>JABACO010000006.1:374999-514395 GCA_013339895.1 Ephydatia muelleri
TTCTGATCTCCCAGTTATGGTGGCAAGGGGTGTTGTGAATTCCATTCAAGATGATGAGTTGTGGTGTGTACCAATCCGTTTGTGCAATCCCTCATCTGCAGAGACTACAGTTTATTGGAATGGAAGTAGCTGTGGCGGAGAGAATTGAAGAGCACCACTTGGCTGTTGTTGCTCAGGAGTCAAACCATCCATTGTACAGTCCTAAAGAGGAGGTGCCTTTGCACAAATAAGACATACTACACAATTTGGTCAAAGAATGTGAGGAAAACATATCAGAGAAGGAACGTGAGCAATTATTTAGGCTGTTGTTGAAGTATGCCGACGTATTTGCTGACAGGGATGACGAGCTAGGTCGCTCATCTGCAGAATCAACAAAGGTGATCACCCGCCCATTAAACAACCTTGCAGACTGATTCCATTGGCGAGACAGGAGCATGCTCACAAGTTGGTTTAAAGAGATGTTAGGAAGAGAAGTTATTCAACCATCAAACAGTCCGTGGGATCACCAGTGGTTTTGGCCCAGAAGAAGGATGGCACTAACCGGTTTTGTGTGGATTATCGGAAGCTCAATTTTGTGACACGCAAAGATGCCTATCCTCTTCCTCGAATTGACGAAACATTAGAAGCCCTTCGAGAATCACATTGGTTTTCACACTAGATCTGCTGACTGGCTACTGGCAAGTGGAAGCCAAAGAGGAGGACAGACCGAAGACTGCATTTTCAACACGGGATGGATTATATGAATTTAAGGTAATGCCCTTCGGTTTGTGTAACGCACCTGCAACATTTCAGAGGTTAATGGATGGTACTAGCACGTGTGAAATGGATTAGTTGTCTAGTATATATAGACGACATCATCATAATGGGCAAAACCTTTCAGCAGCACGTAGACAACTTGGGGCTAGTACTGGAGATGTTGAGGGGGACGGGCTGAAGGTGATGAAACCAATCTAAGTGCTTTCTTTGCCACAAAGTAGTTCTTTACCTAGGGCATAAGATCTCATCGCTACGGATCCAGCATAGATTGAGGCTGTGAATAAGTGGTTAACCCCCACCACAGTGAAAGAGCTTCAAAAGTTCCTAGGACTGGCTGGATATTATAGGAGGTATGTGAAAGATTTTGCTAGCTTGGCACAACCTCTATTCAGATTGATGGAGAGGGGCCGCGAATTCAAGTGGACACAGGAGTGCTCAGAGGCATTTGCAATATTGAAATTACGACTAACATCGGCTCCTATCCTCGCTTTTCCTGACTTTAAAGCTGTCATAGTCCTTGATACAGACGTAAGCGAGTCTGGAATAGGTGCTGTGCTGTCTCAGGTGGATAAGGATGGATTTGTAGCCTATGCAAGCAGAGTCCTTAACAAGGCGGAACGAAAGTACAGTGTAATGAGAAAAAGGCTGTTGGCTGTGGTAACATTTATTAAGCACTTTAGATCTTACCTACTCGGAAGGCACTTTATCCTCAGGACAGACCACAGCTCATTGAAATGGCTGCACACTTTCAAGGAGCCGGAGGGGCAAATTGCAAGATGGTTAGAAAAGTTGATTTTGAAGTGGTTCATCGGAGTGGGCGGAATCATGGGAATGCTGATGCCCTTTCGCGTTCCAGACTTCCACCTGAACAAGATGTTAACGTTAACACTCTCTTAGGCCTGGTGGTGTCCGAAAGATCCATATATACAACAGCTTCAGCTCCAGGACAAGAGTATATTGGCCCAGTGTACCAGGCTATGCAGGATGGTTCGAAACCCGGACCAGAAACTACCCAGGGGGGCTCTCGAGAACTTTTGCAGTTGATTGAGCAGTGGGATCAGCTGACGTTGAAGGATGGAGTATTGTACAGACAGCATGAAGATGCAAAGGGACATAAGAAATTCCAAGTTATCTTGCCAGAGGTGAGTAGAGAAGAGGTTCTAGATAGCCTGCATAATAAAGGGGGGCATCTTGGGGAAACAAAAACCTTAAGTCGAGTGCAGAAGTGCTTTTATTGGCCGGGTCATGTAGCTGTGGTGTAGAAATTGTCCATACTGTGCATCCAGAAAAAACCCATGTCAGGAGCGCCGGGCACCGTTGCAGAGTGTTCGAACAGGACATCCATTGCAGGCCATCAGTCGATATTGTGGGTCCTTTTCCACCAGTGCAAAGTGGGAAACATTTATATCATGGTGGTGTGCGACTATTTTACCCGATGGGTTGAAGCATTTGCCATACCCAACCAAGAGGCCATGCACAACTATTGCGTGCAAGCTGGTGGAGGAGTTCTACCGTTTCTCTGTACCGGAACGTTTGCACTCTGATCAAGGCCGACAATTTGAGGCCGGCTAACATCATGAAGGAGATTTTCAAGCGGCTCCACATCAACAAACACGCACCACGCCATGCCACCCACAATCTGACGGACTGGTGGAACGGTTTAACCGTACACTATACTGAATTGGGATGCTAGCGGCAACCGTGGAAGAACATCATGCAGGGGACTGGGATAAAGAACATCCAGGGGACTGGGATAAACATCTGCGGACAGTGTGTATGGCCTATAATACATCTGTCCATCCATCTACAGGGTTTTCCCCCATTCTTCATGATGTTCGGGCGGCAAGCAAAAATACTGGTCTATGGTTCAACGCCCACAGAGGAAGTGACGTACCCCGAACATGTAAGACGTATTAAGAGCATTCTAGAGAAAGCTTATTCTAGGGTGAGAGAGCACATGGACACAACATTAGACAGGCAAAAAGAGCTGTACGATAGGAGAGTGCATGGAGAGGAATTTAATGTTGGAGATTTAGTCTGGTTGCATAACCCTGCAATTAATAAAAGCAGAGGGCGGAAACTGCATTCATGCCCATGGTCTGGTCCAAATAGGATCATTAAGAAACTGTCAACAGCTGTATAGGATCCAGGATACAAGACCAAATAAAGAAAGCGGTTAGTAGTGCATTTCAATCACCTTAAGCCCTGTTCGAGTACCTGCATGTAACTTCTAATTCTCAAGAGGTCCCACCCCCCAGGGTTCAGCCAAAGCGACACCTAGCACGGTGGATCAGTTACCAGCTGGACCAATTTGAAGTTTATTGAGTCTGAAGAAGATATGGCTGTGGACGTGCCGCAAGAAACAGATGTTGCAGATCGGGGACGAAGGGCAGATGGAGAACCGCAACTGGAAGATGCAATGAAGCTGTACCTCATGAAGAACCGAAACTACTTGAAGATAGGATTCCGGGCCCGGTGGAAAATGTTCCTGACAGATCTAGGTATCCTAGAAGGCAATATCGACCACCTGATTATTATGGAGCGGTACCTTACTGAAGGAGGGAGCAGTGTATAGTAAACGGTCGCCATTGCACAATGCGTGCCTGCGCAGTGAGCCAAGATTAGTCTGGAACTCAATGCGCGCTTGCGCAGTGAGCCAAGATTTGTCTAGAACTGCAGTACATAAAGATTGATATTATTTTGTATGTGTCTTTGATTCTGCTGTGATTCAATACTATTGGCTACTATTACACTTACCGGACCTTACATGAAAATGTTGAGATGTGTGTGTATATGTGTATGTGTGTGTGTCTATGTGTGTGTGTGTGTGTGTGTGTGTGTGTGTCTATGTGTGTGTGTGTGTGTGTGTGTGTGTAAATGTGTGTTTGTGTGTTTATCTACATACTGCTATCTTTTATTTAAAATTTCAATGTGTACATGTAAAAAAAAAAACATGACTACATTCAATTAATCTACTTCATGCTTGGTTACCTTGTGGAGGTACTAGTGAAGTTAAGAAGTTAAGAATCATTCCCGCATTGTGATGTATTGTATAGTCGCTACATCATACATGACTGTACATGACAGGCGACGTCTGTTTGACAAAGAATGAAGTGTCACAGCTTTTAAAAATAAGTAGACTAAGATGTCGCTGGCAAATGTACGCGAGTAACTAAGTAGCTGAGTAACTAGTTCTTACACAATTTAGCATGACTACATCCAATCAATCTACTTCATACATGCTCACCTCTAACCTCAAACACTTTCAAACTACACTTGATTGATGAAAATTTTGACCTTTGTTCAGACGGTGGGCGTTTCCATCTGTATGTGGGAAATCAGGTTATACTTCCATAACTCTAATTATTAATAGCTATCACTCCCGCATTGTGATGATATAGTCATATATGACTGTGCAGACGTCTGTTTGCCTAAGAATAAAGCGTCAGAGCTTGTAATAAAGTTTTTTTTTTTAAAGCATAGACTAAGACGCGGCTGGCAAATGCAAGCATAGATTATAGAATACAGGGATTGGAAACGGTATATACATTTACGTGACGTGACGTCACGTTCCGTTACATGACCGTGCTTCGCATCGAATCCTTTGGTGGGCGTGTGAGCTGTTAAACATCCTTCTGTAGAGAGCTTCTTTCGGCATTGTTTAGCCTATAACTGTGTGAGGACAGCCTCTTTGACATCAAAGAATCTTTTAACTATTCTTTTTACAGAGTTTCAGTTGAGCCAGTGAGCGATCGTAGCTACCACGTGATCGGGTAGTGGTTGTGGGATTTTCCTGGACACAGGAAAGATTATACATCCATTTTGGGAGTTCCCATATAGATTACGTAGTTGGTAGTGTGGCGCAGTAACGTTCTGGAGTCCCTACAAAGGGTTCTGGCATTGTAAATCGTAAATATGTCATATGGGACAGTTCCGCGAAAATTGCCCCACGGTTAAAATGGTATAAAAATGCATCGCGTTTGAATCGCTATAACTTCCCAACGGATAACGCTATCGACTTCCTATCTTCAACACTTCATACTACGCCATTTCACTATCACGTGTTGAAAATAGGAAGTCAATAGCGTTATCCGTTGGGAAGTTATAGCGATTCAAACGCGATGCATTTTTATAACATTTTAACCGTGGGGCAATTTTCGCGGAAACTGTCCCATATAATGATATCCAAATAATGTATTTTTTGTGTACTTTTCCCTGAAAAGTGATCAGGGTTCTAAGATATTTGAGGACATATATTGAATCAGAGATGCACATTGAGTGGCGTGATCACAATTCTTATGTGTTGTGCATGTGTTGTAGGAGCAAATGGCTCGCAAGTTCGTTTGGGTCGAAGCTCAGATATATCCGTGTTGAATGGAATTGCTCCACAAATGCCTCTTAAACGTATTATTACCTTTTGGATAGCCGGATCGGGCACAAGTTTCTCAAATGTACCGACTATTTTCTCGGCAAAGCTCACAAAAGTGCCCTGGCCAGGGTACATAATTTACGGAATCGTGAAATGCGGATCAATTCCGTAATCTTTACCGTTTCCAATCCCTGTATTCTATAATCTATGATGCAAGCGAGTAAACTAACTGTGTTGTGAACTTTATAATACCATATTTGGGTATCGTTTACACAGATGGGTTTGATTATAAATGCCATTGTCTTTTCGTTTGTGGTCGAAGTGAGAGACCCAGCCTCTACATCTTACCTCTACAACTTACTACGAAGAAGGTCATGCACGAGAACTGACGTGATTCTTCGAGGCATTTCAAAAGAGCTAGAATAAGGATCGAATCACAACTGAATTGGGAGTTAACTTTTTTCTTAACGATTGATAAGTAATCCAAAGAATGCACACCATGCAGTCGTCATGCACAGAACTCTTGAGCTACTAAGAATGGTATGTAGTCTAAATTATCGATCAGGAAATGATCGATGCTGCTTAGCTCTGAACTAAAAATGACCAGCTCTTCAGCTAATGCACTACTGGGTACGATGCATGCGATCACATATCAAATACTACTCACATGATGCATTAGACTTCGGAGCCATCGGATTGACGTCGGCCAATGATCACGTGCTAGATTGATGACGGAGCGTGCATGCGTGTGATCATTATTATGCCCGTAACGTAACTGCCTTCGCCGAAACTCACCGAAACATTTTGAAATAGCGCATTGTATCCGCGAACGACTTCTAATTGGAGCGCATGTGCGGCGATAGTATCACGTGATAGTGTAGGCAGGACTCCGAAGGAAGCTCGTCTTGTACATTTGTGTTAAATGACACGAAACAAGTGAATGCTAGATCATAATATACTACATGCAGAGATAAAGTGAATAAAGGTCCGTAGATGTGTGTGCCATGCATCGCATTATATTGCCCTCCCCATTGCTAGTTGTGTGTGCCTCTGCATTGCTAGTTGTGTGTGCCTCTGCATTGCTAGTTGTGTGTGCCTCTCCATTGCTAGTTGTGTGTGCCTCTGCATTGCTAGTTGTGTGTGCCTCTGCATTGCAAAGCTCTGTTTGCATCTACATTGCTGGTTGTGCATTGCTACATACGGTAGTGTATGTGGGTCCCTGCATTGCTACATACGGTAGTCGTATGTGGGTCCCTGCATTGCTTCATACGGTAGTTGTATATGGGTCCCTGCATTGCTACATACGGTAGTTGTATGTGGGTCCCTGCATTGCTACATACGGTAGTTGTATGTGGGTCCCTGCATTGCTAATTGTGTTTCAGTGCATTGCAATGTGAGTGTCTTTTCTTTCAGTCAGTGGTGTGTGCCTCAGTACTGCAATTTCATGTGTGCCTCTGCATTGCCAGTTATTTTTAGCTCTGCATTGCTAGTTGTAGTAGTCCCACAAGCGCAGAGACACGCACATGTAGCATTGTCATTCAAAATGTCAGACTATGTTGTGTTAGTGGTCATTCAAGTTCCAGACCTAGCCAATCGAGAGCCCAGACCTACAAAATTGATTGACTCACGTGATACAACAGCCGCGCGTGACTCTCGGAAGGCGGGTACTTCTGGGTCCCTGACCAAGCGTATTGATGCATCTGGCCCACGTGAAATCAGAGATTCTATATACTATCTCTGGTGAAATTATTATGCAACAAAGCAGCATGCATTTTTGGAGGACGCTTTCGACTGCATGTACGGGTGAGTGATCAAATTAATATATGGAGACCATGTCACTATCTTTTTGATTTGTTATCTTTGTCAGTAACCTCGTTATGAGGGACAGTTTGCAAGAAATGATCTTTTGCTTGTATCAAACGGCTATTCACACCTGAGAATTACAGTTGGAACATAACTAAAACGCCTCCTATCAGAAAAAATTGCTGCAACTTGGCATAAATCAAACAGTGAAGTGATGGGTTATGTGCGGGCAAGGCTGATGTTTGCTATCCTTCGTTCTACAAATTTGTGCATTCGTGGGAGTCGGGTGAAATGGAGAAGGATGGAGATAGAAGACGGAGCAGGACTTCCATACATGCAGGAGTGACTTTATTCAATTTATTTATTTATATATTTTCTTTGTTCTTTTTCTTTTGACTTGATATAAATATTGGTAGTTATTAAAATTAAAAAGTTATTAAATTAATATTAATACATATATTATAAACACATTACACACTATGAAACATATAGTCTAGATAGAATGGCCCTGGAATTGGCTCTGATCAGGGTCAAGTTTAATCTGCCATAAATCAGATTAGTTGTTAAGGACTTGGGCTGCCCCAGTTGGGTGGTGGCTAATCTTCCTGCAAGTCTGGAGAGACAACGTTGAGCTTCTGGTCCCCAACTTCCATAGGACTCTACAACCAAAGGGATGCACACCCACCCTAGCTCTTCACATTTTGCATCGTTACTGTGGTGCTTCCTCTGTTCTGCCTGCATTGCTGCTGAATTTGGTGTCACACACGCTACTTGTAGGGTATTTGAATTAAGTGGGGATGTGACACAAAGATCAACTGCAGCAGGCTTGCCCAACTCCCAATTAGGGATGAGGACATCGGCAGGACGCGCTTGTCGTGCTTCATGACCCAGACTGCTTCCAGCTTCAAGCTGTGCACCCAAGCATGCACGTTGGCAGAACTCAAAAAGGGTGTCTCGTACTCTGTTGTGGCGGGAAACTACATCAGGGCCATTTTTACATGACAGAGCATGGTGACCAAATTGATCCAAAGAATGGGACATGCATTGGGGACAAAGCTGACCTTGACTGACAGGAAGGCCTAACCACCATTTAATGGCAACTTGAAACTCAGAGGGATCAAGATGAAGGTTGAGCCTTGTATCATAATCGAATAGCCCAAGTTATGAAAGATACAATTTTTTCAAACACAAAAGAGAGGGTTTACAATTGCTGGTTTTACTTTTAAAAGAAGCACATTCAAAATCCTTTCAATCTATTTCACTGTCCCATAAGCATCATTATTCACTAATGAAATGTTGACATCTATCTTCTTCTGATTAATGCCCACCACATCATAAGGTGCATTAGGATGAGGTGATGTAGTTTTGGATCTTGTCTTGAAGGCACACATGGTCACCAACACTCCCAGAGAGAAGGCCATGATAAATGTAATGAAGAAGGTTATACCAACAGCAGTAGAAGCATCAATGGAGGGCACATGGCTGGCTGCAAAGTAACATCACACACTCATTTATGCACATGTGACACAATTTTATTTATATTTCAAACCTACGTACATCACACAGGGCAAAACATTTGCTTTAAAACTACTTGCTGTATTAAAAGTAACAGACAAACCAGCTATTTGACATATGGACAAATTGACGAATATTTTGAACGCTTTATATAATTCTATAGCTTATAATATGGGATCGTTCCCGCAAAAACGGACCTAATGCATACATTAGAAAATTTCAAATACAACGCAATAGAAATGTGATACCTGCTGTATGTAGAAATGTATGGCTAATTAAAAATTCAGAGCCTTACAATTCCATGACAAATACTCCGATTCTCAGTGCGTAAGAAGCTAAGTGTAGAGGACATTTCAGACTTCTAGATCATCAAACAATTTGAAATATTGAAAACATTTCACGGAAACGATCCCATATACATCAGTACATCAATGCATACATACAGACATACCAGGGTTAGGCACATACTCAGACTGAGGTATTGGAGATGCCATAAAACTGAAGAACACCTTCACACCTCCAACCACTGGACCAGCACAGTTATTAGAGTTAGTGTTGGTAGCTGCTGCCTTGCAGTAGTACATCTGACCACTGGTGAGGCCTTGTAGGGAGACAGTCACCTCTGTGCCTCTGGTAGTGGAGATGTTGTACACACTTGAGTCAGGAGGAACAGAGGGATCAGTACTGCAGCACACCATACAGTAGAAGGACTGATTGTTCGAGAACGAGCAGTCAGTCATTGCCACACAGCCATAATAGCTCAGAAGTGATGTGTATTTAATGAGGTAGTTGAAGGAGTCTAGAAATATACATTAGGTCTAGTATTATAATGTATATGGGCACATAAAGAACACATCTGTCAATATTACAGCATACTACAGGGGAAAATCATGAAACACATACACATGCAACAACGGTGGACCATCATTGTAACTAATTGGTTCAAATAATTGCATTGTGTGTCCTTACTGTTGACAGTGGAATTATTCTCAGGACCCTCCTCCCCATCTCCATTTATGGAGGCCACAAAGATGGTGTAACTGGTAGCAGGGACATTGACTTGTTGCACAAAGAGACATGGTGAAGTGGTACATTTGGTAGAGCCATGACCTACAGATGTACCACCATCACCAACAACCCTCACTGTGTACACACTCACACTGCCTGCCTGAAGATAGAAGGTAATAACTCATAATCGTTAATAACTGTTTAAAATTACTAATAACATACCACTGGTATCCAGAATACCTCAAGATGGCGAAAGGTGTGGTTGGGGTTCAACACTGACACAATCTGTATGTTTGCAGGAGAGTGTGCCTCTATGAAGAAATGTGGACATCATAGAGAAGGGTACTTACTATTGTGGTATTGTAGAGGTGCCATGCAACCAAACTATACGTATCAGTTGTAATGGATAACCTTTTATACTACTGTCTTCAAGTGACGCAACTGTCTACACTACAATGCTGGTTTAAACTGTTGTTGCATTGTTGAAAGTTCATGAAAGGGTTTAAATCTATGAACTGTTCCTTTGCGATTAGCTCATGCGAGGAGTATAAGGCCTTTTAAATCTATTAACTGATAATAAAGACAACTTCTCAGTTTCAGAACGAATGAAAGTGGCTTTAGATCTACATAAGCGTATAGCTAGATATCATGTCAGTAATGTGTTGCACAAGAAATGACCCTTCGTTCTGCTTACGGATGATTAAGGGGAGACAAATAGAATGGGAACTGAAGTCAAAACATCGGCCCTAAAAAGTGTCCTTTGATACGCCACTTAAATGTGTTTAGCTTCAGCCTTACGTTCATGTGCGTATGTCCAAGTTGCAAAACAGAACTGAAAAGACATGTCACGATTGCCTTAGGGTATACAAGGGTTTGTAGTGATTCGATTTCATTTGTGAGTGTCCGTCCACACACTGTAAGTTACCCATGAAGTGGTGCATAATTGGTGTAGTCCTGGTGGGCCAATTTTAAGGCTGACTAACTGGTCGTTTCGAATCCTACAAAGGTTTCATCTGATTTTCTTCTATACTGAAATGCACCACTATTGACTGGAGATCCAAATCTAATACTTTTGTTCCAATCAATCTAGCTGGTAGATTGTGGAAATTACCTTACTAGAATATAATCGCTGTTTGCATTTGATCTATCCATGCAACACAATTAAAGCTCATCCAAGCTATAATGATTTTACTGCCCAGCTCGCCTCACAATAAGAGAAAATCATGTCACAACAGGTGCTTCACATCAGCTTATGTCAATGGGCAATGGGAATTACTCCAGTATTGACCTTGCATGTGTTATACTCCAGTATTGACCCTGCATGTGTTGTACTCCAGTATTGACCCTGCATGTGTTTTACTCCAGTATTAACCCTGCATGTGTTGTACTCCAGTATTGACCTTGCATGTGTTGTACTCCAGTATTAACCCTGCATGTGTTGTACTCCAGTATTGACCTTGCATGTATTGTACTCCAGTATTGACCCTGCATGTGTTTTACTCCAGTATTAACCCTGCATGTGTTGTACTCCAGTATTGACCCTGCATGTGTTTTACTCCAGTATTGACCCTGCATGTGTTTTACTCCAGTATTGACCCTGCATGTGTTGTACTCCAGTATTGACCCTGCATGTGTTGTACTCCAGTATTAACCCTGCATGTGTTGTACTCCAGTATTGACCCTGCATGTGTTGTAACCCTGCACGTGTTGTACTCTACTCCAGTAATGACCCTGCATGTGTTGTACTCCAGTATTGACCTTGCATGTGTTGTACTCCAGTATTAACCCTGCATGTGTTGTACTCCAGTATTGACCCTGCATGTGTTGTACTCCAGTATTGACCCTGCATGTGTTGTACTCCAGTATTAACCCTGCATGTGTTGTACTCCAGTATTGACCCTGCATGTGTTGTACTCCAGTATTGACCCTGCATGTGTTTTACTCCAGTATTAACCCTGCATGTGTTGTACTCCAGTATTGACCCTGCATGTGTTGTACTCCAGTATTGACCCTGCATGTGTTGTACTCCAGTATTAACCCTGCATGTGTTGTACTCCAGTATTGACCCTGCATGTGTTGTAACCCTGCACGTGTTGTACTCTACTCCAGTAATGACCCTGCATGTGTTGTACTCCAGTATTGACCTTGCATGTGTTGTACTCCAGTATTAACCCTGCATGTGTTGTACTCCAGTATTGACCCTGCATGTGTTGTACTCCAGTATTGACCCTGCATGTGTTGTACTCCAGTATTGACCCTGCATGTGTTGTACTCCAGTATTGACCTTGCATGTGTTGTACTCCAGTATTGACCCTGCATGTGTTGTACTCCAGTATTGACCCTGCATGTGTTGTAACCCTGCACGTGTTGTACTCTACTCCAGTAATGACCCTGCATGTGTTGTACTCCAGTATTGACCTTGCATGTGTTGTACTCCAGTATTAACCCTGCATGTGTTGTACTCCAGTATTGACCCTGCATGTGTTGTACTCCAGTATTGACCCTGCATGTGTTGTACTCCAGTATTGACCCTGCATGTGTTGTACTCCAGTATTGACCCTGCATGTGTTGTACTCCAGTATTGACCCTGCACGTGTTGTACTCTACTCCAGTAATGACCCTGCATGTGTTGTACTCCAGTATTAACCCTGCATGTGTTGTACTCCAGTATTAACCCTGCATGTGTTGTACTCCAGTAATGACCCTGCATGTGTTGTACTCCAGTATTGACCTTGCATGTGTTGTACTCCAGTATTAACCCTGCATGTGTTGTACTCCAGTATTGACCCTGCATGTGTTGTACTCCAGTATTGACCCTGCATGTGTTGTACTCCAGTATTAACCCTGCATGTGTTGTACTCCAGTATTGACCCTGCATGTGTTGTACTCCAGTATTGACCTTGCATGTGTTGTACTCCAGTATTAACCCTGCATGTGTTGTACTCCAGTATTGACCCTGCATGTGTTGTACTCCAGTATTGACCCTGCATGTGTTGTACTCCAGTATTGACCTTGCATGTGTTGTACTCCAGTATTGACCCTGCATGTGTTGTACTCCAGTATTGACCCTGCATGTGTTTTACTCCAGTATTGATGGTGCATTATTGGATGGAGAGCTCAAAAAAATACAACTAGACACTCTGCCATAACAAGATTTTCGTTCTGCAGAGAAGGCAGCAGCTACTAAATATACAGACCCCTCCATCAAGTTACTAAATATCCAGACCCCCCCTCCATCAGGTTACTAAATATCCAGACCCCTCCATCAGGTTACTAAATATCCAGACCACTCCATCAGGTTACTAAATATCCAGACCCCTCCATCAGGTTACTAAATATCCAGACCCCTCCATCAGGTTACTAAATATCCAGACCCCTCCATCAGGTTACTAAATATCCAGACCACTCCATCAGGTTACTAAATATCCAGACCCCTCCATCAGGTTACTAAATATCCAGACCCCTCCATCAGGTTACTAAATATCCAGACCCCTCCATCAGGTTACTAAATATCCAGACCACTCCATCAGGTTACTAAATATCCAGACCCCTCCATCAGGTTACTAAATATCCAGACCCCTCCATCAGGTTACTAAATATCCAGACCCCTCCATCAGGTTACTAAATATCCAGACCCCAACATCAGGTTACTAAATATCCAGACCCCTCCATCAGGTTACTATATATCCAGACCCCTCCATCAGGTTACTAAATATCCAGACCCCTCCATCAGGTTACTAAATATCCAGACCCCTCCATCAGGTTACTAAATATCCAGACCCCTCCATCAGGTTACTAAATATCCAGACCCCTCCATCAGGTTACTAAATATCCAGACCCCTCCATCAGGTTACTAAATATCCAGACCCCTCCATCAGGTTACTAAATATCCAGACCCCTACATCAGGTTACAGGGCAGCTGTTGTAGCCATACCAAGGAGTCAGTAGACAAAAAGCAAGCATTAAAAGTGAATGGCCCAGAGAAGCAATAGTTGGATAAGTAAATGACAAAAATTTTATAAATCATCGAACTCAGGCACAACATCCAATCACCATTGGCATTAGTTAATCAATAAAATCCATAACCAGTTTCAGTTTAATTTAATTAGAGACTAACAACTATTATCTGTTCTACTGGTAAACAATAATTATTTTAATAAGTGAGCACCTTACCAGTTCTCCTTGATGTAGTTAGTGCTGGAGCCAGCACAGTTGATGGCCACCACAGAGACAGTGTAGAGTGTGTCACTGACCAGTCCAGTGAAGGTGTGGGTGTACACTGGTGATCCATTATCAGCTATGACCACAGGACTACTACTGCCATTGATAGTGACACTGTAGCTGGTAGGAACACCACCAGGGGTCCAGGTCACTGTCAGCTGGTCCACAGATGAACTGGTTACTGTCATGTTCCCAACAGGACTAGGGGAGGCTGGGGAGGAGGGAGACACCGAGGTGGGATGGGCACACATTTATTAGATTACATTATTTGCCTAATGAATACTCACTCATTATCTTGACAGTATCATTTCCTACTATGTCACTTTTAGTAAAACCATTGGTACATTGAACACTGTTGTCATTCAAAGCCTGAACTGCAGGAATGGTAAGGACAGATGTGTAGCATGTTGAGGTAACATTGGTTGTCACAGCAGAGAGACCGCCACATGATCCTGAGGGGAATGGTTGAACTGTCCCACCTACTCTCTGGGTGAGTGATATCAGATTTGTAGGAGGACATTGGAAGGCTGATCCACTCCAGAGGGTAATCACAGCATTAGTGCTTGAGCTAAGGACACAGGTGTAGATAATGTTACTTCCAGGACATGAGTAGGTGCCCATTGGTGGGGAGGTGAGGGAGAACTGTGGACAGGTGCCTGGAAAAAGATTGATGATACCTTACTCTTAATCATGTTGCAACATTTCTTATGATCAGAAGGCCACTTGCCACTATGCTGTAGATTCATGGCACTGAACCATTGGGTGAAGATAAGTATCACATGCCCATTAGTGCATTAACCCTGCATGTCACAACTAGTGCCCAAGCTCACCAGGCAGTCCTCACCTTGAGCAAATAGCTAATGTACTCACACACATAAAAAGGTAAGAGTTAGCGTTATTCAAACCAGTACATGACAGAACTAGTGTAATCAATTCCATGATGTTGGGCTACCAGATAGATTATACAATGCCCTTCCACTCCACTATCTGTGTATCATACTGTGTTTAGCGTGTCCTGAATGTGAAGCATACTGGAGTAATGGATGGCTTTGAACAGCTGTACCTTGAGAATGCACTGCTCCCCATAACATAGTCATCACCATCATCAGAGATTGCCCCATCACTTGAGTGCATCTAGACAAAGGATATATGCAAAATTGCTCATCACCAAGATGCAGCACAAGTGGATGCTCAAGCACAAACACAATGCATTTAGAAAGGCATTTAAAAATCCATTGTTCACAAAACCTAGAATATAACACACCCTACTTGCATATGACTTCAAGCATTTAAAAAAATTATTCCTCTTGTCTGTTTGGCTAATCCATTCACCACAGCAGATGGGCACATGTGTGCATCACTGAATAGTGCCATTTACATAGAATTAGGAATTTAGCCTGGTCGACACTTTAATGTTCGATTTTTTTCTCCTCTTTCTTCTCTTATTGAAATCACTCTTATCATCAGCAGAGAGATGTCTGATTGAGGCATTTATTGGCACACATTTCAAGACCCGTATGGTGCAAGTAGGGATAAAGTGGTTACAAGCAAATCAAATCTAAAGATTAGCTGAATTGGAAGTTATATTAGTAAATATTCAGTGTTGTCCACTATTACATTTCTATGACCAAACTCGGTCAGAATACTAAAGCTTTTTAAAATTATCAGTGATTTCTGCGAACGCAATTGATTTACAAATGCTGATAATAAGGCACAATAACAATCACTAACTGTTCCATAAACATCTTGCTCTCTAGTGAAATCACATTCATAGCCTTCTGATCAATACCATAAGAGTACCCAGTCTCCACCTCAACTACACCATATTACCAAGCCCACATATGAAGATGACACAAGCACAAAGTTGTGCCATTAACTTTCAGTTGTAATAATTAATTGCAGGAGCGTAAATCAATTTCAATTATGCACAGCAAGAAAGCCAAATTGATTTCTCAATGGATTTTTTTATTCACTGCAGCAATGACTTATTAATCATGCATTTGTTGAACGATTGAATTAACAATCCGTCGTGAAATAAATAATTAATTTGATGTATTACTTTGCTATGTGGAAGAGATGGGTACTTATGTTGCGAAAGAATGTCTGAATGAAAGAGGAAAAAAGTAAAATAAAGCATGTGCAAATTCATTGGAGGATGCAAATGTCAAAGAATTCCTTTTGTATTGCCGAAGTGCATGAACAAGGCTATGAGCTTATCGCTAGCCGGAGGAAGAGGGAAGCAAGTGTAAAATAAACAATGACATTTTGTTGCTGGACAAAGTTGTTGAATGATATGAAATGAACAAGATGCAATTTCTGAGCCAATCATCAAATGTTTGCTACATATGACATCTCATAGCTTGTCTTTTTTGTTCAATTGCGGCTATCAGAGGCACAAGACAGACCTTCCATGAATTATTTGTGTCCACGAGACCATTTTGCTTAATGACCATACATCGCTATGGGAAAAGAATTAAGATTCTCATTTTATTACACATCATCAGCAGAGAGATGTCTGATCGAGGCATTAATTGGCACACATTTCAAGACCAGTACAGTGCAAGTAGGGATAAAGTGGTTACAAGCTAATCAGGATTAGCTGAATTGGAAGTTTTATTCAGTGTTGTCCATTAGTACATTTCATGACCAAACTTGGTCAGTATACTAAAGCTTTTTAAAATTATCAGTGATCTACAATTGGTTTACAAATGCTGATAAAAAAGTGCAATAACAATCACTAGCTATTCCATAAACATCTTGCTCTCTAGTGAAATCACATTCATAGTCTTCTGATCAACACCATAAGCAGTACCCACTCTCCACCTCAACTAGACCATAGTACCCAGCCCACCATAGTAACTGCATGGTGCTCAGTTCAACTTACATTGTTGAAGTAACAAATGATATGATGTGAGTCAATGAATGTCTCATTACTCATGAGCAGTTGAGTGATAACATATTTGGTCCATTTAAAGATGCGATTTGTGATCGTTCACCTTGATTTAACCAAATATATATCACTCACAAGCTCACTGGTAACAAGAGACTTATTTACTCACATCATTTGTTCAATTTCAATTATAATTCTTATGCAACATGCACAAAAAACAACTACATACCTGCATTTATGAAATATTCTTAACTACGGGATGCAGGCACAATGGAGGGCAATACTTTGATCTTTGCCAGCAGCCTAACTGACACAAGGGAACGGGAATAGAAAAACTGTATTCAGTTCATGTGAAACCAATATTAAAGAGCATTGGGGTACTAAGGGCATTTTGTGCCGCCTTCAAATCTGCATGTATAGCATCTTTGATGTCATTTGTAACACTATGTTGTAATGGCATTCTCAGACGACATATTTTTAGCACGTGTGTAGTGTAGTGTCATGTTTAATATAACCAGAGATAGTGTAAACTATCGCTGATATTATTTAGCTATGGCTTTTACACTTTGTTGGGGGTAAGGGATAGTTTGGAATGGGACGAGGGAGACAGTAGAGGGGAGAAAGTATTAGTGGGCAGGGCTGCAAGAAGAAAGAGGGTCAAGGAGAGGGGAGGAGGGATAATTATATGAAGGGGATAGTATAGGCCAGACGGTTGACGTACCCCAGGTGATATTTTCCTGAAACCAGCGCACAATACACTTATATAGAACACCGCAGTTTTGTATTTAAATTTGCGCCTCGCAAGCAGCAGTAGAACGGGCTAATGTTGGCCATCCGATTTCAAACGAAGAGCCATTAAAATTATACACTATATACAGCTTCCGTTCCTCTCAAGGGTGATGCATGAGGTGGCCACGTTGATGTACGTGTGGAGGATAGTGTGTGAGTGCTTGAATTGGGTATGCAGACATGGTGTGGAGTCGGGGCGCCGCAAACTAAACTTGGTCTCCCGCAAGGCGTGGCATATATATAAACAGAGTATACGTATTCAGGTGCCCAGATGTAACACGTTCGCACACTAGTGACATAATTGCTGAATTAGTACTCCTCTCCCACAATTACCTATAATTGGATATGTGCATGCATGTGACAGACTTTTGCTGCATGCCATAAGCTCTTACCGTATCATCTCGACAGATGTATTCTGTAAACCATGCGATCTCTCTCGTTGAGTGTAAATGTAGTACTTTGTATCAACTTTTATTACCTTCATACTCAGATGTGTAAATATCCTGCAATTGTTGTAAACCATACTATTTTCAGTTTTCTTTTCCATTTAAAAGAATCGATGTGGAAAAAAATTCATCCTATCACAGAAATGCTGTAGCTGTTGACAATCCCTTCTCTGGCTTGAGAATGGATAACAGCTAGTGGTCCAACGTGAATACCAAGGACTAGTGGTCCAATGTGAATACCAAGGACTAGTGGTCCAATGTGAATACCAAGGGCTAGTGGTCCAATGTGAATACCAAGGACTAGTGGTCCAATGTGAATACCAAGGACTAGTGGTCCAATGTGAATACCAAGGACTAGTGGTCCAATGTGAATACCAAGGACTAGTGGTCCAATGTGAATACCAAGGACTAGTGGTCCAATGTGAATACCAAGGACTAGTGGTCCAATGTGAATACCAAGGACTAGTGGTCCAATGTGAATACCAAGGGCTAGTGGTCCAATGTGAATACCAAGGGACTAGTGGTCCAATGTGAATACCAAGGGCTAGTGGTCCAATGTGAATACCAAGGGCTAGTGGTCCAATGTGAATACCAAGGACTAGTGGTCCAATGTGAATACCAAGGGCTAGTGGTCCAATGTGAATACCAAGGGCTAGTGGTCCAATGTGAATACCAAGGACTAGTGGTCCAATGTGAATACCAAGGACTAGTGGTCCAATGTGAATACCAAGGACTAGTGGTCCAATGTGAATACCAAGGACTAGTGGTCCAATGTGAATACCAAGGACTAGTGGTCCAATGTGAATACCAAGGACTAGTGGTCCAATGTGAATACCAAGGACTAGTGGTCCAATGTGAATACCAAGGACTAGTGGTCCAATGTGAATACCAAGGACTAGTGGTCCAATGTGAATACCAAGGACTAGTGGTCCAATGTGAATACCAAGGACTAGTGGTCCAATGTGAATACCAAGGACTAGTGGTCCAATGTGAATACCAAGGACTAGTGGTCCAATGTGAATACCAAGGACTAGTGGTCCAATGTGAATACCAAGGACTAGTGGTCCAATGTGAATACCAAGGACTAGTGGTCCAATGTGAATACCAAGGACTAGTGGTCCAATGTGAATACCAAGGGCTAGTGGTCCAATGTGAATACCAAGGGCTAGTGGTCCAATGTGAATACCAAGGGCTAGTGGTCCAATGTGAATACCAAGGGACTAGTGGTCCAATGTGAATACCAAGGACTAGTGGTCCAATGTGAATACCAAGGACTAGTGGTCCAATGTGAATACCAAGGACTAGTGGTCCAATGTGAATACCAAGGACTAGTGGTCCAATGTGAATACCAGGGACTAGTGGTCCAATGTGAATACCAAGGACTAGTGGTCCAATGTGAATACCAAGGGCTAGTGGTCCAATGTGAATACCAAGGACTAGTGGTCCAATGTGAATACCAAGGGCTAGTGGTCCAATGTGAATACCAAGGGCTAGTGGTCCAATGTGAATACCAAGGGCTAGTGGTCCAATGTGAATACCAAGGGCTAGTGGTCCAATGTGAATACCAAGGGCTAGTGGTCCAATGTGAATACCAAGGACTAGTGGTCCAATGTGAATACCAAGGACTAGTGGTCCAATGAAGGGCTAGTGGTCCAATGTGAATACCAAGGACTAGTGGTTGAATGTGAATACCAAGGACTAGTGGTCCAATGTGAATACCAAGGACTAGTGGTCCAATGTGAATACCAAGGACTAGTGGTCCAATGAAGGGCTAGTGGTCCAATGTGAATACCAAGGGCTAGTGGTCCAATGTGAATACAAAGGACTAGTGGTCCTATGTGAATACCAAGGACTAGTGGTCCCCACAAGTACCTCTCCCATGTGTCTAACATAGTTATAGTGGAGATTAGTGTGTCAGTGATGTCTTATCATTGTTTGATAATGTAGGATCATCATCAACCTCATCTCCATGGATACCTGTATCCTCCTCCCCAGGCTAGTCATTGGTGTTGTGTACATTTGATGTGATCATGTAATGAGATGATGCTCTAGTACAATTGACAATAGGGGATGCCCCCTCACACACACCTTGCACACACACACCTGGTTCGGTATACCTGTTGTCTTTGTGTGTCCAATAAAGAAATATACCAACGTGTCTTCTGATCAGTTTATATTTAAAAAGGGTGAAGTGTTGCTTTGCATATCAAAAGCAGGTGGAGTTTGAAATGGACTGGGCACTCCACTCTAAAATGCCCATTGAAATGTGCATTGAATCCATTGCTGCCACATAATGTTAGCTTCAACCAACATTATCATTGGCTGTAGTATTGGCACTCCTGTGTTGGTGGTGGTTGTGCTTGTGACTGGAGCTGGGGGGCCTGATATACTGCTTGAGGAAGGCATACCCAAGTAAGTAAGACGAAATATTGATGTGCAAAGCATGGGCATTGAGTGGAGTAAAGTCTCAATTGTTACACAGTTGCTGTTGTGATAAATGATGCAAAAATAGAATTCATCTGTATTTAAGATAAAGTTTCCCATGTGCTGCAGAATTCATCTATATTTAAGTTTCCCATGTGCAGATCATAAAAGATATTCCAGGAAACCACATCAATGAGGTTGTCAGTAGCTACCAACCCCTCACCCAAAAATAAATTAGCCAGCTGTTAACTCATTTGTCCAACACCATCAACATAATAAAAACAGCCCAAACCCTTACTAGTTTTTAAAAGGCAGTTATTCATTCTTATATGAACCCTTGTTGTCTTTATGCCATTGTATATCTGCTCACCGTCACCGATTGGAAACCTCATATGGTTTCTATTCATTGCTTTGGCAAACATGCATGGCATTGCATGACCTTTATAATTCATAATTGGGACAGTTTCCGCCCCACGGTTAAAATGTTATAAAAATGCATCGCGCTTGAATCGCTGTAACTTCCCAACGGATAACGCTATCGACTTCCTATTTTCAATAAATGGTGTAGTATGAAGTGTTGAAAATAGGAAGTCGATAGCGTTATCCGTTGGGAAGTTATAGCGATTCAAACGCGATGCATTCTTATAACATTTTAACCGTGGTCGCGGAAACTGATTTTCTTTTTCAGGATGCTTTACAGTAAGTTAGTACCATGACATGGTAGAGTTGCCTGAAGGGACAGAGATCAGTTTCTGAATTGTGTTTGCTACAATACTGAGCTGCTACTCAGGGGGAGGAGGAGGAGGAGGAGGAGGAGGAGGAGGAGGAGGAGGAGGAGGAGGAGGAGGAGGAGGAGGAGGAGGAGGAGGAGAGGAAGAGGAGGAGGAGGAGGAGGAGGAGGAGGAGGAAGAGGAGGAGGAGGAAGAGGAGGAGGAGGAGGAGGAGGAGGAGGAGGAGGAAGAGGAGGAAGAGGAGGAGGAGGAGGAGGAGGAGGAGAAGGTAAAGGAGGAGAAAGTGGAGGAGGGGAGGAAGAGAGGAGGAGGAGGAGGAGAAAGTGGAGGAGGGGAGGAAGAGGAGGAGGAGGAGGAGGAGGAGAAGGTAAAGGAGGAGAAAGTGGAGTAGGGGAGGAAGAGGAGGAGGAGGAGGGGAGGAGGAAGAGGAGGAGGAGGAGGAGGAGGAGAGGAAGAGGCTCGATCAAGAGTAGTTGGAGCATGAAGAATGCATGAACGTTATCCTTTATCCTCCCCCTCTAATGGGGAGACCCACAATCACATCCACACCCACACCCACCATTGTACAATAAGAGCCTCATGCCTAAGTGCATGTGCACAAAGGTGTAACAAAACGGTGTTAGATTCAATCATGCCAAAGCGTAGTTCTTTGGTGCACTATGAAAGCACAGCACTATGGACTGTTGCATAACATGGCATCACATGACTAATCTCCTTGAAAAAATAAAATCAAATCCTGATCACTCTGATCTCCATGAGCAGATGTGGTGGTCCATCTGAAAGCAGCAATGGACCAGTTGCGCGTAAGGCTATGAATTTAATTAGCCCGTTAATTACTCGTGACGTCACAGCTGGCGGCAGAATCTTTTTTCTAAAAAACTTTGTAAGAGGTGGTACGGAGAGTTACGGACAGCGAAATGCCTGGAGATCGATGTGCAGTGTGTGGGATTACCAAGGCAACAGATCCAAACGTCTCTTTTCATAGAATTCCGAAGGATCCAATTATGCGAGCTAAGTGGACAGACGCTCTTCACCTTCAGAAAGAGAACCTCGGGTCAAGTTCTCGAGTATGATCCAGGCATTTTCAAAATGGGGATCCCCGTAATTCTCCAAGCCTGTTTTTATGGAAGCGTATCAAACAAGATTCGAGAGCACAAAGAGCTAAGAACAGAGAAGCTCGAAGGTTATTCACCATAACACCTGAGCGTGTAACTACTTGTAGTTCAGCTGCAATTGTTTCTGACATTACTACTACTCCATCTACTAGTACTTATCTGCCATCTACTAGTACGCCTCTACCATCTACTAGTACTCCTTTACCCATCTCTACCATCTACTAGTACTCCTCTACCATCTACTGGTACTCCTCTACCATCTCTACCATCTAACAGTACTCCTCTACCATCTACTAGTACTCCTCTACCATCTACTAGTACTCCTCTACCATCTACTAGTACTCCTCTACCATCTACTAGTACTCCTCTACCATCTACTAGTACTCCTCTACCATCTCTACCATCTACTAGTACTCCTCTACAATCTACTAGTACTCCTCTACCATCTACTAGTACTCCTCTACAATCTACTAGTACTCCTCTACCATCTACTAGTACTCCTCTACAATCTACTAGTACGCCTAGTACTCCTCTATCATCTCTACCATCTAACAGTACTCTTCTACGTGTAATTAACACTAATTAAATTCCTTAGCCTTACGCGCAACTGGTCCCTTCTGTTGTGATTGACCCATTTATTTCCATTTGAATGTATATCAGTGCTCAAGTTGAGCCTTGAGCCTACAACATTTTTCAGGTGGTGGTGTGCATGTTATATCAATTACCCAATTACAGCTGCATTTGTCTTGTGTTATCATTGCTTTCACCTATCAGCTAATATCAGCAGAGCTCTGCGTAACGTATAGAGATGCAACTGCTAGTCTTGAACTTGACTCACTAAGAGCATAGTGTTGAGCAATTTTATTGATACATTATTGACTTACATTTGATAACTGCAAATAAATATATACAAACGTAAGGCTTTCAACATAGGGACACACTGAGAAATATGACAGCTGTGGATAAGGAACAAGATTACATTCCTTTAGCCTTAGCTGATCGACAGGGGAGCAATTTGAAGAGCATGATATCCAATCCCTTTGACCTGTCACCTATGCAGTTCTGAGATGGCCTAGCCATACGTTATTTGAGAGATCCTCCATGTCTACCTCCCAGATGTGATGGATGTGGGGCCACCTTAACCCTTCCTGGATTGTAACTAAGGGCATTACATCATGGGCATTTGGATCACATGATATCTTAAAATACACCGATGCATCGACATGGAGTCAGTAGTGGGTCATGGAGGAGACCAGCTTGCTAGCTAGAGGAGATTACTCTTCTGTTGTGTGTCATGTCTTACAGATGATTGTTTGGTAATGTAGGATCATCATCTCCATGGACACCTGCATCCTCCTACCCAGGCCATCATTTGTGTTTACCTGTTTACAATGATGTAATGTGATCATTGCACAGTGATAATTAACAACATATGCCACACCCACTTCCCCACCTACCTTTACAATGTGGTTTAGTTTCTACATATTCTCACCTCATAACACAAAAACCAATACACAAAATCTACATTGGTTAGCTCAACACATACACACTACACATGCTATGCAGCTAAGAAATTAAGTGATGAAGTTGAAAATGAAAGTCCATCCAAGTTGTTCACAGACCTTCAGTGACTGAAAGATGACAAAATATAATAAATGGCTGCATCATTGTTTTAATTCTTTCATGGACAACAGAGCAATATTGCGCCACCTGTGCTATACTAAAGCCACTCTGTTTATCTAAACAGTTAACACTTTGCAGTCAAGGGCTAGTGAATACCAAGGACTAGTGAATACCAAGGGCTAGTGGTCCAATGTGAATACCAAGGACTAGTGGTCCAATGTGAATACCAAGGACTAGTGGTCCAATGTGAATACCAAGGACTAGTGGTCCAATGTGAATACCAAGGACTAGTGGTCCAATGTGAATACCAAGGGCTAGTGGTCCAATGTGAATACCAAGGACTAGTGGTCCAATGTGAATACCAAGGACTAGTGGTCCAATGTGAATACCAAGGGCTAGTGGTCCAATGTGAATACCAAGGACTAGTGGTCCAATGTGAATACCAAGGACTAGTGGCCCAATGTGAATACCAAGGACTAGTGGTCCAATGTGAATACCAAGGACTAGTGGTCCAATGTGAATACCAAGGGCTAGTGGTCCAATGTGAATACCAAGGACTAGTGGTTCAATGTGAATACCAAGGACTAGTGGTCCAATGTGAATAACAAGGACTAGTGGTCCAATGTGAATACCAAGGACTAGTGGTCCAATGTGAATACCAAGGACTAGTGGTCCAATGTGAATACCAAGGGCTAGTGGTCCAATGTGAATACCAAGGACTAGTGGTCCAATGTGAATACCAAGGACTAGTGGTCCAATGTGAATACCAAGGACTAGTGATCCAATGTGAATACCAAGGACTAGTGGTCCAATGTGAATACCAAGGACTAGTGGTCCAATGTGAATACCAAGGACTAGTGGTCCAATGTGAATACCAAGGACTAGTGGTCCAATGTGAATACCAAGGACTAGTGGTTCAATGTGAATACCAAGGGCTAGTGGTCCAATGTGAATACCAAGGACTAGTGGTCCAATGTGAATACCAAGGACTAGTGGTCCAATGTGAATACCAAGGACTAGTGGTCCAATGTGAATACCAAGGACTAGTGGTCCAATGTGAATACCAAGGACTAGTGGTCCAATGTGAATACCAAGGACTAGTGGTCCAATGTGAATACCAAGGACTAGTGGTCCAATGTGAATACCAAGGACTAGTGGTCCAATGTGAATACCAAGGACTAGTGGTTCAATGTGAATACCAAGGGCTAGTGGTCCAATGTGAATACCAAGGACTAGTGGTCCAATGTGAATACCAAGGACTAGTGGTCCAATGTGAATACCAAGGACTAGTGATCCAATGTGAATACCAAGGGCTAGTGGTCCAATGTGAATACCAAGGACTAGTGGTCCAATGTGAATACCAAGGACTAGTGGTTCAATGTGAATACCAAGGACTAGTGGTCCAATGTGAATACCAAGGGCTAGTGGTCCAATGTGAATACCAAGGACTAGTGGTCCAATGTGAATACCAAGGACTAGTGGTCCAATGTGAATACCAAGGACTAGTGATCCAATGTGAATACCAAGGACTAGTGGTCCAATGTGAATAACAAGGACTAGTGGTCCAATGTGAATACCAAGGACTAGTGGTCCAATGTGAATAACAAGGACTAGTGGTCCAATGTGAATACCAAGGACTAGTGGTCCAATGTGAATACCAAGGACTAGTGGTCCAATGTGAATACAAAGGGCTAGTGGTCCAATGTGAATACCAATACGTATAGAGATGCAACCTCTAGTCTTGAACTTTACTCACTAACCAGTTGCTAACTAAGCATAGTGTTGAGCAATTTTATTGATACATTATTGACTTACATGACAGCTGTGGATTAGGAACAAGATTACATTCCTTTAGCCTTAGCTGATCAACAGAGGAGCAATTTGAAGAGCATGATATCCACTCCCTTTGACCTGTCACCTATGCAGTTCTGAGATGGCCTAGCCATACGTTATGTGTGAGATCCTCCTTGTCTTCCTCCCAGATGTGATGGATGTGGGGCCACCCTTACCCTTCCTGGATTGTAACTAAAAGCATTACATCATGGGCATTTGGATCACATGATATCTTAAAATACACCGATGCATCAACATGGAGTCAGTAGTGGGTCATGGAGGAGACCAGCTTGCTAGCTAGAGGAGATTACTCTTCTGTTGTGTGTCATGTCTTACAGATGATTGTTTGGTAATGTAGGATCATCATCAACCTCATCTCCATGGACACCTGCATCCTCCTCCCCAGGCCATTATTGTGTTTACCTTTTTACAATGATGTAATGTGATCATGCTCTTAATTGCACAGTGATAATGAACAACAGATGCCACACCCACTTCCCTATCCACTTTTAGTACAATGTGTTTTGTTTTCTACATTCACAACACATTAAATCAATACACAAAATGTACATTGGTTAGCTCAACACACACACTGTACAGACACACATGCTATGCAGCTAAGAAATTAAGTGATGAAGTTGAAAATGAAAGTCCATCCAAGTTGTTCACAGACCTTCAGTGACTGAAAGATGACAAAATATAATAAATGGCTGCATCATTGTTTTAAAATGCTGATTCCCACTACCCCACTCATCACCTAGTTCCCAGACCACCATACCTGGTGCCCAGATTACCATAATCCAAGTGCCCAGTCCAACTTACTTTGTGCATGGTCAGATGTTTTGCTCTGGTTTGTCATTCTTCTGTTTGGTATGGTGTGGTATGGATCAGTAGTAGCTGGTTCCTGTGTGTGTGTGTGTGTGTGTGTGTGTGTGTGTGTGTGTGTGTGTGTGTGTGTGTGTGTGTGTGTGCATGTGGTGTGTGTGTGTGCGTGTGTGTTGGTGTGGTGTGTGTGCACATATAACATGGCATATTGGAGTATTCTTTATTCAATATTAATCATGACTGAAGCTGAACAATGGGTAGCTTTGAGTGTTGTGTGTGCATCTCCTGATCATATGTCACTTTTGTCTGGATGTACCTCCTCATACCTCCTCCCCCTCCCTTGTACCCTCCTCCACCTCCCCTTGTACCTCCCTCCCCTCCCCTTGTACCCCCTCCATTTTACCCTCCTCCCCATCCCCTTTTACCTCCTCCCCTCCCCTTGTACCCTCCTCCCCTCCCCTTGTACCTCCACCCGCTCCCCTTGTATCTCCTCCCCTCCCCTTGTACCCTCCTCCCCTCCCCTTGTACCCTCCTCCCCCTCCCTTGTACCTCCTTCCCTCCCCTTGTGCCCTCCTCCCCCTCCCCTTGCTCCCTCCAAGCTTACGCTATTGATATCCTATTTTCAACACTTTATACCACACCATTGCTCTACATGAAATATACTGTGGTGTCTTGCACAAACACAGTGCCAACATTTCGAGATCCAATAGCCCTGGGGTTTAAAACTGCCACATCTTCAAGTGGGACTTCAAATTCAGTGTGTACGTAAAGGGGTGGGTCCTGTTGCTATTGATATCTTCCAATTTTTAGTTTATCCACAGTAGAGATACAGCTGTGCAAAGTAATAGCACATTTTCCCACTCGATTTGTACCAATGATTTTCCATACATTGAATTGGAAGCCGTTTGCCTAAATTATTGGCTCAAAACGACTGAGAAAGTGTGAACCACATTTGCACAGCTGTATCTCTGTAACAGAACAGGTAATCAATAGCAACAGGACCCACCCCTCTACATTAGCAACAGGACCCACCCCCTCTACATTAGCAACAGGACCCAACCCTCTACATTAGCAACAGGACCCACCCCTCTACATTAGCAACAGGACCCACCCCTCTACATTAGCAACAGGACCCAACCCTCTACATTAGCAACAGGACCCACCCCTCTACATTAGCAACAGGACCCACCCCTCTACATTAGCAACAGGACCACCCCTTAGCAACAGGACCCACCCCTCTACATTAGCAACAGGACCCACCCCTCTACATTAGCAACAGGACCCACCCCTCTACATTAGCAACAGGACCCAACCCTCTACATTAGCAACAGGACCCACCCCTCTACATTAGCAACAGGACCCACCCCTCTACATTAGCAACAGGACCACCCCTTAGCAACAGGACCCACCCCTCTACATTAGCAACAGGACCCACCCCTCTACATTAGCAACAGGACCCACCCCTCTACATTAGCAACAGGACCCACCCCTCTACATTAGCAACAGGACCCACCCCTCTACATTAGCAACAGGACCCACCCCTCTACATTAGCAACAGGACCCACCCCTCTACATTAGCAACAGGACCCACCCCTCTACATTAGCAACAGGACCCACCCCTCTACATTAGCACACACACATTAAAGCACTCCAACAGCAGAGCCAGGGTTATTGAGGTGGAGGAAGGAAGTGGAGCTAGGCTGGATGGACACACCCTATTGCTACATATCTGCCATAGAAGCTACAGGCCAAGCTGTGGAACCATTCAAGCTAGTATCCCTGGTCATGTGTGTGGTGTTTGGACTATAGCCACACCCACCCATATGCAACTCAGAAGACACATCAGCATTCCATCTGATTTTTAACTCTATTAAAAGCACACCTCCTACCTCAAATGAAGTGGTCAGTTCATGAAGATAGCCACACCCAATTGCCATGCTCACATCCCTATCATCAGTGGCAGGTCCACACAGAGCATAGATGGCCAGTGGCAGTCCATCATCTCCCTCCTTCAGAGGGGCAGGTAGTGGTGGGGGTGTGTCAGCCATGCTTAGTACCTGCTGGCACATATTAAAACCACAAACAATAAAACATGCCACTCATGTAGACCTCAGAAACACAAATCCAAAGTAACCATGGTAACAGCAGTCCACACCCACTTGCCTTCTTTGTCCAATCAGGGATAGCATATGTTGCTTGTTGTGTATTGGTTGCTACAGCTGATGGTTCCATTCTGTCCCCTGAGGCCACACCTCCTAGCTTCTCTGCCCTCACCACCACTATGTCCTCATAACCTCCAATTGGTGCACACCTATCTCCAGGGGAACCTCCCTCCTGTGGTGTTAGTTTTGGTATAGATGATGTTTGCTAAAGAGAATGGCAACCCAAATGAACCACATCTCATTAGCCATGTACAGGAAGGAAACACTTCCCCACAACACACAGACAAGTCTTTGCTGTTGTGTACACATGCAGGATGGACCTTGAGAAGCCACAGTGTGTATTTTATACCTCTTGTAAGTTGCTGATATCTCTGGACCTGGGTGTACAAATATTCAGTTTGCTACTGTGTACCAGAACTCAACTCCAACAACATGTTTGCCATGCTATGAGCTGAAACAGGTAAGGTTTATTTCCTTCTACAAACTTCTAACCAGCTGCCTAGTGTACCGTAGCTAGACCTGGCACACCTCAGAGGACTTTACTTGGGAAACTTGGTTAGAAGTTTGTAGAAGGACCTACCTTAGCTATTTTAGACCACAGCTGTAAATGCATGACAAATGTTGGACTTCAAGTTCTGGTGCACAGTAACAAAATGGCATTAATCTGCAATTTTGTATACCTGAGTGTACAGGTGTACCCAGGTGAGGGATGACACTCAGGATGTTAGAGATTTTAAAAACTTGTGGCCCCTCCCCTCAACCTAGAGTCCCAAAATGTAAAAGTTAGAACATTGCAGAAGAAACTAGACCTTACCTGTTCCAGCTCAAAGCCAAAGATGCATGCAAGTTCACAGTAACAAAACTATATTTAAATGAAAGTATTTAAAAAACCTCACACACTAGTCTAGACCACACTACACTGTATCTACCACACTACACTGTATCTAGACCACACTAGCCTACACTGTATCTAGACCACACTAGTCTACACTGTACCTCAGAAACACAAATCCAAAGTAACCATGGTAACAGCAGTCCACACCCACTTGCCTTCTTTGTTCGATCAGGGATAGCATATGTTGCTTGTTGTGTATTGGTTGCTACAGCTGATGGTTCCATTCTGTCCCCTGAGGCCACACCTCCTAGCTTCACTGCCCTCACCACCTCTATGTCGTCATAACCTCCAATTGGTGCACACTTCTCTCCAGGGGCACCTCCCTCCTTCGGTGGTGGCAGAAGAGTGATTTTAGTTGGCTGGAAAAAATCCAAATAGCTCCATTAATTAACTAGCACACGTACAGAGTCCATCATTAGTCTATTCCCATGGTGTATCAGCGAAACATTATTAATTACTCTCACCAATTCTAGCTTGTACCGGTATTAGATTTGTGAAGAGACGAATATTTGCAAACACATTTCATTTCATATATGGGTTTTAGCGCAGATGAATAGGGTTTATGCCTAGGCACAATGTGTGTGTGTGTGTGTGTGTGTGTGTGTGTGTGTGTGTGTGTGTGTGTGTGTGTGTGTGTGCGCGTGTGTGTGTGTGCGCGCGTGTGTGTGCTGTATAGTGTATTTATTCCCAATTGAACGTTTTCAAAACACACGCACAAATACGCACACGCAAGGCAGGGAGCAGACTCGCCTTCTTTGATGGCACCGAGCATGTACGCGTTTTTTGTAGCACAGTAGTTTCGGACACAATGGCAGGTACTGGATGTTGCTCAGTTCTGGTTTTCCTACATTCAGCTATATCTTCATAGCCTCCACCTGGACTACAGTAGCTCTGACCCGCCTCTCTGGAAACCACCTCATCTTGGAATGATCTTTTCGTTAGCCCCACAGAGTTCTGGAGCGTGCTACAAGAAAGGCGTTACCCGTGTATTAATTGACATGTTTGGTAACCACGTTAAATAATAAGCGATGCGAATACACGTAATGCATTAAAAGGATTGTTCTTTCATTGGTGGATCCTCTTTCTTATCTGTTGTGCTGTACAAGAGGTGCGATTCGTTAGTGCATCACGTGATTGCGGAGTGACACGGAAAGGCCTTACCTTGGAGGAGGTGGTACCGTAGACTGTACTGTGCACATAGCTGCGATAGTAGCTAGTAATGTATGAGTGAGATAAGGTGTTGATGTGAGTAAAGTGCATGAGTGTGTAAATAAAATATGTACATTTAATGGCATCTCACAAGATTAACCTTTTCCTGTAATCCTCGTCATGTATATTGCAATCAATATGATGACGATGATGGAGATGATGATGACAACACCAACACTGACAGTGACACCAATGGTGATAGGTATTTGAGAGCTGACAGATCTTCTATTAACTGAGGGTGTGGGTGTGGTCATTGAGGGACCTATACTCCCGGGGGGATGGTGGGAACCAAGAATAGGAGCAGATCAAACACACAATCAGATCTACACATTAAACTGCAACATATTGCAGTCCAATCAAATCTCAAAATGAAAATAACAGCATGGTTATTGCAAACCAAGATACCTGATATGAAACTGAAGAACACCTTCACACCTCCAACCACTGGACCAGCACAGTTATTAGAGTTAGTGTTGGTAGCTGCTGCCTTGCAGTAGTACATCTGACCACTGGTGAGGCCTTGTAGGGAGACAGACACCTCTGTGCCTCTGGTAGTGGAGATGTTGTACACACTTGAGTCAGGAGGAACAGAGGGATCAGTACTGCAGCACACCACACAGTAGAAGGACTGGTTGTTTGAGAATGAGCAACCAATGGTTGCCATGGTAACACCTGTCACTGCCATAACACTGTCAATGATTGTGTTGTTTGTTGTGCCTAAATACAGAGGGTAGAAGGAAAGAGTTCGACTACAGTCACATTAATATTTTTATGTACATAGTCTGATTAATGTCTATTGAACGATGGTGCTCAATACTTCAATACCAAACATGCCATCATCATTACATTGCTAATGATTGTATTCTTTGTTGTTGTACCTAAATACAGAGGGCAAAAAGAAAGAGTTCAACTACAGCTACATTAATAAATAAAAGGGATTGCTTTCGCAAAAACAGACCTAGCGTTAATATTAGAACTTTTCTAGTGCACGAAATAGAAATGTAATGCTTGCGTTGAAATGTATGGCTAATGAAAATTCAGTGCTTTACAACTCCATGACAGATACTCCGATTCTCAGTGCGTAGAAACTGAATCGCTATGTAGAGGACATTTCAGTCTTTTTAAGAAAATCAAACAACATGAAATCTTGACTAAGTCTGTTTTTGCGGAAACGATATCAAATGTAGTCTGTGTAGCTTTATTAATGTCTATTGAACAGTATAGTCCAATAGTGGCCGATAGAAATAGTTCCAGACATACATACACTTTCCCTTGCTCTAATTTTCATATACGTCAGGGTGCCCAATGAAATGTTATGAAACCCATATCAATACAACCACTACACTACAACAGTATAAGGAAAAGTACATAAATTACCAGCTAGTGCACATGTACTATACACCTCAATGCCTATACATTTATGCATAAACCCACAATATCACTTACCATATATGGTGGTGGTGCTCTTAGGACCTATAGCTCCATCCTTATTCACTGATGCCACAGAGATGACATAACTGGTGGAAGCCACAGACACTGGTACAACATAGAAGCATTGTGGTGTGGCATAGCTTGTGTAGCCATGGATACCACCACCCAGGTACACTCCATATATGGTCACAGCACCTCCCTGGAGAGGGGAGGAGGGAGATGATGGGGACACACCATAACATCCCTTACCACTGGCGTCCATGTTATCTCAAGGTGACGAAGAGTGTTGTTGGGGTTAAAGACAGACACAGCCTTGATGGTAGTGTTATCAGTTGGTAGTGCCACTGTGATTGTGATGTGTGTGTGCATGTGTGTGTGTGTGTGTGATGGTATGTGTGTGTGTTTGTGTGTGTGAGAGAGTGTATGTGTTTGTGTGTGTTTGTGTGTGTGTACGTATGTGTGTACGTGTGTGTGCGTACGTGTGTGTGCATATGTGTGTGTGTGTGTGTTGCGTGGTAGTGTGTACATTTAATTCTAAATAAAATAGTGATTTGGGTATGGTGACCAAATAAAAATAATGGTCATAAAATGTTAGTAAGATTTACTCCAATTGGTGCGATACTGAAGCTGTCATGGTTGCCATGTTCTTTGTGCCGGAATGCACAGGGATTGTGCATTCACAATATGTTGCATTGGTCAGAACGAGAGTTGTGAGGTGGTGTCACATTTGTTATGCTTAATGAAGGAAGGAGGTGCTTAATGAAGGAAGGAGGTGTTTAATGAAGGAAGAAGGTGTTTAATGAAGGAAGGAGGTGCTTAATGAAGGAAGGAGGTGCTTAATGAAGGAAGGAGGTGCTTAATGAAGGAAGGAGGTGCTTGATGAAGGAAGGAGGTGCTTAATGAAGGAAGGAGGTGCTTAATGAAGAAAGGAGGTGCTTAATGAAGGAAGGAGGTGCATAATGAAGGAAGGAGGTGCTTAATGAAGGAAGGAGGTGCTTAATGAAGGAAGGAGGTGCTTAATGAAGGAAGGAGGTGCTTAATGAAGGAAGGAGGTGTTTAATGAAGGAAGAAGGTGTTTAATGAAGGAAGGAGGTGCTTAATGAAGGAAGGAGGTGCTTAACGAGGGAAGGATGTGCTTGATGAAGGAAGGAGGTGCTTGATGAAGGAAGGAGGTGCTTAATGAAGGAAGGAGGTGCTTAATGAAGGAAGGAGGTGCATAATGAAGGAAGGGTGCTTAATGAAGGAAGGAGGCGCTTAATGAAGGAAGGAGGTGCTTAATGAAGGAAGGAGGTGCTTAATGAAGGAAGGAGGTGCTTAATGAAGGAAGGAGGTGCTTGATGAAGGAAGGAGGTGCTTGATGAAGGAAGGAGGTGCTTAATGAAGGAAGGAGGTGCTTAATGAAGGAAGGAGGTGCTTAATGAAGGAAGGAGGTGCTTGATGAAGGAAGGAGGTGCTTGATGAAGGAAGGAGGTGCTTAATGAAGGAAGGAGGTGCTTAATGAAGGAAGGAGGTGCTTAATGAAGGAAGGAGGTGCTTAATGAAGGAAGGAGGTGCTTAATGAAGGAGGGAGGTGCTTAATGACGGAGGTTGCTTAATGAAGGAAGGAGGTGCTTAATGAAGGAAGGAGGTGCTTAATGAAGGAAGGAGGTGCTTAATGAAGGAAGGAGGTGCTTAATGAAGGAAGGAGGTTGCTTAATGAAGGAAGGAGGTGCTTAATGAAGGAAGGAGGTGCTTAATGAAGGAGGTGCTTAATGAAGGAGGTGCTTAATGAAGGAGGTGCTTAATGAAGGAGGTGCTTAATGAAGGAAGGAGGTGCTTAATGAAGGAAGGAGGTGCTTAATGAAGGAAGGAGGTGCTTAATGAAGGAAGGAGGTGCTTAATGAAGGAAGGAGGTGCTTAATGAAGGAAGGAGGTGCTTAATGAAGGAAGGAGGTGCTTAATGAAGGAAGGAGGTGCTTAATGAAGGAAGGAGGTGCTTAATGAAGGAAGGAGGTGCTTAATGAAGGAGGTGCTTAATGAAGGAAGGAGGTGCTTAATGAAGGAAGGAGGTGCTTAATGAAGGAAGGAGGTGCTTAATGAAGGAAGGAGGGTGCTTAATGAAGGAAGGAGGTGCTTAATGAAGGAAGGAGGTGCTTAATGAAGGAGGGAGGTGCTTAATGAAGGATGTGCTTAATGAAGGAAGGAGGGCTTAATGAAAGGAAGGAGGTGCTTAATGAAGAAGGAGGTGCTTAATGAAGGAAGGAGGTGCTTAATGAAGGAAGGAGGTGCTTAATGAAGGAGGTTGCTTAATGAAGGATGGTTGCTTAATGAAGGAAGGAGGTGCTTAATGAAGGAAGGAGGTGCTTAATGAAGGAAGGAGGTGCTTAATGAAGGAAGGAGGTGCTTAATGAAGGAAGGAGGTTGCTCTAAGGAAGGAAGGAGGTGCTTAATGAAGGAAGGAGGTGCTTAATGAAGGAAGGAGGTGCTTAGTGAAGGAAGGAGGTGCTTAGTGAAGGAAGGAGGTGCTTTAGTGAAGGAAGGAGGTTGCTTAGTGAAGGAAGGAGGTGCTTAGTGAAGGAAGGAGGTGCTTAATGAAGGAAGGGGTGCTTAATGAAGGAGGTGCTTAATGAAGGAGGTGCTTAATGAAGGAAGAGGTGCTTAATGAGGAAGGAGGTGCTTAATGAAGGAAGGAGGTGTGCTTAATGAAGGAAGGAGGTGCTTAATGAAGGAAGGAGGTGCTTTAATGACGGAAGGAGTGGCTTAATGAAGGAAGGACGGTGCTTATGAAGGAAGGAGGTGCTTAATGAAGAAGGAGGTGCTTAATGAAGGAAGGAGGTGCTTAATGAAGGAAGGAGGTGCTTAATGAAGGAAGGAGGTGCTTAATGAAGGAAGGAGGTGCTTAATGAAGGAAGGAGTTGTGGGCTTACTGAAGGAAGGAGGTGCTTAATGAAGGAAGGAGTGCTTAATGAAGGAAGGAGGTTGCAGTAATGAGGACGGAGGTGCTTAGTGAAGGAAGGAGGTGCTTAGTGAAGGAAGGAGGTGCTTAGTGAAGGAAGGAGGTGCTTAGTGAAGGAAGGAGGTGCTTATGAAGGAAGGAGGTGCTTAATGAAGGAAAGGAGTGCTTAATGAAGAAGAAGAATGAAGGAGGGTGCTTAATGAAGGAGGTGCTTAATGAAGGAAGGTGCTTAATGAAGGAGGTGCTTAATGAAGGAAGGAGGTGCTTAATGAAGGAAGGAGGTGCTTAATGAAGGAAGGAGGTGCTTAATGAAGGAAGGAGGTGCTTAATGAAGGAAGGAGGTGCTTAATGAAGGAGGGAGGTGCTTAATGAAGGAAGGAGGCTTAATGAAGGAAGGAGGTGCTTAATGAAGGAAGGAGGTGCTTAATGAAGGAAGGAGGTGCTTAATGAAGGAAGGAGGTGCTTAATGAAGGAAGGAGGTGCTTAATGAAGGAAGGAGGTGCTTAATGAAGGAGGAGGTGCTTAATGAAGGAAGGAGGTGCTTAATGAAGGAAGGAGGTGCTTAATGAAGGAAGGAGGTGCTTAATGAAGGAAGGAGGTGCTTAATGAAGGAAGGAGGTGCTTAATGAAGGAAGGAGTGCTTAATGAAGGAAGGAGGTGCTTAATGAAGGAGCGAGGTGCTTAATGAAGGATGTGCTTAATGAAGGAAGGAGGGCTTAATGAAGGAAGGAGGTGCTTAATGAAGGAAGGAGGTGCTTAATGAAGGAAGGAGGTGCTTAATGAAGGAAGGAGGTGCTTAATGAAGGAAGGAGGTGCTTAATGAAGGAAGGAGGTGCTTAATGAAGAAAGGAGGTGCTTAATGAAGGAAGGAGTGCTTAGTGAAGGAAGGAGGTGCTTAATGAAGGAAGGAGGTGCTTAATGAAGGAAGGAGTGCTTAATGAAGGAAGGAGTGCTTAATGAAGGAAGGAGGTGCTTAATGAAGGAAGGAGGTGCTTAATGAAGGAAGGGTGCTTAATGAAGGAGGGAGGTGCTTAATGAAGGATGTGCTTAATGAAGGAAGGAGGGCTTAATGAAGGAAGGAGGTGCTTAATGAAGGAAGGAGGTGCTTAATGAAGGAAGGAGGGCTTAATGAAGGAAGGAGGTGCTTAATGAAGGAAGGAGGTGCTTAATGAAGGAAGGAGGTGCTTAATGAAGGAAGGAGGTGCTTAATGAAGGAAGGAGGTGCTTAATGAAGGAAGGAGGTGCTTAATGAAGGAGGTGCTTGAATGAAGGAAGGAGGTGCTTAATGAAGGAAGGAGGTGCTTAATGAAGGAAGGAGGTGCTAATGAAGGAAGGAGGTGCTTAGTGAAGGAAGGAGGTGCTTAATGAAGGAAGGAGGTGCTTAATGAAGGAGGAGGTGCTTAGTGAAGGAAGGAGGTGCTTAATGAAGGAAGGAGGTGCTTAATGAAGGAAGGAGTGCTTAATGAAGGAGGTGCTTAATGAAGGATGGAGGTGCTTAATGAAGGAAGGAGGTGCTTAATGAAGGAAGGAGGTGCTTAATGAAGGAAGGAGGTGCTTATGAAGAAAGGAGGTGCTTAATGATGGAAGGAGGTGCTTAATGAAGGAAGGAGGTGCTTATGATGAGGAAGGAGGTGCTTAATGAAGGAAGGAGGTGCTTAATGAAGGAAGGAGGTGCTTAATGAAGGAAGGAGGTGCTTAATGAAGGAAGGAGGTGCTTAATGAAGGAAGGAGGTGCTTAATGAAGGAGGTGCTTAATGAAGGAAGGAGGTGCTTAATGAAGGAAGGAGGTGCTTAATGAAGGAAGGAGGTGCTTAATGAAGGAAGGAGGTGCTTAATGAAGGAAGGAGGTGCTTAATGAAGGAGGGAGGTGCTTAATGAAGGATGTGCTTAATGAAGGAAGGAGGGCTTAATGAAGGAAGGAGGTGCTTAATGAAGGAAGGAGGTGCTTAATGAAGGAAGGAGGTGCTTAATGAAGGAAGGAGGTGCTTAATGAAGGAGGTGCTTAATGAAGGAAGGAGGTGCTTAATGAAGGAAGGAGGTGCTTAATGAAGGAAGGAGGTGCTTAATGAAGGAAGGGTGCTTAATGAAGGAAGGAGGTGCTTAATGAAGGAAGGAGGTGCTTAATGAAGGAAGGAGGTGCTTAATGAAGGAAGGAGGTGCTTAATGAAGGAAGGAGGTGCTTAATGAAGGAAGGAGGTGCTTAATGAAGGAAGGAGGTGCTTAATGAAGGAAGGAGGTGCTTAATGAAGGAGGTGCTTAATGAAGGAAGGAGGTGCTTAATGAAGGAAGGAGGTGCTTAATGAAGGAAGGAGGGGTGCTTAATGAGAAGGAGGTGCTTAATGAAGGAGGGAGGTGCTTAATGAAGGATGTGCTTAATGAAGGAAGGAGGGCTTAATGAAGGAAGGAGGTGCACTCACAATTATATCTATATGTAAGTATTGTTACATAATGATTTAAATAAACAAACACACATGAGCACTAAACCCTAACTGTTCATTCTTACACATAAGTGTAGTTTAAAGTTACTCCATAAAAGGCTTCTATGTGTACATGCACATTCCCATGCTCTTTGCAAGAGAGAAATTCTGATCTGAGTATTTCTTCTTTCTTTATTACACTGTCAAAACACAGTCCCACAATCATGTAAAGCTAATTGACTCATGTGAATGATGCTGAGATAGCACATGAATAGAATAGAAAACTTGTGGTTCAACCTGTGCACTCATGGTGTGACACCAAGCACCTAACACACAAAGGGCCCCATATGCTCCCCCTAAAGTTATCGCCATTTATGGACATGTGGTGCTTTTGTGTGAGATAGATTTGCATGTAAGGTAAACTGCCAAATTAGAAAGGGTTGCTTTATTGGAACAGGAGCCAAGTGGTAGGAGACTAGAGGTAGGGGTTTGAAACCAATTCTATGTATCAGTACACAAAGAAGAATAAGGTTCAAACCCCTACCTCTAGTCTTCTACCACTTTGGACCCCCCTGTTCCAATAAAGCCAACCGGTTCTAATTTGGCAGTTTATCTTATGTCATGTGTGTGCTTATGTGTTTATGTGTGTTTGTGTGTGAGCATATATGTGCATGAATGTGTGTGTGTGCGTGTGTGTGTGTGTGTGTGTGTATGTGTGTGTGTGTGTGTAAGGTCATCTCTTGTAGCATAACAATACTGCATTCCTGGACGCATAACACATGTGCACACAAATTCATTGCCTCTGGGGTCTAAATGGTCATGAATGTGAGGGCACAAAGGCACTGTCAGTCGATCCTCTCACACCTCAAATCCCCTCGTGTGACCATGAAGACTGTGTGTTGTACATATGTGTTTTTATGTGTATGCACGTAGTGTGTGTACATGCATGTGTGTGTCTATATTGTATGTGTTTGTGTGTGTGATGGATTTGGGAATGTACTTGTAAATGTGATTGTGTGTGATTACTGTATGTCTACAAACGTGTAGAAAGAGGACCATCATTGGCCTCAAACCATTGTTGGAATTTCCACACTGCACACACACACACACACACACACACACACACATGCCCACACACACACACACACACACATGCCCACATACACAACACACCTGTATGGACAAATTAGCAGTCACCAAAGTTGTACAATTTTTGAACTTAGCATTTTACTGTCAATAAAAATCATGTTTAAGGAACTGACCATGTAATTGTTTGAACCTTTTTATTTTTTATTTTTTTATAGTTGTATGCAAACCAATATTTTTTTCATTATAATATTATATATCCGTGGGCCATTTTTGCAGAAACAGTCCCATTTGGTAACAATTTATGAACTGAAACACCTAAAACAATTACAACACGCCCATAACTGAAACAGAGGGCGTGTGCCCCAGAATATAAAGCATCTGTGAGGTGGTTGTGTCGGGAACTATATAGGGACCTCTGGGTAAAACATCTAGAACTGAGCTTTGTAAATCACCTACTGACCTGATCATTTAGCAATATTAAACAAATAGGTCTATAGTAATGGTGTTGGGAGACATACCAACCCAATGCTAGTGCAAGACAGGAGAGATGGGCTATTGAGGTAAATCATCCATATGCTGAGGTTGGAATCCTTTCAGACCCAAACAGCTCCCCTGATGGAGGTCAAAATATGCCATTCAATCAATCACCATGTTGCTCTAAAATTAATTTACTATGTAGAATGATCCCTCGTCCCCGTCTCACAGAGATGGGAAGAGTTACCAAATGTGGTAGCCCACTGTTCGTACTACACCCTATCCTTGCGACCGAGACCACGGTCATAAGCAAACTCAGTTGGTGTAAACAACACATCTACAGGCAGTGTATGTGCCACACTCGATACGTAGACTGTTAGAGAAAGGATACCATGGTATCGACAGAGAGGAGAGGCTGTTAGAGAAAGAGACCTTGGTATCTGTCGGCAGGAGGAGAGGCTGTTGGAAAATGGACTGGTGTTGGTGTGAGCGCAACATCCAAGGGTTCTCACACACAGATTCCCATCAGCAGTGGTGAAGGGATGTATTGTGTTACGCAAACTTTACCACAGGTAGGTGCAGACCTTACAATTTTAAATAGATAACAATGCCTAGCTCTGTCGGATATTGTGCTATATTTTTAAGACAAGATAACTCGACTGTATTTTATACACACATCCTGTAACAATGCAGAAAAATGTTTGACATGCTTCGATCCTGTGGATACCTCGTGTGGCAAGACACTAATCCTGCCAGAGGCGGATAATCTTACCAATTGACCTGCATGTGAGCAAGGTCTAAAACATGCAGCTAGTGTACACCTTCAAGATAGGCAACAATTATGCCATTCCATTCCTGCAGAAGTACATGTACAAATTAAAGGGTGACCTTCTCATGCACACTTTAATTGTTTTAAATGTGCATTTAAGTACTGACTACTGTACTTAAGGCCATCTGCGCCCATGGTGAATTTATACATCTGTGTGTGTGTATGTGTGTGTGTGTGTACCTGTGTGTGTGTGTGTGTGTGTGTGTGTGTGTGTGTGTGTGTGTGTGTGTGTGTGTGTGTGTGTGTGTGTGTGTGTGTGTGTGTGTGTGTGTGTGTGTGTGTAATTACAGAATTATAACTTACGTGTCCACTTTGTGAGTGACGTCCCATTGCTGGAGCCAGCACAGTTGATGGCCACCACAGAGACAGTGTAGAGTGTGTCACTGACCAGTCCAGTGAAGGTGTGGGTGTACACTGGTGATTCATTATCAGCTATGACCACAGGACTACTACTGTCATTGATAGTGACATTGTGGCTGGTAGGAACACCACCAGCAGTGGGAGGGGTCCAGGTCACTGTCAGCTGGTCCACAGATGGACTGGTTACTGTCATGTTCCCAACAGGACCAGGGGAGGCTGGGGTGGAGGGGAAGTCATGATATCTTAAGGGACTGAGAGAGGAAAGGGAAAATGAATACTATCTAATTGCTGATGTGCTTTCATAATTAGGGGAGGGAAGGGGAGGGGAGGAGGTGAGGGATTTATACTAATAACAATTATATGACATACCAATTACATTGATGGTTGTCAAGGAGACAACAGTAGTGATAGCAGTGTTGAACAGGTTGGTGTTGAAGCATGTCACAGTGCTACCATTCATAGCAGCTGTAATGTTCACATTCAAGATGAAGGACAGACAGTATGTGGGATCAGAGGACTGTATGCTGGAAGCTCTGTAAGCTCCACATATGTTAACTCCAGTTTGACCCTGAGCTAAACATTGTTGACTAACAAGCTGAGACAGTCTTATCTTATCAGAGAAAGAATTGGTAGGACAGGTGCCAGTGGGCAGGATCCAGTCAGTAAGACCAGCAGCTGTTCCATTGGTGATGGTACAGGTGTAGGTCACCACAGTGTTGGGACATATACTTGATGTACAGTTATCTCCACTGGCAGTGTGACATGGAAGACTCTGTGTGGAGCCTGAGGAGAAAAACACACTTTTCATGTGTTGACACACAAGGAGAAATGAACACAAGTGCTTCCTCCCCTGCCCCCACTACAGCACTACCAATCAACCAACACCAAATAGGTTTAGCGTCATTGTGCATGCCAGCAACAAAGAAACACACAACCACATACACGAAACTTGCAAAAACTCAATCGCAATTCAACAACACACTGAGCGGGGGCCAGGCACACAAACACATATATTTAGAGGATGGACCCCACATACCCTCAGGGAAAAACCTGATATACAGAAAAAACCAATTTGGGAAAAACTCTGCAATCAGGACAAACCGATGGCATGCTCCCTAAACGACCTAACTACCACCACACAAGTTCAGCCATTCACTTCCACCATCTCATGGTCTGCTGCTATATAGCTTGTCAAGGATCCATCAGTGAACCATCTGCTGGATAAAAATAACTCCACAATGCACAACACACAAAAGTTTGCAGCATTGTGCCTAAACAAAACACAACCACATAGATAAGAAAGGGTTGAGTTATATATGTCCAGGCTCTTTGAGACCTCCAACCATCTCTGAGCTGAATCCTTAACATACCCCATCCTTGCCAGATTCTGATTTCCAGCGACCATGCTGCATAAATAGCCTATCCTTCACACCAGCATTGGCTGTGGCACCCCTGCACGAAGGCTATGCATACTAATTTATACCCGCGCTTTGCTATCTTATCCAGCAATAGCTCCCTTAGCCTAGAGTAACTGAGGCCATCAGTATTACGCAAACTCTATCCTTCTTTTGTCTGTACTACTGCTCAAACAACATTCCATGTGATGTTCTAACTTCTCCATACAACAGTACCTCTCCGTCATGCTCACAGGGCATGTTACTGACCCAGTGCATGCAATGACTAAGGATGCACCCTCCGGTATTGGTCCATCTTACTGGACTGCACATTGATCCAGTGGCCTCCACCATGGTCCAGTGGCTTCACCATGGTCCAGTGGCCTCCACCATGGCCTTCAACATATCGACCATCACAGGTTCCTTCCGAACCTTGGGCTTAGCCAACATTCAATCCTTCCACAGTAAGGGTAACCCACCCAATTGCTGCAACCCTGCCAGCCCATGCAACCATGAGAGAGCATGCAGTGCCTCCTCTACTGCAGCTATACTCCCACTGGACTCACTTAACACTATCATCTAGGAGAAATGAACACAAGTGTAAAGAACTATATAGTATACGGTAGAGGATGAAATATGGTAAGCCCAGAGAGGTAGGGGTTAATCTAGAAATGCAGGGATCAGCGAGAACAAAGGAGTGGATAGAGAAACAGATATATACTGGCAAGAGGCAGGTAGTGGTGGACTGGCAAGAGGCTAATTACCCTTGAAGAGTACTAAACATGGTCATTGCTACACAGCATACTTCTCGTGATTTGGTAGTGAAGTAGAATTATCACCAGTTTCAATTTCTCCATTGTCTGCAGCAAACAACAGTAACAGCACAAATTCTTTCACGGCAGATGACCACAACAGATGATCTAGAAATTGTAAAAAAAGTGGACTTTAAAAAAAAAAGTAAGGCAGCCGACATGCTGTCTATCCTTTCGTTATAGTAGTGTAGTTTTTCATACGCACGTGCATTGATACATGTTCCTTTATTTGCACATGTATGGCTTGGCTGGGTCTTTAGCCTACAGCTGTGTATATGGTGTGTCTATGGTGTGCAGTTACTGTACTCTGCATTCTGAGTACTGTACTCTGCATACACGTTTTAATTCTTTTTATGTGAGCACCATATGAGAATACCTTCTCATATTCTACTTAATGCACACCACCACAGCAGCCTTCAATGCACGCTTCTCTCCTTCCATATACCTCTCTATATATAGGTACCATATCCTCTTCAATAGGCCCCTCCCCCCCAAATTAGAGCAATGAAAAAGTAACACGTGTGATTTCAGACTGGTTACCTACTGTTTTAATGAGCAGTTGAATTTTGCAGCAAAGTTAAGAAACGCTGACACCCATCATGGAAAAAGCAGCTAACCAGAAACAACTTATCAGAGAAAATGGTGATCAGGTGGTGATGATGATCAGGTGGTGATGATGATCAGGTGGTGATGATGATCAGGTGGTGATGATGATCAGATGGTGATGATGATCAGGAGGTGATGATGATCAGATGGTGATGATGATCAGGTGGTGATGATGATCAGGTGGTGATGATGATCAGGAGGCGATGATGATCAGGTGGTGATGGTGATCAGGTGGTGATGATGATCAGGAGGTGATGATGATCAGGTGGTGATGATGATCAGGTGGGGGAAGCAAGTGCCAGCGATTGTTTCCAGTGTGAGATCTATCAAAAGGGAGTGGCCAAAGGAACATCCCATGTCATGTGTGTGGTTGGCCTCAATCCCATACATGGCCAAAGTGTCAGAGAATGATCTTCAACAAGGAGAACAAAAGGGCAGAAAGATTCATGCAGCAGTCACTACAGGTGTATTGGTTGAGGAATCTCAAGTTACAGAACACTATGGGAATATTGATGTTTCCAAAAGCAAACAAAACAGTGGCTTCAAAACAACTTTGTCTGTGGATTGAGATGAGCAACAAGCTAGGTGACACAAGGAAACATTCTGGGTCCACTTTGGACTTAAATAACTGCTTGACTGTTATCAAGCAAGCCTCTAGACATCAAAAGATGAGGCAGTGTCTGATGGGCCAAGAATACTGTAAATGTATCTGATTGGCCCAGCTGCACGCTGAATGGGGATAATATAATAGCCCACTGCATTCTGTTTGGACTGCCAACCACTGTTCATTTATAACTTGCCCCACAGTGATGCTGGCATAGTGATGAAGGGAGACCTCTTCAAAGCGTACACGTAAAAAGACAAGTGACATATGCACACATACACATCACATACGGTGCACACACGTACGCATACGTACACAATAACTACACTACCACGCTACCAATTCGAACGATTGTTTCGTAATATAAAATCCATCATCCCATATTTGAGAGTTGTACTAACTAAACACCACTACACACACGTGACACTACGCACTATTGAAAGTGGCTGACCTCTCCAAAAGACGACTCTTTTGTGGGCGGAAAATTAAGGCTTTGTTGAAATATTAATGGCATTATTATATTTCTGTCGTTTCCGCGAAAAGATGCAATAGAATTTTAAAGCTTGTGTCGATTGCTAATTAGAACACAATGTAATATATTTTGAGATCTGATAGAGCTTTTGTTCTCTCCATTGTGATGAAAGGTTTTCAAAAGACCGTGAAAAGGTTTTCAGTGTAGCACCCCCGAATAATAAGGCACCGTTATGTGACGTCATACCAAATCGAGGTGCATGGGGTGATGTCACTGAAAGCTTGAGGTAGTTTTGGATCTTGTCTTGGAAACACGCATGGCCACCAACACTCCCAGAAAGAAGGCCATGATAAATGTAATGGAGAAGGTTATACCAACAGCAGTAGAAGCATCAATGGAGGGCACATGGCTGGCTGCAAAGTGACATCACACACAGAATGTGACACAAGAATGCTATTTTTAATTTTTTTAAACCTTCCAAGACAAATGTGAAAGTGAACATTTTTATCCAACATTCAAGCCCATAACTGCAATAACATGCAATGTGATATTCATGACCTGATCTGTCAGACCATTCCAGCCTCATGTGGCATCATTGATTAAATGCAACATAAGGTTGTTTGTAGGAGAAGATTGGTAGACAGATCCACATCTTGTGGTGGAGATCAGGTGATCCACACCACATGGTGGAGATCTGGTGATCCACACCACATGGTGGAGGAGATCAGGTGATCCACACCACATGGTGGAGATCAGGTGACCCACACCACATGGTGGAGGAGATCAGGTGATCCACACCACATGGCAGTAGGATTAGGGTGTCACCAAAAAGAAGCTGTTTCACCCCATTCTGAATCCGTCTTCAAATTTCACCTGTCACCCTTCTTTCAATGAAACCACACTTGGACGCCATACATGTCCTAGCTACACCATACATGTCCTAGCTACACCATACATGTTCTAGCTACATCATACATATCCTAGCTACACCATACATGTTCTAGCTACACCATACATGTCCTAGCTACACTATACATGTCCTAGCTATACCATACATGTCCTAGCTACACCATACATGTTCTAGCTACACCACACATGTCCTAGCTACACCATACATGTCCTAGCTACACCATACAATACTGAGGTAGTGTCCTAGCTACTGACATAAGACCTCCAGGTGGGTGTGTCCTAATGTCATGGCAACTCACAATTATCCCACATTAACTATTAGTGACCATGGCTTTGACAGGTGTGAATGTAACTAGTACATGTAATGGAGCAGCTGGAGTGGTCACTGATGAAAAAGACCAGCTGTTCCTACATCATGCTATGTCACAGGATGCTGCACTTTGGCACATTCCAATGCTTGAAAACTACCTTTAATTTACTACACATGATGTGCCTATCATTATGTATGTGTGTGTGTGTGTGTGCGTGTGTGTGTGTGTGTGTGTGTGTGTGTGTGTGTGTGTGTGTGTGTGTGTGTGTGTGTGTGTGTGTGTGTGTGTGTGTTATTGTATTAGTTTTGTTTTCCTGACAGTTTTCATGCACAGGTTGAGAAATATCAAAACATGAGCTTTAATTTAGGCGCATAAACCAAAACACAACCATTCACATGTAATGATAAGCATGGTACCACCTTGTCAAGGCTTTGGAAATATTGCCGATGGTGTACACACCAGATGTTGAACTACAGATATTTAATTATACACATCTGTTCTCTCACCTGCTCCACACACACCCAACAGCACATAGCAACACACACACACACGCACACGCACACACACACACACACACACACACACACACACACACACACACACACACACACACACACACACACACACACACAATAAAGCACTCCAACAACAGAGCCAGGGTTATTGAGGTGGAGGAAGGAAGTGGAGCTAGGCTGGATGGACACACCCTATTGCTACATATCTGCCATAGAAGCTACAGGCCAAGCTGTGGAACCATTCAAGCTAGTATCCCTGGTCATGTGTGTGGTGTTTGGATCATAGCCACACCCACCCATATGCAAATAAGACATCAGCATTCCATCTTGTTTTTAACTCTATTAAGAGCACACCTCCTTCCTTAAATCAAGTGGTCAGTCCTGGCCCCAAATTGCCATGCCCACAACCGTATCATCAGTGGCAGGTCCACACAGAGCATAGATGGCCACTGGTGGTCCATCATCTCCCTCCTTCAGAGGGGCAGGTAGTGGTGGTGGTCCATCATCTCCCTCCTTCCAAGGGGGCAAGTAGTGGTGGTGGTCCATCATCTCCCTCATTCAGAGGGGCAAGTAGTGGTGGTGGTCCATCATCTCCCTCCTTCAGAGGGGCAGGTAGTGGTGGTGGTCCATCATCTCCCTCCTTCAGAGGGGCAGGTAGTGGTGGTGGTCCATCATCTCCCTCCTTCAGAGGGGCACCCTAAGAAAAAATATGGCATGACTTGCCTGTCTTTTAGCATGACATGGCAAGTCATGTAATTTACTGGCAACATTTAATGCAAGTTTTAGCATGTCTTGGCAAGTGATGTAATGCCTTGCCATGACTTGGCATGATTCCATCATGACATGTCTTACCATGATCCATGTAAACATGACATTCCAAGGTTTGCCAAGTCATTGCTTCATTTTCATACAGAAGTACTGCAATTGCATCAGAATAATATTATGGGCATAGTGTACATGAGCTAAGATCCACCATGCAAGTACACTTTTGGTGTTAAAATAGTACAAATAACTGTGTGATTCAAATGACAGTACAACATGCAGTAACATAATATACACAAAACACTAACACATGATTTCAACCAATGTCTGTATTGCTTTTAAAAAGACAAGTTGGGTTTCAAGGCACAACAACACTAATTATAGGCTGTCTAATATTGTATGAGTGTGTTCCATCAATATCAATTTTCATTGCTTTGGATATAATATTATGGATTGGTACTGCTACGAATTCTTCATGCTCTCTCTGGATTTTCAACATGAATCTATGTTCTGTCAGTATATCAGCTTCTTTATACATCTCAAGGCGACCACGACAGGGTGGACCAGCATTCTTCAATACTGATGTAAGCTCCATTTCATACAATAATACTTTAGGTGGTGATGTTCTTACAAATGATAAGATTCGTCCAAATTGTATTTTATCATTATAAGCACAGCGGAAAGAGCAAAAACTGCTATTTCTTTTGCGATCCAACTTTGAGGAAGTGCAATAAATGATTCCGTCCTTTAGTAACTTTGTGTATGTCACTATTTTTTCAGTTGAACTCCAATTCAGTATATTGGCTTCTTCAGTTGTAGGAGTTTTAATCATTGGTTGACCTAACAAATAGGTGTGAGGTCCAATGTGTTCCATTTCATCACCATGATTACTACAACAATAATGTATGAATAATATAGTTATAGGACTCTCTTGCAATAAAACTTTGCTTTTTAGAAGCTGTAGTGTTACTGATGTATCGATGTTGTGTAACAACTGTTGATGTATTATGCTCTTGCCGTGATATTGCGTTTTAAATCTCCATTTTTACTTTCATACCCAAAAGCTGATTGTGTCCAAAGGGAGCCCCACAATCTAGTGTATATAGGTAAATGCAACAACATGTGTGCATTGGCTGTACAATTAGGTTCTCCATAAAGTTCAGGAAGTAATACAATAAAATCTTTTAGCATAATTTCCGCAGCATCTAGCAAAGATGAATCTATTGATTCTTGTAGGAGGATGTGCATGGCACATACAAGTAGTGCGTAATGGTGAATATAAAGAGATGGCAAATAGTCCAAAAGAAGTGGCAACGAATAAAATAGCAACCAATTTTTTAATTCCGATGTTTTCCAGAATTTCAAATGTTTTGATATTGATCTAGGACAGCGTGAAAATTCATGCGGTGGATGCTGTTGCATAAGAACCCTGTCTATCACAGTAGTGTTTCTGCCCAAATAGTATGGCTCCGCATGATTATATGATTCAAACCACAAGTTCATTAGCCTCTTTACAATACCCTCATAAGTACAATGCATATCATCAATTGGAATTCCATCCACAAGGTTGATAGTATGAGCGAGAGGGGAGATTCCTACAATGCCATTAACACTATTTCCAGTTGTTTCTGCTAAAGTCCCATCTTGAATTATGGTCTCATGGGTGCGAAGTGGATAGTCTCTAGGTAAATAGATCCTAGCTCCATTGGGAAGTCGCTTGCCAGGATGATAACATATAGGGCATCCAAATTCACCATTAAATTGCTTAGTACATATAACTGTGGGCTTGGCAACTAAATCAAATACACCGAACATCAGTTTTACTTTCATATGCATCTTTCCAGAAGATGTTTGTGTTTCAAAACCATCTCTATAAAGATCTTCTAGAGTTTTTACCACTGGGTCCAGGAGTAACTTCATATCAGGTTTTCTTATCCCATACTACATTCCACACATAACAATATTTTCAGCTTTGAATCGAATTGAGGGGGGAAGGTTAAGCACTTGTAACAGTACTGGCCAAAGGCTTGTTTAATTGGATTTAAATAATGGCACACCATCTGTAAATATGCTGAGAGCAAGGTTTTAAAAACTCACTCATCTGTTCTTGAATTACACTACCAGTCCAAACATCAGATAGGGAATTTTTTCCCCTGTCAGAATAATATTCATCCAATGCCTCTATATTATCTGAAATAGGATTAACTCTTGTTACCAAATAAATAAATAAAATGGCAATTTTCCATCCACTCAATTAATCAAGTTAACTTACTTGTAATTATTGATTGCAGATGCTTGATAAAAGGGATGTGGATCAAGTGCCCTAGAGGTTCAGGCACTACACAGGTGCTGCATTGCTTTTGGCATTGTACACCACAGGTGGTGCAAACAGTGCAATGTTTGTAAGGAACACTGAATTGCTTGAAAAACTTTTTAATCATATATTCACTCTTTTGAAGGCAATTAGGAGAAGGACAAAACATGTGCAGTAACTTAGTCAAACCATGAATAGCCTTGTCAGAAAGTTTAAATTTACGTGCATACAACATAATACAGTAATATGCTCCAGATTTGCACCAGGATACAGTGGTTCAAAATAATCTGCATGCTGCATTGGGCATTCAAATGAAGTTTCAGTGTTGTCCTTAAATGCATTTGAATCATTTTCAGTCTGGTTCTCATGCTCATCAATATCACTGCTGGATCTATTTCTGATTCACATTCAAAATTCGATGGTGTATTTGGTGGCTCATGTAGGCCTTCCTTTTCTACATCACTCTCCAACTCTGAAAACTCACGAACTGACTTGCTTTCTGTACCATTATATGACTCCTCTTCAGAATCAACTGTGTGAGGGAAAGAATAATAAATGATAATAACTATATCTGGTTGGCAATCAAATGAGGTAGTGAAGGAGTTTACTTCAGAGGTATCGTCTGCGAGTATGCAGTGAAAGTAACATCTACAGACATTCACCTCTCACTTCCATAGTAGAATCACTAGAAGAGAGCATTATTTTACACAGCTTGTAGCCTGCCCGACCTTCGCATATAATTATAATAATGTACATGACATGTATACACGAAGGTCGGGCTATACGCCCAAGTAATATTACACGCCCTTGGTAATGAAAAAATTTCGCCCACGCAAACCTATTGTATCATGTACCAAAAGGACAAAACGTTTAAATCAGAAGTTACATCTCGATAGTATATGCGTGCCCTGTGCCACGCACGTAATCTGGCGCCGCGTGTATAAAAATGTACATCCATGTAATAGCTTACCAACGTTTCTTCGCACTCTGGCGCCATTTCGTGCTTCTGGGTACAGGAATAGAAGCATCCCGATAATATGAACAGTAGCGACGATACTTTCTAACATGACACGAAAGCCCGTTTTCATCGTCTCAGGTTCCATATTTGCATATGAATATCAATATGAAAATGTAATATTAAGAAATTAGACACGTGTCCATGCATGCATGAGGAGATATGGCGGAGCAAAGAAGGTATAAGCGAAATCGTGTTCCATCAAAAAAAGCCCTGGAAGGCGGGAGTTTATCTGAAGAGCTGCTGGATCAAAACAGTAAGTTTGTTTAGGTATTATTATTAGCAGCTAGAAATAATAAGACATGTTGATTGCGCGCGCGACTTCATGCATGAGCATGCATGCATGTAGTATTGTACGTTTGTATATATACCAATCGAGCTTTTTAGTTACCATATACACAGCCTAAGTGAATATATGCATGCGGTTGCAAGAAAACCCGCTGTATAGATAGGTACAGGTATACATGTATACATGTACACACGCACTTATACACAACCGCATGTATCGATACATTCACTTAGTTACAACCGCAAGCACCATGCATGCAATGTACATGTATAAATGCCAGCCAGTTGTGATTTTTCTATGCAATGTAGAGAAAGTCAAGCTAAAGTGCAGTCAGGAAGGAAAGATCTTTACAGCTAAAATCAGCTAGCTCTCTGTCAAGAGAGGATATGCAGCCCCTCACTATAGCTGACTTCCAGAAAGGTTCTGCGCTATTATGTGACATTCAAGGAAAGGCATACCCAGCGCAATTTATGGCATTTGATGGTAATGCATGCAGTTGCTGTAAAATATGAACTGTATAAATCTCTTATCTCAAATTGGTTAAGATGCATCATCAAAACAGCCAAAAAGGAAGCAGGCTTGTGGTCAGCTATCAGACGATAATGATGTAAATGCACACAAATAAGCAATTCTAATATCTTGAAATTTTCTTTTTTATTTTACAGCTCAACTCATCTGAGCGTGATGTGTGTGGCAAAAAAATGAGGATGGCAGATGAAAATGTATGCACTGTAAGTAATAAGTTTACAACTACTTCCATTAATCAACATATAAATGTACCCAGGTTGCTGAAAGTTGTACTGTGGAAAAAAATAAGGTACAGTTATTTGTAGCTCCATGTAATCCATGGCAGGCACACCCCATAATGTCTAAACAGGACGAGGACAGTGGTTCAGAGTCGGTTGCAGCCAAGTTCAGAGCCGTTGCAGCCAAGTTCAGAGTCGTTGCAGCCAAGTTCAGAGTCATTGCAGCCAAGTACATCTGGTTCAGAGTCATTGGAGGCAAGTATAATTAAAACCTTTTATTTTAAAGCTATTGCCAATTTTGATGTAGATGTCTGATGCAGTTGTGAAGCAATGCCTACTAAAAGCAAAAGTGATTGTTGTCAATATAGAATTGCAGTTCAAAAGTAGTGATTTTCTTTTGCATGCATTTATAGGGTAAAGAGCATGGAAAAGGTAGAAATTGCATGTACAAGTGCTTCATTTATCAAATTTTGAGTGCTGAACCTAAGAGCGCATCAGATTACTTGGTGAGTTTATTTATGTTTTGCATTATATTTATGTGCATTCGTATAAAGACACACGACCAGTTCAGATCTTGTATGCATGAGGTAAATGCTACACTAGACAGGATACTGGCTGTTATACAACCACCAAAGTAAGGAGGTAGTTGAGTAAAGTTTGTATGCTTTACATGAGTGTACTTAGCACACCGGGCACCTCACATGTGTTGAAAAGTGAACCGCATTGCAGTGAATTGAAGCCGGTTTGTATGTGCATATTGTAGTGTAGAATTGCACATTCACCTATTTTACTCTGACTCAGAGCATCATCAAAAGAGTGGACATCAGTCTTTTGCCTGCCGATAATGCATATCTCTTTGGGCTCATGCTTCTCGATTTGTATTTTACCAAAGAAGAATTGTCAGAATGTTTAATTTTTCCATCAACCAAGAGCAGCAAACATGCGCTAGACCAAGCCAAGGTTCGCACCATTATTGGTAAGTTTTTACATTTTTAAATATAATAAATAACATGTTAAAATATACAGAGTTGATGAAACAACGATTTCCTGATGAAAACCTTAATCTGAAGAAGTTTCAAGAAAAGGCCAATCAAAAATGTAGAGACGCTAATAATTATGTACTTATTGTTTGATGTCTTGTATTTGTGTTAATTTGAATAACAAATGCTTCCATATCATAATAAGCATGGTCTGTCATGGATAAGTAATGCTAGTTCATGGATACCATTCATGGTTATTCAGGCCTGATCAGGCCAATTGATGTCTCAATTGAATGCCATGTCATGGCAAGTCATTGTATATCATGGCATGCAATGCTAAGTCATGGCATGACAACCTGGCAAGTCATGCCATGACTTGGATCCAAGTCATGGCAAGTCATGGCATGACATGCCATATTTTTTCTTAGGGCAGGTAGTGGTGGTGGTCCATCATCTCCCTCCTTCAGAGGGGCAGGTAGTGGTGGTGGTCCATCATCTCCCTCCTTCAGAGGGGCAGGTAGTGGTGGTGGTCCATCATCTCCCTCCTTCAGAGGGGCAGGTAGTGGTGGTGGTCCATCATCTCCCTCCTTCAGAGGGGCAGGTAGTGGTGGTGGTCCATCATCTCCCTCCTTCAGAGGGGCAGGTAGTGGTGGTGGAGTGTCAGCCATGCTGGCACATATTAAAATCATGAACAATGAACATGCCATTCAGATACCTCAATACTCATTCAAATTAACCATGGTAACAGCACCAACTTGCCTTCTTTGTTCGATCAGGGATAGCATATGTTGCTTGTTGTGTTGATGCTCACTGCTGATCAATACCTCACCATACCTATCAGAAGAGTGACATTTCGAACATCCGGGAACTGAACACATGTACATAGCTTCATTTAGTTGTCTGAATGAAAATAATATACCATAAAGTAATTAAAATTAAGGGAAATGTGGTATTTAATAACTAAAAATAGAATTAGGTACATGATTAGCATGTAACAAAAGTAAATATAAATTTCGTTACAACTCTTATACCGTTTTTAATATGTAATATAGAACGCGCTATAAGCCCTCGGTGGTAATGAACAGATCAGTCATTCCAAGATGAGGTGGTGTTCGAAGAGGTGTCCAGAGAGGTGGGTCAGAGCTACTGTAGTCCAGGTGGAGGCTATGAAGACATAGCTGAATGTAGGAAAACCAGAACTGAGCAACATCCAGTACCTGCCATTGTGTTGGAAACAATTGTGTAACAAAATAAAAAACAAATCAACTGAACAGCTATCCAAATGTAAGAGAAAGATGCACACACTGGCATTACTCACCATCTAGACATGTTGAGTGCTTTCTATATCACTTCTGTCAACACAAGTTCAATAACCTCACATTTGAATTGTGTCCACAGCCTTGAAGGTATCTGGAAAAGGATGAAAAATAAATGAGCGTGCGAGGTTATAGAATGGTGTGTTCATAGAAGCAAAATGTTATGTTCTGACATATGACCAGCAAGCAATGCCATTCTGAACCACTTAACAAACCAGCTGGAGTTGCTTACTTTACTTGCAATCTGAGGTAAGCTTCAGTCAGGTATGGCCACCCGACGTAAACCATCTGTCCAATCATCTCTCTCACATAGTCTTTTGTAATGGGAAGAGTCACATACATGCATATGTACAGAAACAGGTACACACTCTCTTTGAATAAAAAGATGGAACCAATGGTACAACAACGCCAAATAACATACCGTTTATACATAAGTATGTGTAGATGAATGGACGAACACAGAAAGGCTAAACTGATCGAAAGCAATGATAAATCCATAGCACCTTTCTCCCTTACTCAGATCCATTTATCAACTAAGTGCTATTCTAACCTTGCTTGGGTGGGAAGGATTTTCAGACAGAAGTGGCTGGCCTGTTGGAACAGACGGACTTTCTTCTTGGCCATGCGCAAACCATGTGTGCAACATGCTTCAGGGAGGAATACACTCACTACACATCAGGGAAGAATACACTCACTACACATCAGGGAAGAATACACTCACTACACATCAGGGAAGAATACACTCACTGCACATCAGGGAAGAATACACTCACTGCACATCAGGGAGGAATACACTCACTACACATCAGGGAAGAATACACTCACTGCACATCAGGGAAGAATACACTCACTACACATCAGGGAGGAATACACTCACTACACATCAGGGAAGAATACACTCACTGCACATCAGGGAGGAATACACTCACTACACATCAGGGAAGAATACACTCACTGCACATCAGGGAAGAATACACTCACTACACATCAGGGAGGAATACACTCACTACACATCAGGGAAGAATACACTCACTACACATCAGGGAGGAATACACTCACTGCACATCAGGGAGGAATACACTCACTGCACATCAGGGAGGGATACACTCACTACACATCAGGGAAGAATACACTCACTACACATCAGGGAGGAATACACTCACTACACATCAGGATACCTTTGCACAACCCCTGGACTAGCTGGTCCCTTGATGCGGGGTCTGATGACAGCTTCCTGCACCCGAAGTAAGTGGTGTGTGTGTGTGTGTGTGTGTGTGTGTGTGTGTGTGTGTGTGTGTGTGTGTGTGTGTGTGTGTGTGTGTGTGTGTGCGCGCGCGCGTGTGTGTGTGTGTGTGTGTGTGTGCGCGCGCGCGTGTGTGTGTGTGTGTGTGTGTGTGCACCTTCTGAGGCCTAATCACGCGAAACAGCTCTGCGTGGAAAGGGAAGAAGAAATATGGATAAATTTTAATTTGATTGCATGCCAACATCCCCTTTGCATCCGTCTCCTCTCCCTCGTCCCCCCTCTTCTTCTCTTACCTCCTTCCTCCTCATTCATCGCGGATTAGTCTCGTACCCTATGGAACGCCAATCATGTCAATATTCGATCCTCCGAAATCGGCTGCTTTTATCGGTCGATCATTCAATTCTCGGCTACTTTCATCAATCGATCATACTAATGTAGGGTACTTTCATCAATCGATCATGCATCGATCGGCTGCTTTCATTACTTTATGCAAATGAACTGTGCAGCAAGCCCATTGATGATAATCGATTGAAACATCGATTGCGCCATCGATTGAATCATCGATCCCGTCCATCGATCGATCACATCAATCGATGTCATCGATCGATCCCATCGATCGATCACATCGATCGATCCCATCGATCGATCACATCGATCGATCACATCGATCGATGCCATCGATCGATCCCATCGATCGATCACATCGATCGATCCCATCGATCGATCACATCGATCGATCACATCGATCGATGCCATCGATCGATCCCATCGATCGATCACATCGATCGATCCCATCGATCGATCACATCGATCGATCACATCGATCGATCACATCGATCGATCCCATCGACCCATGTAAGTGCCAATGCAGTGTCCAGACCCATAATCTACCATACACTATTTGAATTTACCGTATAGTATAGACCTATACATTTGAAGCATTCTCGAAAACCTAACATCAGTGCCATGCAAGTCAAGATGAACTTGGTATCCTAAGGTTTGCATTTTCCTTTGGTTTCTTAACAGGTTGGGAAGCACAGTAGATCATGCACGAGGAAGGATACTCTCGTACGCAGACCAGAATCTTCAGAAAACGATAACACTCAGTATTAGTCTGGCACAAGCATGTTAGTTGCTATACAGTCTTTTGGTTGCAAAACTTGCCTCCCACCTTTTGCATTCTTTTAATTTTTCAGTTCTCTAATTCTTCACTTTCACCTTTCACCAAAGTCAGGTTTGAGTCGTTTGACCCTATTACTTTTATATTTCAGAGAAATGACGTATGGTAGATTTCGGAGTGGTCACATCAGAGGATGAACATAAAGGTGCAGCTATACACATTAGAAGACTGTGGTTACCACATCCCCATGCATGCTTAGAGGTTAGAGGTCCCCATTCTCGTGATCGATTCTCTATCTCACAGTTTCAGTCCTCCTCCTCCTCCCCCCCATTCCCCCCCCCCCCCCCCCCCCCCCCCCCCCTTCCTGCATGCTTTCTGGCCAATTCCTATTTTCTCTTACACACACACATTGCATTACTTTACTGCAAGGAGTGCACTATAAATTTTTTTGGTTGAAATAACAAATGCTAGGTAGAGATAATAAGAAAAAATATAAACATTGAAGACCATTATGATTTTCAAAAATCATAAACAACTATCATAACTACAGTTGCTAGTTGTATGTATTGTATATTGTTACATTGAATTTGCTTGTTTCAACAATGAAATTGACATAATTTTTGTACTGTTGAAATGACTTGTTTCAAATAAATTGGCACTACTAAAATTTTATATCGAGGTATAAAGTTAAAATAAGCTGTACTTTATTTAACAGGTTATTAATTATTTCCATAACTATTAATACTATTAAAACAACATTTTAAACTATTACCTCCATTTAAGAAAAGGTTGCTTCAACAACAAAAAAATCTAGTGTGGTAACAAATATTAAATACACTCATCAATGTGGACTTGTCTCCGATTTGTAAATCCTACCCATTGTATGACTGGGCAGTATATAAGTGCATATTATTTATGCCATTACTTATGATTGTGCAATGCATGTATAAATTATTATTATTACTATTATTACATGTATTTTGTTTGTCAGAGTTTTCAACCCATTTGCTCAATCCTATACCAATTCCTCCTTGTCAAAGTGCTATAGAAAACATGAACTGCATGGATAAGTAGAATAATAGAATATGAAGAAAGAATAAGAGAGAATGAGCATGGATCTTTTTCACCCCTGGTTTTCTCTACAGCTGGAGGTATGGGTCCAATAGCAACCACAGAGATTGGCATCATTAATTGCTGACAAGGACTATTCTACCACTCTTTTCTTGTTGCGGTGCAAGCTAAGGTTTTCTACTCCGCTCAGCAAACATGTGCCTTCGAGGAAGTAGATCGTTTCACTCCCACTCACAACACCATTCTATAGCCTTGGCTTGTGCAGAGGCTAAGGTCACCCACTGAACTTTATTTTTTTACATGTTTTTAATTTGATTTTTGGGTTTGTTATATTTCCTCTGTTGTATCCATATTGATTTTTGGGTTTGTTATATTTCCTCTGTTGTATCCATATTGATTTTTGGGTTTGTTATATTTCCTCTGTTGTATCCATATTGATTTTTGGGTTTGTTATATTTCCTCTGTTGTATCCATATTGATTTTTGGGTTTGTTATATTTCCTCTGTTGTATCCATATTGATTTTTGGGTTTGTTATATTTCCTCTGTTGTATCCATATTGATTTTTGGGTTTGTTATATTTCCTCTGTTGTATCCATATTGATTTTTGGGTTTGTTATATTTCCTCTGTTGTATCCATATATATTTATACAAAAAAATAATGCTTGAATAATTCTATTTGGTCTAAACAAACTTATTTGGTCTAAATAAACTTTCAATAATGGTAGCACTGATAACTATTATAATAAGCAAAAGCAGCACAACACTTCATAGTAATGATGGGTATCAAGATGTGCTAAGAGAATACACAAACTGCCGGGTGGCAAAATAAATTGACACTCCAAAATCTCCACATAGTTGCATAGGATCAACCACTTGCTTGAGCTGAAGTAATTGCTCATCAGTTAGAGGACAACTGTAAACTTCCAATATAACATCTTCGGTGTTATTCATTCGGCATGGCCCAGTCCAGTCTATTCCATACTCTGAAATGCTTGATTCCTCAAGACTTCCTTCAACGGCAGCAAGGTCACTATTTAGTGTAGACATGCCTTGAATCCAAAGTTGATATGGAGTCATATTTCCCTCTGAACGTAGCTTGTGGTGACTATATGACTCCCGAAATATGTCTAGCTGCTGTTGTATGCGAGGAATGAAAACATAATGAAGACAAAACAAATCCTTTTCAGATGAAAGATCCAATATTCCTGCATCTTCCATATCATAGAACAGCTGGTAAAAGAGAGAAATGCAACCACTAAAAACATCTCTCCATAATCGCTCTATTCGCTGGTTGTGTACACTTCTACCAGTTATAAAACTTCCTCTCCCAGGTCCACGCTCTGGATGATTTAGCATATAAATCGACACCTTGACATTCTCACCGCCCTTATCCGATCTTACTCTTGAAGGTAATCCATAGAGAGCTACAGCATTTATAAAGTGCTGTAGGACAGTGTCAGCACTGTTGTCAGTAGAAGCTCTCAGAAATACTGGTAGTCTCGAAAATCCATCAATTCCACCATGAATAATAATGTGCCATCTTATTAGTTTGTGGTGGCCATCTATATGCCATAGGCTGTTAGGCATTGGAACATTGTACTGCCTTCTGTGCAGTGCTTTCCTAAGCCGACTTCTTACTCCATTGGGGTCCACTTTTATCAATGCATTTCGAACACGATGTCGTTGTACTCGAAATCCCAATTGTGACAAGTATCCACTGAAGCTTTTTTGACCAGAATTAGGATGAAGCACAGCATACTCACATGCAATGGCTTCAAGATCTGAATCAGTAATACTGCTATACTCCAAAGCATCTGACAGACCAAACTCCAATATTTTTCTGGATATAGTACTTGGAGACACTTGAAGCATGGTGGCTATATCAGCAATTTTGAATTGGAAACATAGTAAAGACGCCAACTGCTCTTCTGATACATCAATCCTGGGTCGTCCTCTGTGAGGTTTGCGATTTCTGTTCTCAAGAAACATATGTATATCTGTGACTTGCTTTATAAGTAGGTCTACATCTCCAGCGGTATGTAAAATGTCATACGCAATCAATATGTCATCCAAAATGCTTTCTGTACAAAGCAAGAGTCCATCGATATCTGGGCCATCTCCTTGAAGGTCACGTTCTACAGCAATCAACTTTGACTCAATGTCATCTAGAAGGAGCTCCACATCTCTATCTGAAACTTCCGACACGCTATCCGCCATGTTTTAAATTTTAGGAAAATGTTAATTTGATGCTAAATGTGTGGAATTAGGTTGGGTGTGCATCCCTTTGGTTGTCGAGACGTACGGAGCATGGGGTCAAGAGGCAGTTAAAACTTTTGCGCAGTTGGCATCCAGGCTGGCAATTGCATGCTCCAAGCCTAAATCAGTCATCATAAATGAGATTTACGGAAGGCTTAACACCTGCCTCATGAGATCCATTTCTTCGGCTATCCTCACCAGGATTGTGCCCTCATGAATTGTTATGTGTATGTAATTGTGCGTCAGTGTATTTTATATTGCATATCTTCTGTAATCAATAATAAAATTAAAATAATGTAGATAAAGTGTGCCTTAAAAAGCGAATTCATTTATGCCACGTGTTTCATACACATGTGAATGGCTACGCTCAACGAGGAGCAAACAAAGAGACTTCAAGAAGGGCTCCAGCTTCTAAGTTCAGCTTTTTCAAATCCGACAGGTTCTGCTTCTGGACAAAGAGGTACATTTTTAACTATGTTATGATGTTGCACACCGATACGTGATTGTCTAGTCGTCCACGTCAATGCGTGTATTTACGCCTACAAACTTTATATGTATACTGTCCTGAATGTCATCCCAGGGTTCAACTGTACACCCGGGTATGCAGCGAAAACAGTATTTGCACTTTGATCGTGGAAAGGAACTAGTTGTGTTCCCAGGTCCTTATAGGATCAGGCCAAGATAACTAACTTTAAACTGTTATTGATACTCGTAAACCAAGCGCGTAGTGTAGTGGATGGGTCCACTAGCAGCGCATTTTTATGAGTATGAAAACTATTTTAGCGTTAGTTTTCTCGTCCCAATTCTGAAAGGACTTGTACAAAATACAACTAGGTCCTTTCCATGACCCAATGGCAATTACTTTTTTATTACGGCACACAAGGGTGTACAATAATACTCCCGGGATGACGTTCAGTATATTTAGAGATAACATACATTGATAGAGAGATTGACCATTTATCACTTGGTAACAGCTGTCTTCTGAATCCTTAAAAGTCTTAGCTGCCTGCATCTGATTCTGTTCAAGTGAACCATTCATCATGTAGCTTATTGGAAGAGAGTTTCTAGTTCCTATGTGTATCTCAACCTGCGTCAGCAGATTCAGTATAGGATTGATTGAGGAATGATGAATGTCATTAAAAATTCAGTTTAGTCCTCTTTGTATGAACATAGGGGTGACTCAGAAGCATAGATACAATGTGACCTAGTTCTAAATGATAGCCCACATGTCCAAAAAGAGTTTAGGTCATAGCAATGTCATGCTGACTGTACATCTAAGCTAAGACAGGGCACTATCACGTGACAGTTTTGTCAAGAATCCTTTGATAGTGTATGGACTGGGGACCCAAAGACCTGCCCCACTCGTGTTTATTTATTTAACTTGTCGCTGGGAGGTACTGTATACATTTATCTCCGGTATATGTTAGTATGTGTGTCTGTGTTGCGTGATATGTTTGTGTGCACGCGCACGAGTGTTAGCATCTACAGAACTGCCTAGCTAGCGAGAAGTTTAAATAAAAAATTGAGTATGTGAACACACACGCGCTTAGTTACATATACATGTATATACAAATCACGGAGTGAAGTCACCTACTCTAGGAATGAAATCACACTAATATTTTCACACCATTGCTATCCCTGACTTGATGCATGGGGTGATATCACAGCTGTGAAGAATTTTTGTGTGACCTACACCCGTTTTTCATCGTCTCACCTAACTACAATGGGTGGCGATAGGTGACCTTCACACTTTTGAATTTGCAGTGTGTTATCATGTTGATGCTGTACTTTGTAAATAGTCGATGGAAGTCAGTTGTCTGTATGCAGTCCAGCATTGGGTACCCTGAGGCAAATAAGGAGGAGCAATTCACTGAGAGAACAAAGGAGTAACTTTGCTCCTTATCCGACTGGCAGCAAAAAGAAAGAAAAAAAGCAATCTTGGACAGTGCGATTTGTTTGCCTTGACTCTACAGATGCCACTTCTGCTCCGTGCACTCCTTCAGCTAAAGAGAAATTGCTAACAGCTGGGCTTGGAGAACAGAAAACAACGATTCCTGATGTTTCGTGCACAAAAAGTGAATTCAATGATGCAATTTTGGAATTGTTTCCAAGATTAAGAGAATCAGGAGGCTATGAATTGCTAAAATGCATTCCCAATTCAAAGCATCTGGAGATAATATCATCCAGAATCTCCCAGAGCCCTAGATTGCTCAGATCAGTTGTTGGGAATGGTAGGGTGTTCATCCGGCCTATTCAGAAAAGTCTTAGTCTAGTTCCGGATGAAAGTTTATGTTCATCCCCTGAGGTAAATCTCAACAATTGACTTATTTTTTGTAGCATTTTTTTATTTACAAAAATTGAAATTACAGAGAACTGAGAAGTGCCTTCACTGCCTTGAGGAAGTTGAGGTGCATGCATTACGAGTTCATGTGGCAACATGCAGTAAAAGGTATGAACCTTGTACTAAATCTAACAGGTGATTTGGTCGTACTGGATATTAGGTTACCTGCACTTATTTTTTCATATTCCTTCTGATGTCAGTGGTGTTGCACAGGAAATGAGATCTCACGACAACACACAAAGACAAAGGTATATGATAGCACTAACGTCACTAATGTCACTCTTTAGTGTTCCTTATGATGTTAGTGATGATGGACAGAGCAGTAGCGGTGCAAGTGTTGGTATGCTAACAAGATCTCAAAGAAATACACAAAGAAGAGAAAGGTATATTCATCATCAAAACTAATATTTATGTTAGCAAGTATTATTTGTACATCAGGGCTCCTCCTGAAGTCAGAAATGGTCTAGGACAGAATAGGGCAGATGATGTGGAATGTGCCAGCACATCGTCAAGGTGACTCAAATAATGCATAATGCTAACTATCACATCTTAAATCATTGAATCTACTCTCAGTGACGTATATGAAATCAATGAAGTTGTGGTCATCTCGCCATCTCCTAATTGTGGAGAAAAAACAGATGTAAGAATTCAATACACTAGCTGGTAGGCCCTATTGATTATTCGACAAATTGTAGTCGGATGAAATTGAAGCTGAGCTCATAGAACATGCAATGGAATTAAGCAAATCTGACCAGTAAGGAAATATTACTCAAATGCAATGACAATGCCTACTTCTTTTATGTCAGAAACCAGAGTAGTGATTCAGTAACATTGTCAGCAGTGCTTGATAAGTTATCAGCCTTGCTTGATTCTGATAAGATGACAGCAATTGCAATAAGGCGAAGCAATGTCCTTCATGATGCCATGCGTGCATTGGCACGTCCAAACTTTTGCATTTCCAACATCATTAAGGTAACATTGCAATGCAAAGGAATTGATGCACTTGTAAATTATTTCTTCATAGGTTGAGTTCTTAGGTGAATTGGGAGTTGATGGTGGTGGCCCTAAAAGGGAACTCTTTTCAATCATAAGCCGTGAAATTTTTACAGTCTTCTTTGATGAAAAGGGTTGCATTAGGCATAATGTGGTGGCACTTCAGGTATGCCCAATACTATTCAGACTTGTGTATAATTTATATCATTTCAGGCAAAGAGATTCATGTATGTTGGCCAATTGATATCAACGGGTATTGTACATTGTGGATCCAGTTTTTCATTCTTTGCACCTGCACTGTACAAGTACATCAGTGGCTGCAGTTTAGGAGATATTGACATTGCTAATGATGAGGTTGCTAATGAAGGAATACGAGCATTACTTGAGAAGGTGCATTGGTACTAAATTAATGTGTCAGCAATAAATTAAAGCTATTGCTTTCTTTAACTGTAGCTACACAATGCTGACACAGATGAATCAATTGCTAGAATATGTTCAGATCATTGTGATGAGCTGCAGCGAGTTGGCTGCCTGATCTTGAACTGGAAAATGAAAGACAAAGAAAGAGTTATAAAAAGTATTAAGCTGCATCATGTAATTCTCAATTGCAAAGCTGAGCTGGATCAACTAATTAGCGGATTACAAGCTCTTGGTCTTCTAGCGGAGATCCAGCATAACCCACATATATTTGAACCATTGTTTATTTATTCAAAACGTAGTAGTCTATCAGCAGGTGAGCATATCACACTTCTGGTGCTTGTAATGATTGTTTAAATGATAACACTCATTTTTGTTTATACTTCGTGTAAAATGACTTTGAACCTTCTATTCATCCATACAGATGTAATCAAGGACCTCTTTATTGTCAGATGGTCATCTGAAGGCAGCAATGCAAGAATGAAGGAAGAAGAGGCATACATGATGTTTTTGGATTTTCTATACAATTGTGAAGGTAACTGGTAATTCCCACCCAATACGCGCAGATTGCTAACCAATCATTTCTTTTAATTTTATAGCTGGGATTACTGATGCATCATTGCAACACGTCTTACAGTTCTTTTCAGGAGCAATCTCAATTCCTCCTGCAGGTTTTGAGTTAACACCTATCATAACGTTTGATGACATCACAAAGTACCCTCTGGCTTCTACTTGTGCTATCCAACTTACTCTGCCTACCTGCCATGAAACGTACAAAGCATTTGAAGAACACCTATCATATGGTTTTTTACATCATGGCGGTTTTGGGTTGTATTGACATTGATCCCTACAGCATTTAACTTTTTGATCAGTGTTTTCTTGATTCTTTGTTGTTATCTATTGTAATCTTGGGCAAATTTTTTAACAAATCATGAAAAATTTAATAGTATAGTATTTTAACTGAAAACATGATCAGTTACCACTATGCAGGGAGTCCTGCTCCATCAAATTCCCTACAAACATGGGCTATAGCAGAGTTCTGCATGACAAAATTAACTGCGTATGAATAAGACTTCTCCCATTCTGTTGTAAAGTTTGACGCTTCATGAAATGGTTTGCATATCTGTGCAGGAGTCCATACAACAGTATAGTTTTGTATATAGAAGAATGCACAATCCTAGTCCATATGCTTTATGAAGACAACATCAAACAATGTCTCTCTGGTGTTCAGTCCTCTTAACCACCAACCCCAATTGAATTTATCAATCCACTCACTCTTTACAGTTAAGTAATGCGATGTGTGTGGAAAAAAAAAAGGGGGGGGGGGGGGGGGAGTAGTAGTGAGTATTTCAATAGCACTTTACCAACACTACACTTTGAACTTTGATGAACCATGTGCAATGTTGTATAATGTGTCGTCTTCATGCATGGAGTACTGATCATAATACACGAAGGAGGTTCAAACCTGACTTTGGTGAAAGGTGAAAGTGAAGAATTAGAGAACTGAAAAATTAAAACAACGCAAAAGGTGGGAGGCAAGTTTTGCAACCAAAAGACTGTATAGCAACTAACATGCTTGTGCCAGACTAATACTGAGTGTTATCGTTTTCTGAAGATTCTGGTCTGCGTACGAGAGTATCCTTCCTCGTGTATGATCTACTGTGCTTCCCAACCTGTTAAGAAACCAAAGGAAAATGCAAACCTTAGGATACCAAGTTCATCTTGACTTGCATGGCACTGATGTTAGGTTTTCGAGAATGCTTCAAATGTATAGGCCTATACTATACGGTAAATTCAAATAGTGTATGGTAGATTATGGGTCTGGACACTGCATTGGCACTTACATGGGTCGATGGGATCGATCGATGTGATCGATCGATGTGATCGATCGATGTGATCGATCGATGGGATCGATCGATGTGATCGATCGATGTGATCGATCGATGTGATCGATCGATGTGATCGATCGATGTGATCGATCGATGTGATCGATCGATGTGATCGATCGATGTGATCGATCGATGTGATCGATCGATGTGATCGATCGATGGGATCGATCGATGTGATCGATCGATGGGATCGATCGATGGCATCGATCGATGTGATCGATCGATGGGATCGATCGATGGGATCGATCGATGTGATCGATCGATGGGATCGATCGATGACATCGATTGATGTGATCGATCGATGGACGGGATCGATGATTCAATCGATGGCGCAATCGATGTTTCAATCGATTATCATCAATGGGCTTGCTGCACAGTTCATTTGCATAAAGTAATGAAAGCAGCCGATCGATGCATGATCGATTGACGAAAGTACCCTACATTAGTATGATCGATTGATGAAAGTAGCCGAGAATTGAATGATCGACCGATAAAAGCAGCCGATTTCGGAGGATCGAATATTGACATGATTGGCGTTCCATAGTACCCAGACAGCTACGGGTGGATTAACTGCTGATGAAATCTATGACGTTTAGGGTCTGCGAACGAGACTAATAGTATTGGGAAACTAATATGTCGTCGCATCGGAGATTCTGAACGTCAGGTGCGAGTTATTCCGCTCATGACCACGTAGATATTTTTACATGTCAGGTATTTGAAAGTTATTCGAAATAGCTTCGGCTTACGCTAACCAAATCCACCATGGCGTAAGCGTTTGATAAACGCTTACGTCATGGTGGGTCTGGGTACTGACTCAGACATCATTAGCGTTCGCTCCCTACCCATAGGATGTTACTTAGAGATCCTAAAAATGTAATAAGAAGTTCAGTTTATATAGGAAAACGTGATGAGATGTCAAAATCTTGTTCAGAAAAAAATCGGAAAACTGCAGAAAGTTAAATCTATCACCTCAAAGAGTAGCTCTTATCGTAGGTACGTAAGTGTGAGTAATGAGGTCTGCTAAGCACATGATAGGAAATGAGGTCTGCTAAGCACATGATAGGAAATGAGGTCTGCTATGCACACGACAGGAAATGAGGTCTGCTAAGCACACGACAGGAAATGAGGTCTGCTAAGCACACGACAGGAAATGAGGTCTGCTAAGCACATGACAGGAAATGAGGTCTGCTAAGCACATGACAGGAAATGAGGTCTGCTAAGCACATGACAGGAAATGAGGTCTGCTAAGCACACGACAGGAAGTGAGGTCTGCTAAGCTCATGACAAATTACAAACTTATTAGAAATCCAACAACATATAATTCACCTTTTTCCCCCAAGCCATCTCCTTTATAGTATTTCTTTCAATCCTAGGGATGGATGGGTATTAATGAGGGTGAGAGGATTTGAGATAGGAAGGGAAATGAAAGAGAGAGGGAGGGAGAATGGGAGGGAAGGGGTAAGAAATTAATAAATAGACAAATTAAAAAGATGAATTTGTGCATCACCTGTTTGCTGTAATTAAGGTATGTCATTTCAAGCGTGTATAGAAGTCAAGTTTGGTAGAAGCACAATTGCTTCTGCCAGCTGCAATCCGAAATGCCTGGACACAAAAAGAAATTAAAGAGTTAAAGAATTGAACTATAAAAATTGAATGCATGTTTTATTTTACATGTATATGTGTAATATTTGTAATCTATCAATAAATACTAAAACATTACTGGAAATTTATATGATACAATTCAGATCCTGAGAGATTTCTAATGCAATATTAGTCCCAATTTCTTGCATGTTAAGCCAATGTCAGTGTGTGTGTGTGTGTGTGTGTGTGTGTGTGTGTGTGTGTGTGTGTGTGTGTGTGTGTGCATGTGCGTGCATGTGCAAAGATGTGCAATGTTTGTAAACAAATACATGTACACCTGCAACGAGTGTACTTTTCTATGTGTGTGTGTGTGTGTGTGTGTGTTCAGTTGCACTTAGGGTATTACACTAGAGGAAGGTTCTCTTACCCACTGAGATAGTTTTTTCAAATCCTACTTAGTATCTTTTATTATGCATACGAGTCCTCAGCGCAACCATGACAACAAGGCTAAAGCACTGAACGCCAATGTAGGCTGTCTGACAGAAAACAATTAATTATTCAGAAGGTGCAATATTTCATAAACCTTATAACTTACGGTATGAAAATATACAGCCATTCTGGCCAGTGCCTGATGGTGTGTGCCCCACATGGTGTGTGCTACTGTATGTGTTGTGTTGTTCTTCATCCCTTCCCCAGAGGTGGAGGTGAGCTTCATGGCTCCAGCAAAACATGCACATATCCATGTCACCTACATGTGTGGCCATGAGCGCATTGCTATCCTCCAAGCAATCAATTATGCTGGGAGGAAAGGCACAACTCCCCCCCCCCCCCTCTCTCCTCCTCCCCTCCCCCTCCCCAACTGAAATTTGTCCCGATTTATTAATACTGGGGTAGAATGGATTTGGTTTTTCATTATTAAGTCCTCGTAGTGTTTTCATTGGTTCCTTTTTCTAAATACTGACCCTCAGCATCTCTACTGTAATGTAATCTCCCAACCCTCAGCATCTCTGCTGTAATGTAATCTCCCAACCCTCAGCATCTCTGCTGTAATGTAATCTCCCAACCCTCAGCATCTCTGCTGTAATGTAATCTCCCAACCCTCAGCATCTCTGCTGTAATGTAATCTCCCAACCCTCAGCATCTCTGCTGTAATGTAATCTCCCAACCCTCAGCATATCTGCTGTAATGTAATCTCCCAACCCTCAGCATCTCTACTGTAATGTAATTTCCCAACCCTCAGCATCTCTACTGTAATGTAATCTCCCAACCCTCAGCATCTCTGCTGTAATGTAATCTCCCAACCCTCAGCATCTCTGCTGTAATGTAATCTCCCAACCCTCAGCATCTCTACTGCACTATAAATATGCAGTGTCCGTACTGTACTATTATCAACCCACTCATTCGGGCCAGAAGAGCCTGTGACCATGTCCATGGTGAACGTCTCTGCATGTCTAAAGCAGCAATCAAGGACCAGTCCACAAAGCAAGGGACCAGCAGCTGTACATTCCACAAAGCAAGGGACCAAGTGACACTATGGTTTGAAGCCACACCAGAGGACATTGACAAGGCCTAGTGGAAAGATGCTCTCTAGCATAGAAAACAATTCTGAACAGCTTTCTCACTCAAATCCAGAGAATGATGACAGCTGGCCTTAGATTGACTCCTTGCATGGTTTCCACCATTCCAAACACAACCTTGGACCCTCCAATAAGTCTTGAATGGACAGAGGCTTGTGGTGACATTCGTTTTGCTTTGGAGGGAAAAGCACACATTTGGAAGCATTGCTACCTTTAGCCAGGCCTTTTGTGTGTATTCTCATGTACTGCCCCTTGCCCTCAAGGTTGCAGATAACATCTGGCAAACACCAATCCGTCTACGGCAGGAATGTTTCGTATTGCTGCTTCAAGGGATTACCCTGAGAGGTGCCTCACACAGCCTGTTGGGGGGATGGTGCATTAAAAGTGTGGAAGCACTTCTGTTGAAGGGAAGGTAATGTGAAGTTGCCATTATATGCACTTTGGGGCAGACAAACAGTCCTGTTCTAGGAGTTATAGTGTGGTGCCACATACATGATAAGCTCCAGACACCTTTATGGGACCACACAGGGTTAAGAAGTGGCTGTAGTGGTGGGGATAGTTTGACTGGTTGCTGTGGCAACAACATAGATAAAGTAGTGAGGTTAAAGAGGGAAGTTTTGAAAATGATTCTAATTCAAATCTTGAAGGTGTTGATGACTCTTAGTCCTCATGTGAGGGACATTCAATTGGGTCAAATTCAATCAGCATCACTGCTTCATGGGATGACAACCGACCTGATCATGGGCATTAGGTCCATTGGATGAGCAACACCTTATCTTCTGATTTCAACTTTCACACAGAACAAAGAAATCTAAATACTGTAGCCCCAGACGTCCACTAGATAAAGTGACATTGTTATTATTCACTTCCATATATATATGTAAATTTGAGTTAGAAACATACGTGTTCCTATTTGTCAATGAAGTACTTGGTAATAATCCCTTGGCTAATATTGTTGGTAGATTCACAGCATAATTTATAGCATTACAGAACGAGTGTGCAAAAACATATCATCACTTTGTGCAAGACTCTAGGACATGCCCACAGACCCCGCCCATCCCATTCTGACCATACAGTGCAAGTTCATGCAGCCGCACATGATAGCAATTATTGACTTTCATTCTTGTCTGGAACAGTATACATGTAGTCAGTCCACAAAGCCATAGGTAGCCATAGCTCTGGACAAGAGGGCGGAGCGTAGTGCAATAGAGGTTCCTGATGGCTGGGCAGATACTCTGTCATGACCATTATGGACATCCATAGCATACATGTACCGATAAGCTCACACTAACATAGACATGCCCCTCCTTCCCTCACCTTCCTCTCCACCCCCTCTCTCCTCTCCTTCCCTCCCTCTCCACCCCTCCCTCCACCCCCTCTCCTCCCCCTCCCCAATCTGTGCACTAAAAAGTCCATCACAGCTATTCAGATTGGACATTAGGTAACCATGGATACCATCTAAGTAGTAATACAGTATGATGCCAATATGAAGGTTACGCAATATACACTGCAGTTAATTAGGTCATGCAATCACATCAGTATCTATGGGAAAGCAAGTAATTTGTTTTTACCACATGTACATATTCACAATTGGCTTGTGGCAAACATGCGCTTTTAAATATTCTTTTTTAAAGAAAGTGTTAACTAATTGTCTCACTACACTGTAATATCTGAAAATAGAACACTCGATGTAATAAATGTTCCTATCAGTGTCTTCCTGTTCCATATGCAGAATTGCTCTCTAACTCAATTGCATTGTCCTCGACTGGGGGAGGGGACTTGGCAGTCTTAGAAGAGAACCTTCTTGGGTTGTAGCAACCACATATTATGATGGCAGTCACCAAACCTCCCAGAGAGAAGGAGAGGATAAATGTCATGGCAACTGATATGCCAACAGGCACCACATGAAGCTGAGGAGAGGAACATGAGTACATGAGTAGACTTGGATGTGTTAATGTTGTACAATGTGTCACTATGGAAACATGTGTATGCAATTCAGCAATGAATGGCATATACAGGATGGTGGTCTCTAAATAGAGAAAACGCATTCATGCAAACGCTCTAAACTCAAAGCCTGAAGCACAACAGTGTGACACAAAAGGAAAACTTGTTGTCACTACAACAGATCCAACACAATGCATGCACTGAAGAGAATACATTTCAGTTGAGTACTTCATCATATCTCCCCATACCTATGACACCTAAACCACACCTCGTCTCCCACACCTCCCCATACCTCCCCATACCAATGACACCTACACCTCATCTCCCACACCTCCCCATATCTCCCCATACCAATGACACCTACACCTCATCTCCCACACCTCCCCATATCTCCCCATACCTATGACACCTACACCTCATCTCCCACACCTCCCCATACCTCCCCATCTGATGACACCTACACCTACACCTCATCTCCCACACCTCCCCATATCTCCCCACACCGATGACACCTACACCACACCTCATCTCCCACAACCTCCCCATATCTCCCCATACCGATGACACCTACACCTCATCTCCCACACCTCCCCATATCTCCCCATACCAATGACACCTACACCTACATCTCATATCCCACACCTCCCCATATCTCCCCATACCTATGATACCTACACCTACACCTCATCTCCCACACCTCCCCATACCTATGACACCTACACCTACACCTCATCTCCCATATCTCCCCAAGTGCAAACTGTCCTCACATATAGATGAACTTTTTGATGTTGGTGAGGATGAACTTGTTATTGGCACTGATGATGCCATGAAACTGAAGAACACCTTCACACCTCCAACCACTGGACCAGTACAGTTATTAGAGTTAGTGTTGGTAGCTGCTGCCTTGCAGTAGTACATCTGACCACTGGTGAGGCCTTGTAGGGAGACAGTCACCTCTGTGCCTCTGGTAGTGGAGATGTTGTACACACTTGAGTGAGGAGGAACAGAAGGATCAGTACTGCAGCACACCACACAATAGAAGGACTGGTTGTTTGAGAATGAGCAACCAATGGATGCAATGACAGCAGTGGGTGTCATGGAAACATTTATTATTGGTGTAATGTAGTTAATGATTTGGTTGCTTGTTGCTGTACCTATATACACAGAGGAAAGTGAAAAGCTTCTAGACATTCATGTAACCTCGCTTTGTGACCATTAAATGTTTAGTAATTAAAAGAACTTAACAATAATTTAGTTGAGCACAAATATACCACATTCTCATACAAGGGAATAATGTTGGAGCATTTTAACTTTCTGTGCTTAGTCCATACTATTGTACTGTGCCACAACATCAGCAAGACATAACTATGCATGATGTATAGGGTAGTGATGCAACAGGGGCAGCTGCAATACATGTGTCCAGAGACTCGTTAGGTTCACTCTCTCAACCACTCAAGGATGTATTGGCCCCGCCCATTCTGCAATGTAAAGCAACCCATTTGAGGATGTTGCCTAGACACTTGGTGGGGGTGGGGGTGAAAGACATGGCAATAGATGCTTGAGGGGCATTATGTGGAGTTGTGATGGGGTCTATTGACATGTCTGATCAGTAATCAAATATCTTCATGGCTCGAAATGTAGCACTAAGTTTTATTGCACAGAAATGTTACTTCAATGTATGCATGCAGCCATGTATCAGACACTTACCATATATGGTAGTGGTGCTCTTAGGACCCACATCTCCATCCTTATTCACTGATGCCACAGAGATGATATAACTGGTGGAAGCCACAGACACTGGTACAACATAGAAGCATTGTGGTGTGGTACAGCTTGTGTAGCCATGGATACCACCACCCAGGTACACTCCATATATGATCACAGCACCTCCCTGGAGAAGGGAGGAGGGAGATGATGGGGACACACCATAAGATCCCTTACCACTGGCGTCCATGTTATCTCAAGGTGACGAAGAGTGTTGTTGTTGGGGTTAAAGACAGACACAGCCTTGATGGCAGGTGGTAGTGCCACTGTGAATATTGTGTGTGTGGGTGTGCATGTGAATACATCTTTAAGTGTGTGACATGTGACCACATTCAATAAAAAGTTTCATACTGTATCACAAGTGAGTGTGTGACTTGTGTACACACACATACACAAAGCGACACGACCGTAGCTTTGAGGCTTACATGTCCACTTGGTGAGTGAAGTCCCATTGCTGGAGCCAGCACAGTTGATGGCCACCACAGAGACAGTGTAGAGCGTGTCACTGACCAGTCCAGTGAAGGTGTGGGTGTACACTGGTGATCCATTATCAGCTATGACCACAGGACTACTACTGTCATTGATAGTGACATTGTAGCTGGTAGGAACACCACCAGTAGTGGGAGGGGTCCAGGTCACTGTCAGCTGGTCCACAGATGGACTGGTTACTGCCATGTTCCCAACAGGACCAGGGGAGGAGGCTGGAAGAGAGAGGAGAGGTTGTATAAAGGAACAATATTCGTTTTTAAAAATGAGCTGCTATGAAGGCCTACACACATGTCTGCCCACATTGCAGCCAAACACAAACATTGTTCCTTTATATACAACTCAGCTCATATTAGGCCCACATAGCATTCAGTGCTCCTAATGTACCTCACCACCAACTAAATGACACATGACCTCATGTAACTGAGTGTTAGTTTCTTAATGGGTGGGACCATGGTCACTGATGGGATGATGGGACCATGGTCACTGATGGGATGATGTCTATGGGACCATGGTCACTGATGGGATGATGTCTATGGGACCATGGTCACTGATGGGATGATGTCTATGGGACCATGGTCACTGATGGGATGATGTCTATGGGACCATGGTCACTGATGGGATGTTGTCTATGGGACCATAGTCACTGATGGGATGATGTCTAAAGGACCATGGTCACTGATGGGATGATGTCTATGGGAACATGGTCACTGATGGGATGATGTCTATGGGACCATGGTCACTGATGGGATGATGGGACCATGGTCACTGATGGGATGATGTCTATGGGACCATGGTCACTGATGGGATGATGTCTATGGGACCATGGTCACTGATGGGATGATGTCTATGGGACCATGGTCACTGATGGGATGATGTACATGGGACCATGGTCACTGATGGGATGAAGTCTATGGGACCATGGTCACTGATGGGATGATGGGACCATGGTCACTGATAGGATGATGTCTATGGGACCATGGTCACTGATGGGATGATGTCTATGGGACCATGGTCACTGATGGGATGATGTCTATGGGACCATGGTCACTGATGGGATGATGTCTATGGGACCATGGTCACTGATGGGATGATGTCTATGGGACCATGGTCACTGATGGGATGATGGGACCATGGTCACTGATGGGATGATGGGACCATGGTCACTGATGGGATGATGTCTATGGGACCATGGTCACTGATGGGATGATGTCTATGGGACCATGGTCACTGATGGGATGATGGGACCATGGTCACTGATGGGATGATGGGACCATGGTCACTGATGGGATGATGGGACCATGGTCACTGATGGGATGATGTCTATCATGTACAGCTCACTTATTATCTTCATGATATCACTTCCCACAACAGCTCCAGTGTTACCATCCGCACACACAACAGTGGCTCCATTCAAAGCCTGAACAGCAGGAATGGTGAGGACAGATGTGTAGCATGTTGAGGTAACATTGGTTGTCACAGCAGAGAGACTGCCACAGGACTGTGGGGTGAATGGTTGAACTACTCCAGATAGCCTCTGTAGGAGTCCTATCTGGTTTGAAGGAGGACATTGGAAGGCTGATCCACTCCAGGCTGTACTCACACCAAGAGGAGCACTTGAGCTAAGTACACAGGTGTAGGTAATGTTACTTCCAGGACATGAGTAGGTGCCCATTGGTGGGGAGGTGAGGGAGAACTGTGGGCAGGTGCCTGAGGAAATATGTGTTTACAAAGAGACAAAACTATAGTTCAGAAAATACATATTTAATGTGCCATTTGCTTTCCAATACACTCTGTACATTAATAAGCAATACACAACAATGCATGACCAAATGAAGTGCTAGGGAAAAGTATTTTGACACTATTTGTGCAAGAAAATGATAGTGAAAGTATGTCAATACAATTTCCATTATGTTTCTAAGACATATGCTAAATTTCAGAGTCAAGGGTTACATCCATTATCAGTAGAACAATTCAACTAATGTACCTTGAGAATGTACTGCTCCACACAGTATAGTTACCATAGTAACCACCACCATCAGAGAATGCTCCATGAATATCCTCTCACTCGAGCACATCTAAGACAATGAAGATATTTTAACACCAAAAATGCAACACCATTGGATGTAAGGCCTCTTTATATGAGGTCCAATCTCTAGTGAAGTGTTACTGTCCTGTATATACAAGTTGAGATATTCGGGCACACAGTGATAAAGAATGAGCTCTTCAAAGCGTGTACTTACAAATCCACTTGATCACAAACACACATATTCACAGATACATTTGCATACAGGTGTGCAAATGCATGTGCACATGTAGCTGGTGATTGAAATTTTACCCATCCCTCTGATGGTTGAGTGAGAACCTTGGATGCACAGTATTGTCGAGCAAAGGAGAAAGAAAATGACAACCGACCATGGGACAATCTTGACCATGACATGAGATTCCACTTGCTTGACCAAGTATACTTCTTAATAATAAATACAGATTTAAGTGGGTCAGGGCTGACTGCTTCTGCACATTAAATATTGTCGTTTTCTCATACTTTTCATTTTGCTGTGCATGCTTTAGTATTGTGCCTTCTCTCGTACCTAATAATGATGCTCTTACATAATTCACACATGCAATATACTCACTGGTAATACAAGATGTACAGATAACACAACACATAACATATCTAACATACAATTCAATGATGTTCAAAATGATTTGGTTGTTGTGCTTGATCAGCTTTGGACATCGTTAATTTTGTTTATTGAGATTATTTTCGACCTCGTGCTAATTATCTCTTATAATCTGCAGCTGCTACATGTCGTCGAAGAGACCAAGAGACAAGATGCATCCAAGGCTTAAAGACAAGGCATGGGATGATCCTCCAGCGAAAAAGCGTATGTTTCTTGCAGATATACATGTCTTGTATAACTTTATCCAGCAAATCTTAATGTAAAGAACGAGTAAAAGTGGTTTGCGCAGAAACCAATACGAAGTTTGACGTAATGAGCATTGCATTGGAGAACGAGGACCGAGATTTCGTTACAGAGGACGATCTCCGTGCAGGGAATGAGTTGGTGTGGGTAAAAACAACAACAGACTCACTGTCCACATGGCACCCGTAGAAGCCGGTAGGCCTACTATAGTACTAGCTATACCTAATTGGCCTGACCTCCTGGCCCTCGATAATGAGATTTTATATTTTTAAAAACGCTTTAAAAAAAAATGCTTTGTGCTTACACACTCAGCTGCTGCTGAGATTAATTGGAAACCACATAGTTATCGTAATGGGCACGTTTGAACCACAGCTATTTAAACTGTTGCTTATTGGGACAGCACGTTTATAGCATGACAATAATGACATTTGCTGGGTGAGAACTTATAGGTATAGGGTGATTGTGCAAGCACTATCTATTGATATGTTATAAGCATGTAAGATCATGCAATACCTTTGCCTTTACTCGTTGTTAGAAGATCAACAAAAGTCCTGTTTGGAAGACTCTAAAAGTAGCAGTGATGACAATGGTGATTGTGTCGCAAAGAATGGACATAGTGAGAAAGATGGAAAGGCCAAAAAAAAGGCAAGTGAAAAAATGTTGCTAAACTAAATTTCATGAAACGTAAGATGCAGAATAATTACAAACCTATAACTGAAATTGTGTGATATTTTCATTAAATATAAATTTAATTTCTGAGTTTAGTCAATTACAAAATGAATGTTTTGATTCATCATTGATTATTCCAAATAAATAATTTTATAATAAGATTAGCAAGTTAAAAAGAACTGTCTTGATTGTGGAACATTCTGTATGTTTTTACAGAACCCTCTAATTGCTGAACTATACACATATGCATTTCCACAGGATACTCTAAAGTGGGGTTTTTCACAACAGGCTCAACCCTGGTCGAAGCAAACTGTAGATGACAATGAGGTAAAATGAACTGTGTTGTTTGTAATTTAAATTTAAATATATTCTATAGAATATGGAGACACAACTGACCTGCAGTGAGGTAAGGTGTTTTGCATTATAAATGTGTGACATTCTAGGTATAACCCTCCAAACATTCTTAGGAAAACGAGTGTGCTGTACTTAAAGCACAAAGTGACAGTATGACAGCCATACCAAGTAAACCATGCGCACCTCAAGCAGGAAAGAAACACAGGAGTCACATGTTAGTTCAAATATCTCTAATCATACAATATATCATGTGTTATATTTTCATATTACTATGCAGACAGTAGTCATCATATAAAATATATGTACGCATTGTTGGCATCATATGGGACAGTTTCCGCGAAAATTGCCCCACGGTTAAAATGTTATAAAAATGCATCGCGTTTGAATCGCTATAACTTCCCAACGGATAACGCTATCGACTTCCTATTTTCAACATTTCATAGTGAAATGGTGTAGTATGAAGCTTTGAAAATAGAAAGTCGATAGCATTATCCGTTGGAAAGTTATAGCGATTCAAACGCGATGCATTTTTATAAAATTTTAAACGTGGGGCAATTTTCGCGGAAACTGTCCCATATTATTATGTTTTTATTTTTAAGTACCTATGCCATGTTGTGTCATAAGAGCATATAAATTAGGCACTACCACATCCATATTTATATTACAATACCAATGACATGTTACGGAATACCTATGTTAATTTAGTTTCCTGTGTTGTGGAGAAAGTTATTAAGATAAATAACTTTTCATACTGACATGTAGGAATGCAATGCAACTCTATCAGATGAGCTTAGGCGTATCCGAATTGCAGTGGAAGCTATTCTAAACCATCTCATTTCAAACACAGGTATAACTGATACTATAATATAAGTGCATAACATATACATTTTAATAGGAAATTCAGTACCAACACCGAACTGTCAACTAACATCTTCAACAACACCGGCTGACCTGCAACCCACCATCGACATCCAAAGAGGCACAGGCAGAAAGCCAATCTAAGCCATCAATCCCCAGAGTACTTTGTGACTGTAAGTAACAGCAGTAACATGAATGCCTGTTCACATGTTTGTTAACATTAGAAAAATGGTGTGGACCTGCTAAAAGTCCGAGGGACAAATGTGGTGAATGAAATATGCACTGGGATTGTTAGATGCATTGTATACTGAGGATGAATTAAAACAATCATCATTTGTACCAGTGGGAAAGTCCACTACCAGTGTGAAGCCGCCTTTGTCCCCTGAACGAATGAAGCTGTTTGAAGGTATAGAGATACATCACCCATGAATGTGTGTTGAATTTTGCAAATCATTTTATAGATTGCTTAAAACAAACATTCAGTGCTTCAGAACTGAAAGAAAATGTTGAGGCTATAAGACAATCTTGCAGTCAGAAATGCAGAGACAAAGGTAGAAAGAAGTAAAGTAGTGCTGCACATTTTCTATTCAATTGTATAGTGCATTCAATAAAATATGTTCGATCAATATCTTGGGCATGACCTTGAGACAAGGAAGCAAGACCCTGGGCATGATCTTGGGACAAGGAGGCAAGACCCTGGGCATGATCTTGGTTCTTGGATAAGATCATGGCCAAGATCTTGGGGCAAGATGCTGTGGTAATCCATGCCACCTTCATCTTGGCCATGATCTTGACTTGGCCATGATCTTGAAGATCATGGCCAAGATTTTTTCGCTGGGGCACTAACTACACTACGGTACCACGCTAAACATGTGCCGATTCGAACGATTTCGTAATGTTCGATTAGGTTCACATTCGAGAGTTGTACTAACACAGCTACACACACGTTACATTTGAAAATGGCTGACCTCTCCAAAAGATTAGTACGACCTTTGAGGGCAGAAAAGGCCTAGCGGCGATTCGTTGAAATATTTATATTATGTTATTATTGCTATTTTTGAAAGCAAATAACATAAGTACACAGCACCACAGCAGGTAATGCATGCTATTACTACTATGTAAATGAGCACACACAAAATACACAACGACTACGACTGGACAGCTGAGTGTCGACCTATAGTGTCAGAGCCGACGCCATATGCTCGGGATAGCAGTGCCCTTGCATTTGCTCTGACTAGAACCAAGTTGAGCCTACCATATAGTGGTGAGGTGGCACGCGTTTGGAGCAATTTAGTCTAGCAACCAGGCGAGAGGTAAGGCGTGAAAGACGCAAGCGTGCTTCCGCTCCCCAGCAACCATAAGTCTCAACAGCCATGACCAACCTAGCTCTGCGCACTTAACATCGTTGGAGGCATGCTTCTTTGTTCGGAAACCCGGGCAGATGATCCTGCTGTCACACACGCTTCATTGAGGATGCTTTGATTAAGCGGTGATGCAACAGTGAGATCAAAAGCTGCAGGTTTCCCCAGATCCCAATTTGGCACTAGGACATCAGCTGGCCGGGTGCGCCGTTCATCGTGCCCCAAACCACTTCCTACCTCCATTTGTCCACCGCCTGTCTGCAAATTCAAATAGGTATTCCTAAGTTGGTTGTGGCGTGACACTACATCCCCATTATATCTACATGTTAGGGCATGGTGACCTACAGTAAGGGATCTAATGACTGGGTTGAACAAGATGGGCACCTACTACCACCAAAGTCAATACCTAGCCACCATTTTAAGGCTGTTTGGAATTCAGCTGTGTCAAGGTGGAGGTTAAGACCTGGAGACGGTATAACTGATAGCCAAGAAGCTGCAAGCAAGGTTTGATGAACCAGACATTAAACAAGCCCTGTTTGGAATTGCAATTTGCAAACAGCAACTGAAACAGCTTGTTCTCTATTTTAGTGGACAGCATCTTTTGGGTCGTTGGAGAATTAAGCAACATCAATAGAAATGACCTTAGCCGGGGAAACGATTGCATTCAGTGAAGTGGTCCAAAGATCGTGAATTTTATTGCTAATTAATAGAACACGATGTACCGTATTTTGGGATCTGATAGACCTATTGTCACCTCTATTGTGATATGAAAGGTTTTCCAAAGACCGTGAAAAGGTTTCGTTGTACCTCCGAACAATAAGTGGAGGGGATTGGCACCGTTATGTGACGTCATACCAAAGCTAGGTGCATAGGGTGATGTTACTGAAGCTTGTCTGCCAATAAGCTGGAGTTGAATGAATATATCTTGTTTGGCAATGACATAACAATGTCAATTTGAGGACCAGCCTCTTTGATGATTCAACATGCAATCTTCTGTAGACAAGTAGTAGTACCAGTACAGAAAAGATCTTATTGGATTCCCTCCTCAGAGAGGTCAGAGGTCATGTTACCACGGGGGCTAGATGGTGCTCACTCAATCCATGGCCCGTGTATGCTTCCAACGCAGCCAGTCTGGAGACAAGGTTGAATGTGCTGGACATGTCTTCCTTAACCATGATAGCATGATAGCATTGGTCGCCATGAGGTGATCGTCTGTGCATTGTCTGAGGCCATGGATGATGTTTTCAACCCTATTAGAGCACACTGCACCAAACTGGTGGGGTCTCTCCTGTTTATAGTGATGGACTGCACCTGCCTTGCTATTGTAAGGCTTACTGTCTAAGGTGACGTCCTCCACCAATGCACAGAGACTGAGGGTGGTTAGCAAACTGATTGACTACATTTTGTAACAGTGAAGTAAAATAAATAACAATAATAATTATACCAGCTCAGCATTAAATTGGCTTATATGAAATTTTTTTTTTTCATACCATTTTGAAACATAATAGAAACTCTAACCCAAACCTCAGTTACTGCTTTTTAAAAATAATTATATTTCTGTGAAATTGTTTTCAGTTGTGACTGTTAGTGAATAAGGCACAAAACCATTTCTGTCTGTTTGACTGTTCCATAAGCATCACTGCTCTCTAACAAAATGGATTAATGCCCACCACCTCATAAGATGCATAAGATGAGGTGATGTAGTATTGGATCTTGTCTTGGAGGCACACATGGTCACCAACACTCCCAGAGAGAAGGCCATGATAAATGTAATGAAGACGGTTATACCAACAGCAGTAGAAGCATCATGGAGGGCACATGGCTGGCTGCAAAGTGACATCACACACAGAATGTGACACAAGAATGCTATTTTTAATTTTTTAAACCTCCCAAGACAAATGTGAAAGTGAACCACATACATGTCCTAGCTACACCATACATGTCCTAGCTACACCACACATGTCCTAGCTATACCATACAATACTGAGTAGTGTCCTAGCTACATCACACATGTCCTAGCTACACCATACATGTCCTAGCTACACCATACATGTCCTAGCTACACCATACATGTCCTAGCTACACCATACATGTCCTAGCTACATCACACACGTCCTAGCTATACCATACATGTCCTAGCTATACCATACAATACTGAGTAGTGTCCTAGCTACTGACATAAGACCTCCAGGTGGGTGTGTCCTAATGTGATGGCAACTCACAATTATCCCATTGGCCACATTATATTATTACTAATCAGTGACCATGGCAACCCTAGGCTTTGACAAAGTGTGTACATATTTGAGTGGTCAATGATGTGAAAGCCCAGCTGTCCCTACATCATGCTATGTCACAGGATGCTGCACTTTGGCACATTCCAATGCTTGAAACTACCTTTAATTTACTACATAGGACTATGCATTATGTGTTGTGTGTGTGTGTGTGTGTGTGTGTGTGTGTGTGTGTGTGTGTGTGTGGATGTGTATGTATATGTGTGGATGTGTATGTATATGTGTGCGTGTTTGTGTGTGTGTATGTGTGTTATTGACTTAGTTTTGTTTTCCTCTCCAGAGAATTGACAGTTTTCATACACAGGTCGAGAAATATCAAAACATGTGCTTTAATTTAGGTGCAAAAACAAAAACACAACCATTCACATGTAAGGATAAGCATGGTACCACCTTGTCAAGGCTTTGGATATATTGCCTAAGGCACCCTTATTTGATGGTGTACACACCAGATGTTGAACTACATATTATTAATTCTACACATCTGTTCTCTCACCTGCTCCACACACACACACACACGCACACACAAACGCACGCGCACACACACAAACGCACGCACGCATGCATACACACACACACACACACACACACATTAAAGCACTCCAACAGCAGAGCCAGGGTTATTGAGGTGGAGGAAGGAAGTGGAGCTAGGCTGGATGGACACACCCTATTGCTACATATCTGCCATAGAAGCTGCAGGCCAAGCTGTGGAACCATTCAAGCTAGTATCCCTTGTCATGTGTGTGGTGTTTGGACTATAGCCATACCCACCCATATGCAACTCAGAAGACACATCAGCATTCCATCTGGTTTGTAACCCTATTTAGAGCACACCTACCTCAAATGAAGTGGTCAGTCCATGAAGATATCCACACCAAATAACCACGCCCACATCCCTATCATCAGTGGCAGGTCCTCACAGAGCATACATGGCCAGTGGTGGTCCCTCATCTCCCTCCTTCAGAGGGGCAGGTAGTGGTGGTGGTCCATCATCTCCCTCCTTCAGAGGGGCAGGTAATGGTGGTGGTCCATCATCTCCCTCTATCAGAGGAGCAGGTAATGGTGGTGGTCCATCATCTCCCTCCTTCAGAGGAGCAGGTAGTGGTGGTGGTCCATCATCTCCCTCCTTCAGAGGGGCAGGTAGTGGTGGTGGTCCCTCATCTCCCTCCTTCAGAGGGGCAGGTAATGGTGGTGGTCCCTCATCTCCCTCCTTCAGAGGGGCAGGTAATGGTGGTGGTCCATCATCTCCCTCCTTCAGAGGGGCAGGTAGTGGTTGGTGTGTGTCTGCCATGCTTTGTCCCTGCTGGCACATATTAAAACCATGAAAATGATTATGCCATTCAGAAACCTCACAATACTTCATTCAAAGTAACCATGGTAATAGCAGTCCACACCCACTTGCCTTCTTTGTTAGATCAGGGATAGCATATGTTGCTTGTTGTGTATTGGTTGCTACAGCTGATGGTTCCATTCTGTCCCCTGAGGCCACACCTCCTAGCTTCACTGCCCTCACCAGTTATAACCTCCAATTGGTGCACACCTCTCTCCAGGGGCACCTTCCTCCTTTGATGTGGCTGGAAGGGTGGCATTCGTTACCTGTAAGCAGTGACTTGCTCTACAAACCAATGACATAATCTTTAAATCTCCATAGCACATGTTCAATTGATCAAATGTTTTCAGCACTAGGTATACATATTTGAATCAACAGGTTCAATCCTCATTCAATACATTGTTTTAAATACCTCCTCCCCCCCTCCTCCCCCCCCCCCCCCCTGGGGAAGGTTCAAATCTACATTTTTGGTATCCTAAATATTATTTTGCATAATGTACTAACTTGCATGCATGCATAGTTACTTTGAGTGCTAACTGGCCAGATATGAAACTGATATGTAACTGAAGAACACCTTCACACCTCCAACCACTGGACCAGTACAGTTATTACAGTTAGTGTTGGTAGCTGCTGCCTTGCAGTAGTACATCTGACCACTGGTGAGGCCTTGTAGGGAGACAGTCACCTCTGTGCCTCTGGTAGTGGAGATGTTGTACACACTTGAGTCAGGAGGAACAGAGGGATCAGTATTGCAGCACACCATAGAAGCACTGGCTCAATGAACATCTGATCACCATCATTCTTGTGCCATAGCTTGCGTCATTCATTACATCACCATTTACAGAAGCGGTGTCTATATATAGAATATGGGAGATTAATTTATTGCTGTTCAGACATGACCTCTGATCTGCATATCTACTAGCATCAATGTTGTAACTAGGGGAGGGGTGTGGCTTCACAGAGTGAGTGTGTGGCTACACAGGAGAGGGGTTCTGTCTACTTCTGTCATTGTGATAGTGACATTGTAGCTGGTAGGAACACCACAAGTAGTGGGAGGGGTCCAGGTCACTAGCAGTCAACAATGTTCAGCTCAGGGTGCTAGTGGAGTAACCTGTATGTGTGGACCTCCAGCCTACCTCCTTCTGATGCCACATACATGTACTGTCTGTCCTCCATCTTGACTGTGAACATTACAGCTGCTGGTACATGTAGCTCCATTCATAGCAGCTGTAAAATTCATGTCCTCAAAACTAATTTGCAAAAATGTAGGACTGTGTAGCATTCATTGTGGCATACACATATTGTATGATAAGTGTAAGATAAGGTGTATGATAGCTTCAAAATTGTATTCAGACATCTCTCCCTCTTCACACCAATAAAAATGAAAGGAAGTGTGTGATCATGTTAGATGTCAAAGTTGAAAACTGATCCCGCAACGCTGCCAAGCAAGCATGATGTATCATCAAATGCAATATATCATTGCTTATTGAACACATTGCACACCACCCAAGCAGGAGGCAAAGGACGTGCTACCAACAGCAGTCTACCATGCTTCAGTACTGGCCACTAACAGCAGTCTACCATGCTTCAGTACTGGCCACTAACAGCAGTCCAACCTGCTTCAGTACTGGCCACTAACAGCAGTCTACCATGCTTCAGTACTGGCCACTAACAGCAGTCTACCATGCTTCAGTACTGGCCACTAACAGCAGTCCAACCTGCTTCAGTACTGGCCACTGACTGCAGTCTACCATGCTTCAGTACTGGCCACTATCAGCAGTCCAACCTGCTTCAGTACTGGCCACTAACAGCAGTCCAACCTGCTTCAGTACTGGCCACTAACAGCAGTCTACCATGCTTCAGTACTGGCCACTAACAGCAGTCTACCATGCTTCAGTACTGGCCACTAACAGCAGTCCAACCTGCTTCAGTACTGGCCACTAACAGCAGTCTACCATGCTTCAGTACTGGCCACTAACAGCAGTCTACCATGCTTCAGTACTGGCCACTAACAGCAGTCCAACCTGCTTCAGTACTGGCCACTGACTGCAGTCTACCATGCTTCAGTACTGGCCACTATCAGCAGTCCAACCTGCTTCAGTACTGGCCACTAACAGCAGTCTACCATGCTTCAGTACTGGCCACTGACAGCAGTCCAACCTGCTTCAGTACTGGCCACTGACAGCAGTCTACCATGCTTCAGTACTGGCCACTAACAGCAGTCCAACCTGCTTCAGTACTGGCCACTAACAGCAGTCTACCATGCTTCAGTACTGGCCACTAACAGCAGTCTACCATGCTTCAGTACTGGCCACTAACAGCAGTCCAACCTGCTTCAGTACTGGCCACTAACAGCAGTCTACCATGCTTCAGTACTGGCCACTAACAGCAGTCCAACCTGCTTCAGTACTGGCCACTAACAGCAGTCTACCATGCTTCAGTACTGGCCACTAACAGCAGTCTACCATGCTTCAGTACTGGCCACTAACAGCAGTCCAACCTGCTTCAGTACTGGCCACTAACAGCAGTCTACCATGCTTCAGTACTGGCCACTAACAGCAGTCCAACCTGCTTCAGTACTGGCCACTAACAGCAGTCTACCATGCTTCAGTACTGGCCACTAACAGCAGTCTACCATGCTTCAGTACTGGCCACTAACAGCAGTCTACCATGCTTCAGTACTGGCCACTAACAGCAGTCTACCATGCTTCAGTACTGGCCACTAACAGCAGTCCAACCTGCTTCAGTACTGGCCACTAACAGCAGTCTACCATGCTTCAGTACTGGCCACTAACAGCAGTCTACCATGCTTCAGTACTGGCCACTAACAGCAGTCCAACCTGCTTCAGTACTGGCCACTAACAGCAGTCCACCATACTTCAGTACTGGCCACTAACAGCAGTCCACCATGCTTCAGTACTGGCCACTAACAGCAGTCCACCTGCTTCAGTACTGGCCACTAACAGCAGTGTACCCTGCTTCAGTACTGGCCACTAACAGCAGTCCAACCTGCTTCAGTACTGGCCACTAACAGCAGTCTACCATGCTTCAGTACTGGCCACTAACAGCAGTCCAACCTGCTTCAGTACTGGCCACTAACAGCAGTCTACCATGCTTCAGTACTGGCCACTAACAGCAGTCTACCATGTTTCAGTACTGGCCACTAACAGCAGTCTAACCTGCTTCAGTACTGGCCACTAACAGCAGTCTACCATGCTTCAGTACTGGCCACTAACAGCAGTCTACCATGCTTCAGTACTGGCCACTAACAGCAGTCTACCATGCTTCAGTACTGGCCACTAACAGCAGTCCAACCTGCTTCAGTACTGGCCACTAACAGCAGTCTAACCTGCTTCAGTACTGGCCTCTAACAGCAGTCTACCATGCTTCAGTACTGGCCACTAACAGCAGTCTACCATACTTCAGTACTGGCCACTAACAGCAGTCCAACCTGCTTCAGTACTGGCCACTAACAGCAGTCTACCATGCTTCAGTACTGGCCACTAACAGCAGTCCAACCTGCTTCAGTACTGGCCACTAACAGCAGTCTACCATGCTTCAGTACTGGCCACTAACAGCAGTCCAACCTGCTTCAGTACTGGCCACTAACAGCAGTCTACCATGCTTCAGTACTGGCCACTAACAGCAGTCCAACCATGCTTCAGTACTGGCCACTAACAGCAGTCTACCATGCTTCAGTACTGGCCACTAACAGCAGTCCAACCTGCTTCAGTACTGGCCACTAACAGCAGTCTACCATGCTTCAGTACTGGCCACTAACAGCAGTCCAACCTGCTTCAGTACTGGCCACTAACAGCAGTCTACCATGCTTCAGTACTGGCCACTAACAGCAGTCCAACCTGCTTCAGTACTGGCCACTAACAGCAGTCTAACCATGCTTCAGTACTGGCCACTAACAGCAGTCTACTACCATGCTTCAGTACTGGCCACGAACAGCAGTCCAACCTGCTTCAGTACTGGCCACTAACAGCAGTCTACCATGCTTCAGTACTGGCCACTACAGCAGTCCAACCTGCTTCAGTACTGGCCACTAACAGCAGTCTACCATGCTTCAGTACTGGCCACTACAGCAGTCTACCATGCTTCAGTACTGGCCACTAACAGCAGTCCAACCTGCTTCAGTACTGGCCACTAACAGCAGTCTACCATGCTTCAGTACTCGCCACTAACAGCAGTCCAACCTGCTTCAGTACTGGCCACTAACAGCAGTCTACCATGCTTTCAGTACTGGCCACTAACAGCAGTCTACCATGCTTCAGTACTGGCCACTAACAGCAGTCTACCATGCTTCAGTACTGGCCACTAACAGCAGTCTACCATGCTTCAGTACTGGCCACTAACAGCAGTCCAACCTGCTTCAGTACTGGCCACTAACAGCAGTCTACCATGCTTCAGTACTGGCCACTAACAGCAGTCTACCATGCTTCAGTACTGGCCACTAACAGCAGTCCACCATACTTCAGTACTGGCCACTAACAGCAGTCACCATGCTTCAGTACTGGCCACTAACAGCAGTCCACCTGCTTCAGTACTGGCCACTAACAGCAGTTCAACCTGCTTCAGTACTGGCCACTAACAGCAGTCACCTGCTCGTACTGGCCACTAAGGCTTCAGTACTGGCCACTAACAGCAGTCCAACCTGCTTCAGTACTGGCCACTAACAGCAGTCTACCATGCTTCAGTACTGGCCACTAACAGCAGTCCAACCTGCTTCAGTACTGGCCACTAACAGCAGTCTACCATGCTTCAGTACTGGCCACTAACAGCAGTCTACCATGCTTCAGTACTGGCCACTAACAGCAGTCCAACCTGCTTCAGTACTGGCCACTAACAGCAGTCTACCATGCTTCAGTACTGGCCACTAACAGCAGTCCAACCTGCTTCAGTACTGGCCACTAACAGCAGTCTACCATGCTTCAGTACTGGCCACTAACAGCAGTCTACCATGCTTCAGTACTGGCCACTAACAGCAGTCCAACCTGCTTCAGTACTGGCCACTAACAGCAGTCTACCATGCTTCAGTACTGGCCACTAACAGCAGTCCAACCTGCTTCAGTACTGGCCACTAACAGCAGTCTACCATGCTTCAGTACTGGCCACTAACAGCAGTCTACCATGCTTCAGTACTGGCCACTAACAGCAGTCCAACCTGCTTCAGTACTGGCCACTAACAGCAGTCTACCATGCTTCAGTACTGGCCACTAACAGCAGTCCAACCTGCTTCAGTACTGGCCACTAACAGCAGTCTACCATGCTTCAGTACTGGCCACTAACAGCAGTCTACCATGCTTCAGTACTGGCCACTAACAGCAGTCTACCATGCTTCAGTACTGGCCACTAACAGCAGTCCACATGCTTCAGTACTGGCCACTAACAGCAGTCTAACATGCTTCAGTACTGGCCACTAACAGCAGTCCAACCTGCTTCAGTACTGGCCACTAACAGCAGTCCTACCATGCTTCAGTACTGGCCACTAACAGCAGTCTACCATGCTTCAGTACTGGCCACTAACAGCAGTCTACCATGCTTCAGTACTGGCCACTAACAGCAGTCCACCTGCTTCAGTACTGGCCACTAACAGCAGTCTACCATGCTTCAGTACTGGCCACTAACAGCAGTCAACCTGCTTCAGTACTGGCCACTAACAGCAGTCTACCATGCTTCAGTACTGGCCACTAACAGCAGTCTACCATGCTTCAGTACTGGCCACTAACAGCAGTCCACCATACTTCAGTACTGGCCACTAACAGCAGTCCACCATGCTTCAGTACTGGCCACTAACAGCAGTCCACCTGCTTCAGTACTGGCCACTAACAGCAGTGTACCTGCTTCAGTACTGGCCACTAACAGCAGTCCAACCTGCTTCAGTACTGGCCACTAACAGCAGTCTACCATGCTTCAGTACTGGCCACTAACAGCAGTCAACCTGCTTCAGTACTGGCCACTAACAGCAGTCTACCATGCTTCAGTACTGGCCACTAACAGCAGTCTACCATGTTTCAGTACTGGCCACTAACAGCAGTCTAACCTGCTTCAGTACTGGCCACTAACAGCAGTCTACCATGCTTCAGTACTGGCCACTAACAGCAGTCTACCATGCTTCAGTACTGGCCACTAACAGCAGTCTACCATGCTTCAGTACTGGCCACTAACAGCAGTCCAACCTGCTTCAGTACTGGCCACTAACAGCAGTCTAACCTGCTTCAGTACTGGCCTCTAACAGCAGTCTACCATGCTTCAGTACTGGCCACTAACAGCAGTCTACCATACTTCAGTACTGGCCACTAACAGCAGTCCAACCTGCTTCAGTACTGGCCACTAACAGCAGTCTACCATGCTTCAGTACTGGCCACTAACAGCAGTCCAACCTGCTTCAGTACTGGCCACTAACAGCAGTCTACCATGCTTCAGTACTGGCCACTAACAGCAGTCCAACCTGCTTCAGTACTGGCCACTAACAGCAGTCTACCATGCTTCAGTACTGGCCACTAACAGCAGTCCAACCATGCTTCAGTACTGGCCACTAACAGCAGTCTACCATGCTTCAGTACTGGCCACTAACAGCAGTCCAACCTGCTTCAGTACTGGCCACTAACGCATTCTACCATGCTTCAGTACTGGCCACTAACAGCAGTCTACCATGCTTCAGTACTGGCCACTAACAGCAGTCTACCATGCTTCAGTACTGGCCACTAACAGCAGTCTACCATGCTTCAGTACTGGCCACTAACAGCAGTCTAACCTGCTTCAGTACTGGCCACTAACAGCAGTCTACCATGCTTCAGTACTGGCCACTAACAGCAGTCTCCATGCTTCAGTACTGGCCACTAACAGCAGTCTAACCTGCTTCAGTACTGGCCACTAACAGCAGTCTACCATGCTTCAGTACTGGCCACTAACAGCAGTCCAACCTGCTTCATACTGGCCACTAACAGCAGTCTACCATGCTTCAGTACTGGCCACTAACAGCAGTCTACCATGCTTCAGTACTGGCCACTAACAGCAGTCTAACCTGCTTCAGTACTGGCCACTAACAGCAGTCCAACCTGCTTCAGTACTGGCCACTAACAGCAGTCTACCATGCTTCAGTACTGGCCACTAACAGCAGTCCAACCTGCTTCAGTACTGGCCACTAACAGCAGTCTAACCTGCTTCAGTACTGGATGATCTGCATTCTTCATCAACTCCACTCCACTGCCATGCCAAACAATTGTACATGCACAGGACCACAGATTGAACGACACATGGTAGTAAAGAGATGCCTACAATGGCTGCCACACAACACTGACTGTGTAGCACATGGCTCCTGTGTGTACCTCACATCTCTTTACTACCATGTTAATAACCTCTAGGACATACATTTGCAATGTATAGTTCATGCAATTGTCTCTCCGGAATAATTTGCTCGGCAATTTCACGGTCCAAATTGTCGTCATCATCGTCATCGTCATCCAGTAGTACTAATTCATCCTTTTCCTCAATATTACCGTCTCCGTCCGGGTGAGCAGTCAGAGGCGGTGTAGGTGATATCAGGGCTGGTTTCCTGTACTGTATAAATTGGTGAATAAAAAATAATTAATTGCAGGACTCTCTACCCACAAAAATTAGAGTGATGAGAAATTTAGCAATGTGTAATGAAAATTCTGGTCACTGCTGTTCTAATCAGGAGCAAATACTAGTACAATAAGACTGACACTCATTGTAGACAATAGCAAGAAAATATCAAAGAAATGGGCAGTGCTGGTAAGGTGAGGAAAAGCAAGCGCCATCATGTGAGAGAAATGTTTCAATAGCAATTGCAAAATTGAATAATGGAGTAAACTTAAGTTAATAATATGATCTTCTCACGGCACTGCAAGTCCCCAACACGTGAGGGAGCTATTCCACCTTGCATAATTGTAGAAGTAGCCTAGCATGGTTTCTAAACACTACCAAATGATTGCAAATCTAATTCCGTTTTGGTAACTTCTTTCTTGTAGAATGCCTTAGAATTCTTTGGTCTAACAAAAAAAAAAATATATATATATATTCATTCCAGATGAGGTGGTTTTCAAAGAGGAGGTGGGTCAGAGTTATTGATATGAGTTATAGCAAAATGTAGGAAAACCAGAACTAAGTGACATCCGGTCTAGACCTACTTTGCAACATACGTGTACATATTTGTGGAGAGGGTCCAATCAAAGCACTGAATACTACTCTTCATTTGTCACCAAAGTACTGCCCCTAACCTGTAACTAAGCACATTACATCATGGGCATTTGGATCACATGATGTCTTAGAATACATTGTCATATGATCATCAACATGGGTCAGTAGTGGGTCATGCAGTAGCTAGTTTACTCTTCTGTTGTGTGGCAGTGATGTCTTACATATGACTTATCATTGTTTCACATGTAGGATCATCTCCAGGGATACCTGCATCCTCTTCCCCAGGCCAGTCATTGGTGTTGTCACATTTTACATGATGCTCTAGTACCATTAAATGACCGAAGCCACACCCCTCCCCTCCCCTCCCACCTTTACAATGTGGTTTAGTTTCAACACATTCTCACCTCATAACACAAAAACCAATACACAAAAATCTACATTGGTTAGCTCAACATATACACTGTACAGACACACATGCTATGCAGCTAAGAAATTAAGTGATGAAGTTGAAAATGAAAGTCCATCCAAGTTGTTCACAGAAGAGTAACACCTTCAGTGACTGAAAGATGGCAAAATATAATAAATGGCTGCATCATTGTTTTAACTTTTTCACGGGCAACAGAGCAATATTGCGCGGCAGGTGCTATACTAAAGCCACTCTGTTTATCTAAACAGTTAATACTTTGCAGAAAACAACATATTGATCAGTTGTTTCCTGGTCATATAGTGTAAGTTGTTTGCTAACTACATTTTCCTGCAACGCACAACACTTTTTCTTTGCACAACATGTTGGCTTTGCCTATGAAATAGTTAAAAGGTTACTTGCATTTATTGGCAATTGAGCCAACTCCCACTACCCCACCCATCACCTAGTTCCCAGACCACCATACCTAGTACCCAGACCACAACCTAGTGCCCAGATCACCATAATCCAACCATACCTAGTGCCCAGTCCAACTTACTTTGTGCATGGTCAGATGTTTTGCTCTGGTTTGTCATTCTTCTGTTTGGTATGGTGTGGTATGGATCAGCAGTAGCTGGTTCCTATGTGTGTGTGTGTGTGTGTGTGTGTGTGTGTACGATATTGGAGTATTCTTTATTCAATATTAGTAAAATAATAAAGTTGAACAAAGTTAATAATTATATTCAACATGGCCCTTCAAAATCAAAGGTGCATCTCCTGATCATACAATGAGGTGGAGGAAGGAAGTGGAGCTAAGCCGGGTGGACACACCCTATTGCTACATATCTGCCATACAAGCTACAGGCCAAGCTGTGGAACCATTCAAGCTAGTATCCCTTGTCATGTGTGTGGTGTTTGGACTATAGCCACACCCACCCATATGCAACTCAGAAGACACATCAGCATTCCATCTTGTTTTAACCCTATTAAGAGCACACCTACCTCAAATGAAGTGGTCAGTCCGTGAAGATAGCCACACCCAATTGCCACGCCCTCATCCCTATCATCAGTGGCAGGTCCGCACAGAGCATAGATGGCCATTGGCAGTCCATCATCTCCCTCCTTCAGAGGGGCAGGTAGTGGTGGGGGAGTGTCAGCCATGCTTAGTACCTGCTGGCGCTGGCACATATTAAATTCATGAACAATGAACATGCCATTCAGATACCTCACAACACTCAATCCATAGTAACCATGGTAACAGCAGTCCACACCCACTTGCCTTCTTTGTTAGATCAGGGACAGCATATGTTGCTTGTTGTGTATTGGTTGCTACAGCTGATGGTTCCATTGTGTCCCCTGAGGCCACACCTCCTAGCTTCACTGCCCTCACCACCACTATATCATCATAACCTCCAATTGGTGCACACCTGCTGTTATGGGCACCTCCCTCCTTTGGTGGTGGTGGTGGTGGTGGTGATGGTGGTGATGACGTAAATGATGTTTGCTACAAAGAATCACAACCCAAATGAATCACATAGCACATGTACATGATGAAAACACTTCACATGTTTACGCGTGGGTTGACAACCTTGATGACCGAACACTTTTTGTTTAGAAGTATGTGTCAGGGTCTTGTCTAGCAATGCAGCTGCCCTAATTCTTTGGGTTTGTGGGTGTGCTTCTTCTTTTGTAAGGTATCTATGCCAAATTGTACACTAATTCATGTTCACTATAGAAGGGGCAAGGAGCTAGGTCCATTTTGTGTGCCCATCTTGTAAGGAGTCTCGTGTGTGGGCTAGTACCTGAGTCTTTGCTGGTCATTACCTTGCAAATCACACTACTGATTTTGTTAAGTTTTGTAAGTCCAGTTTATCGAAGTCTATTCGTGCTGTACAATAGGCTCTGAAAAACTGGACTTACAAAGTATTACATATACAGGAGGCATACCTCCTGTATATGTAATACTTTGTAAGTTAAATTGTACCTCGAAATAGTTGTATTAGTAGCTAATTGAGTAGCTCTGGTGCAGGGTTGCTTTCTACCCATCCTACACCTCAGCACTAGTGTGTGGTATCTTCTATGCTCCCATTTTAAGTACTGGCGTCAAAGCACTCACAAGTCGTAGGAGTGGCATGACTTGAGTACATCATGACATGTGTGCTTATGAAGCAGGTATATGGGGTGCTGCCAAAAACCAAGATGGTCTAGCAGCCCTGTACAGCTGGCATCTTTTATGATTTACATGGGAAGGCCCTTCCAGTCAGGAAATCTGGTGGTCACTGCACAATACATGGCCTACATTGTGACCTCGACATTGTTGTTGTGATATAACAATGTGGGTTCATGTGAGGTCACACTGTATGGCTAGATTTCATCCATTCTATCAGGATATCATCAATGATCTCATAGCTTAAAATAGAAATTGAAGTTGCAGAGGTGCCTGTCCTAACATCCAATACAGTGACATGATGGTTGACCAATGACCATGTGGGTTGATATAGTCTTTAGATGCACAGAGCTGAATCAGCTAACTAGTTGTGGGTATGTATTAAAAAGCCACTGTGGACCCCCTAATCACATTGGTAACCATGGTAAAAGCAGTCCACACCCACTTGCCTTCTTTGTTCTATCAGGGATAGCATATGTTGCTTGTTGTGTATTGGTTGCTACAGCTGATGGTTCCATTCTGTCCCCTGAGGCCACACCTCCTAGCTTCACTGCCCTCACCACCTCTATATCGTCATAACCTCCAATTGGTGCGCACCTCCCTGAGGTACCTCCCTCCTGTGGTGTTACCTGAAAGCGATCCCAACAATCAGCGAGTTGTACAAACCAATGACATCATCATTTTAACGTAGCGCATGCTCAATTGCTAGGTATACACATCATACAAATATGGCGGAGACTCGCCTTCTTTGACCGGTCTGGCACCGAATAGGTAGATTGTTGTACAGTAGTTCCAGACGCAACCGCAAGTGGCACGTGACGTTCAGTTGTGGTTTTCCTACAGACAGCTATGTTTTTATAGCCTCCACCAAGACCACAATGGCTCTGACCCGCCTGTTCGGACACTGCTTCGCAAAACAATTCATCTGGAGAGGATTTGGTCGTTAGCCTCAAAGAGTTCTGAAGCGTTCTAGATAAAGGCGTCACCCATCATTAATTGACATTACTAATAACTAGATAGACACTGAATACAAATGGATCATGTTTTTTGCACACAGACAACTCAGTGCATCACATTGTTGCAGAGTATATTTCCAAATGAAGCACACATGGAAAGAGATGACTGGCCTTACCCTGCTGTTATTGTGGTTAATATATGTGTGTGTGTGTGGGTGGTCTGTTTATGTGAGTGTGAAAAACATGTTAGTTCATGTGTCACAATGTAGAACACCAACCTCTTCTCCTGTGTGATAGGACGATGTAGAACACCAATCTCTTCTCCTGTGTAATAGGATGATGGAGATGATGGAGATGATGATGATGATGATCCCACCACCAACCACACTACCAACCACACCACCAATAATAGCATCTATATTGTCTTCAGGGTGTGTGGTCATCTGTGATGGATTAACCCCTGCTGGACAAAGACCACAAAACATCAAACACCACTTTCACCATCCATACTATCAGCATAACTGTGCATATGTCTGTGTGCTCGTACAGGTGCACATGTGAGTGACCTGATATGAAACTGAAGAACACCTTCACACCTCCAACCACTGGACCAGTACAGTTATTAGAGTTAGTGTTGGTAGCTGCTGCCTTGCAGTAGTACATCTGACCACTGGTGAGGCCTTGTAGGGAGACAGTCACCTCTGTGCCTCTGGTAGTGGAGATGTTGTACACACTTGAGTCAGGAGGAACAGAGGGATCAGTACTGCAGCACACCATACAGTAGAAGGACTGGTTGAATGTACAACCCATGTCTGTATTGGTTGATATAGCGCAGTTCAAAACTGAGCTGCTTGTGTTTGTGCCTACAGAGGTAGACTAGGTCACGAATGTATCAATATACCATGCTTACAGATTTGTGCATACAGCCAAATATCACCAGATGTGAATTCAACACTTCGTCAAGTTTGTACTGATGTACCTGATACAGTGATATTATTCTCAGGACCCTCCTCCCCATCTCCATTTATGGAGGCCACAAAGATGGTGTAACTGGTAGCAGGGACATTGACTTGTTGGACAAAGAGACATGGTGAAGTGGTACATTTGGTAGAGCCATGACCAACAGATGTACCACCATCACCAACAACCCTCACTGTATACACACTCACACTGCCGCCCTGAAGATAGAAGGTTATAACACATAATCGTTAATAACCGTTTAAAATTACTAATAACATACCAATGGTATCCAGGATATCTCAAGATGGCGGAGGGTGTTGTTGGGGTTAAACACTAACACCATCTGCATACTGGTCCTAATGGGAGGGGCTGGCCCTGGAGAGAGAGGAGTATCATTGCACAGGGGGCAACTAATGGGAGGGGCTGGCCCTGGAGAGAGAGGAGTATCATTGCACAGGGAGCAACTAATGGGAGGGGCTGGCCCTGGAGAGAGAGGAGTATCATTGCACAGGGAGCAACTAATGGGAGGGGCTGGCCCTGGAGAGAGAGGAGTATCATTGCACAGGGAGCAACTAATGGGAGGGGCTGGCCCTGGAGAGAGAGGAGTATCATTGCACAGGGAGCAACTAATGGGAGGGGCTGGCCCTGGAGAGAGAGGAGTATCATTGCACAGGGAGCAACTAATGGGAGGGGCTGGCCCTAGAGAGAGAGGAGTAACATTGCACAGGGAGTGACACATATTTGATTGGAACAATTGTATATTTCTTGTACAAAATCCTTCAGTCATTGCTCAGGTAAACACATCAGCACAGCCAGTACTTGGCAATAGACATTTGTATGCTTCAAACGTGCATGTGTGACTGATATCTCCACCTGCTTGGTGGGTGTGGTCTCTGTGACTCTGAATATAATCACAATGATTGAAAGTGAAAAAGTTGGGCAGCAGTGAGTATTTGGCACAATCAAAACTTTGCACGACTCATACTACAGAAAATGGGAGATGGGCACTTTAGCAATTGAGTACACTGATTACGTAATATGTATTAAATATTAAGTAGATGTCATGTAGTTCCAACAGAACTGAACCACCTTTCTGTTACACTTGGGTACTATCGCATCCCTCAAAGCTCCTTTTTCTACCGGTTATGACTAAATGTAATACCCTAATTATCAAGTTCCCAGGCCAATATACTTTTGAACTGCATTCATATGACGTGTTCCTGCCAATAACTACAGTTAATAATTGTAATGAATGGTAATAATTTAAGTACCAGTGGATAGAGCATCATTTGCTATTCACATACATTTCTGAAACTTGAGCGCTTGTTTCTAAACAAAGTTATGGTGGAAAAACTCATAGTTTCAAATGAATGCAGTTCAAAAATATGTTGGCCTGGGAACTTGATAGTTAGGATATAAACATACATTTAGTAATAACCGGTAGAAAAGGAACTAAATTTGAGAGGGTCTTGCATAATTTTGAGTGAGCTGATGTGATTATATCCACTTACTTGTTCTTTTGATGTTAGATGTCCCATTGCTGGAGCCAGCACAGTTGATGGCCACCACAGAGACAGTGTAGAGTGTGTCACTGACCAGTCCAGTGAAGGTGTGGTTGTACACTGGTGATCCATTATCAGCTATGACCACAGGACTACTACTGTCATTGATAGTGACATTGTAGCTGGTAGGAACACCATCAGGAGTGGGAGGGGTCCAGGTCACTGTCAGCTGGTCCACAGATGGACTGGTTACTGTCATGTTCCCAACAGGACCAGGGGTGGCTGGGGAGGAAGGAGGAGAAAGGGGAGGGGGAGGAAGGGGAGGGGGAGGGAGGAGAGAGGGAAGACAGAGGGAGGGAGGAGAGGGAGAGGAGGGAGGAGGAGAGGGGAGGGAGGAGAGGGGGAGGGAGGGAGGGGAGGGAGGAGAGGGAAGGGAGTGGAGGGAGAGGAGGGGAGGGAGGAGAGGGAAAGGGGAGGGGAGGGGAGAGGAGGGGAGAGAGGAAAGGGGAGGGAAGGGGAGGGGAGGGGAGGGGAGGGGAGGGGAGGGGAGGGGAGGGGAGGGGAGGGGAGGGGAGGGGAGGGGAGGGGAGGGGAGGGGAGGGGAGGGGAGGGGAGGGGAGGGGAGGGGGAGGGGAGGGGAGGGGAGGGGAGGGGAGGGGAGGGGAGGGGAGGGGAGGGGAGGGGAGGGAGGGGAGGGGAGGGGAGGGGAGGGGAGGGGAGGGGAGGGGAGGGATCAATCATACATAATCAATTTCATGTACAGCTCACTTATTATCTTCAGGATATCATTTCCCACAACAGCTCCAGTGTTACCATCTCCACACACAACAGTGGTTCCATTCAAAGCCTGAACAGCAGGAATGGTGAGGACAGATGTGTAGCATGTTGAGGTAACATTGGTTGTCACAGCAGAGAGACTGCCACAGGATCCTGGGATGAATTGTTGAACTACTCCATCTGATAGCTGGGTGAGTGATATCCTGTGGTTTGTAGAAGGACATTGGAAGGCTGATCCCTTCCAGATTGTAATCACAGCAAGAGGAGCGCTTGAGCTAAGGACACAGGTGTAGGTAATGATACTTCCAGGACATGAGTAGGTGCCCATTGGTGGGGAGGTGAGGGAGAACTGTGGACAGGTGCCTGAGGAAATATGTGTTTACAAAGAGACAAAACTATAGTTCAGAAAATACATATTTAATGTGCCATTTGCTTTCCAATACACTCTGTACATTAATAAGCGATACACAACAATGCATGACCAAATGAAATGCTAGGGAAAAGTATTTTGACACTATTTGTGCAAGAAAATGATAGTGAAAGTATGTCAATACAATTTCCATTATGTTTCTAAGACATATGCTAAATTTCAGAGTCAAGGGTTACATCCATTATCAGTAGAACAATTCAACTAATGTACCTTGAGAATGTACTGCTCCACACAGCATAGTTACCATAGTAACCACCACCATCAGAGAATGCTTCATGAATATCCTCTCACTCGAGCACATCTAAGACAAAGAAGATATTTTGACACCAAAAATGCAGCACCATTAGATGTAAGTCCTCTTTATATAAGGTCCAATCTCTAGCGAAGTGTTACTGTCCTGTATATACAAGTTGAGATATGCTTTCATTATTCGGGCACACAGCGATAAAGAATGAGCTCTTCAAAGCGTGTACTTACAAATCCACTTGATCACAAACACACACATTCACAGATGCATTTGCATACAGGTGTGCAAATGCATCTGTGCACATGTAGCTGGTGATTGAAATTTTACCCATCCCTCTGATGGTTTTTTTAATAGACTATAGTGTGTGTACCACTTGTTGATGTGGCCAGTAAGTAGAGTACTATAGTGTGTGTACCACTTGTTGATGTGGCCAGTAAGTAGAGTACTATAGTGTGTGTACCACTTGTAGATGGAGTGATAGACCCAAAGTTACACAGCCATGGGTGGATTGTATCACCGCTACGCGAAGTAGGGTCTGGTGAACTGCTGTACTGAATTCCGTCCACGGTCACCAGAAATTTGGGGAACCAATCAGATTAGAGGAATTGCATATCTTTGTTATAATCGAGAGGTTAATTTGTGATGGTATGGAGCGAGCAATTGAATTGGCATGGCAGCGTTTGGGGGTGTAGTTGGTACAGCCTTCAAATAAATGGAGAAAACCTCATTATATTTGAGTACTGTACTTTACATACACGCATGAAAGTAGAACATTTTAATTTTTTTTGTGAGCACCATATGGGAATACCTTCTCATAATCTCCTTAATGCACACCACCACAGCAGCCTTCAATGCTCCCTCCATATACTTCTCTATGTATGGTTGGGATAGGTACCGTATCCTCTTCAATAGGCCCCTATCCCGAAAATTAGAGCAATGAAAAAATCTTCAAAGGGTGTAATGAATATGATTCAGCTGTTTGTAATGAGCAGTTTATCCCCATCATGGAAAAACCAGCTAACGTATCAGAGAAATGGTCATTGATGATCAGGTGGGGGAAGCAATTGTTTCCAGTGTGAGAAACAGAGATATCTATCAAAATGAGTGGCCATAGAGACATCCCATGTCATGTGTGTGGTTGGCTCAATCTCATGCATGGCCAAAGTGTCAGAGAACGATCTTCAACAGGGAGAACACAAGGGCAGAAAGATTCGTGCAGCAGTCACTACAGGTGTAGTGGCAAAACACTGTGGGAATATTGATGTTTCCAAAAGCAGACAAAACAGTGGTTTTCAACACAACATTGTCTGTGGGCAACAAGACAGGTGACACCTGGAATTACACAAATACATTACTGTGAAGGCATTTTCAATGGTTGTTATCGAGCCACATGACAGACTTTTTGACATCAAAAGATGTCATACAACATAAGTACAGGCTCCAGCCACCATTGAAAACATCACATCAATAGATATGGTATTCACAAGAGCATAGTGAAGCAGTTTCAATGTGCTCGTGGGGGTAGGGTGAATATTGTGTCTATTGATGCTCTGCACTGAAAGAGATACCTCTGAATACAAAGAACTATTAGCAGTTTTGGCGCAATTTTTACTCAATATTCATTCCTTACACTCATATATTTTTCAGCTCTCAACACATGACCGGAATCCCAAAATGCATGATGCACTGGCCAATGTACAGCGGTATGCTCCAGCTTGCATTCATAGTCAGAATAGTCACATCAGTACTGAGTACTTTATGTACTGATGTGATGTGCACACAAACAGTACATCCACATAAACACGTAACATCCACATAAACACACATATACACAAGACTAAAAATTTAAGTGTTAATATGATTAGCCCAGCTGCACGCTGATAATATAGCCCGTGCATTCTGATTGGACAACCAACCACTCCCCACAGCAAGTGATGAAGGAAGACCTCTTCAAAGTGTACACGTAAAAAGACTGTGACATATGCACACATACACATCGCATACGGTGCACACACATACACACACGTACACACTACCACGCTAAACATGTGCCAATCCGAACGGATTTCTTTTTCACATTCGAGAGTTGTACTAACACATCTACACACACGTCACTACGTACATTTGATAGTGATTAACCTCTCCAATAGATTAGTATGACATCTTGACCTTTGGGGCGGAAAAGATCCAGCTGTAGTTCACACGAACGGACGCTGGACAATAAGCTGATAATTAGACAATACCGTAATTTACGAAGAACCCAAACCGCAAGTATGTTCATGTTTTGCGAACCACAAATCATACTTTGAGACGTTTAGTAATAGCATCTGCCAATGCTGTAACATATCTGTAAACAAAACCATTGACGCGCAAGTACAAGCATTATTATCAGTGATATGCGCAACCCGTTTTCACCCCATGTGTCTTTGGCGGAAAAAGAGAAGGTCACTTTAAGCGTGTGTAGTGAGGGGCGGATTCGGGGGAGGGGAGGGGGGGGGGGAAGCGGCGTACGCCCCCCCCCCCCCCCCCCCCCCCCCTAAGTGGCAGAACTATAATTTTCTATCTACACATGTGCACGCTTTGCTGCCTAGTCCTAGCTGCACTATAGATGACAATTAAAAGGTGTGGTTTGTCCCTACACGTATACATGATAATAGCCACAACCAACAAGTTCCCATACATTGTGGGCAGAAGGCTAACGAAGTACAGGGCAAGAAGGTATCAGCTATGAGAGCAAGGCATTCTCAGCTGAACTGAAAATAGCTTTTCGACACATCTGGGGATGATGTCAACATTCACCCTGAGATGCTCTGCATGCACTGTAAGCTCTCAATGGAGAGAACCATCTCTGCCATCACAAAGGGAGTGCATCACAAATGTGCAGTGATCCTTCTTGAATGGCAAAAACATACAGATCAAGAATGCAAGGTAAACAGTACACATTTGCTTTTTAAAAGTAAACATATGACATCATGGTGTTCAGGTATGTGAGCACTTCCGTGCATGCTCAAGTGGACACATGAGGAGGTCAACAGTTGGGAGAGGCCGTCAGGCAGGCGTCACGCCTAATTTACTCATAGCTCATCTCGAGAAGATTGCCCCTCCTCCAGTTCTCTTACATGAGCCTAGCCCACCTTTGGCAAGCATGAACAACCAGTTGATGCTAAAGGAGCTGAAGTGTGCAGTGTGCTCCAACATCCTCTCACAGCCACTGGAACTGCTGTGTGGTGCACTGGTGTGCACCAAGTGCCTCCAGGAGTGGATAGCAGCATCTGGCGCTGTGAACTGTCCCTGCAGCTCTGAGGGTGGTCCCTTGGTTTCCTCCCATGTCAGACCAGCACCAATGTGATACTCCTGCTGCTATCGGATGTTTTGGTACATTGTACAGACTGCAGCAGGGATGTTAAGGCTGGTGACTACCATCACTTACACCTGAGGAGGAGAAGCAAGCAGCGGGATTGCTGAAGAGAGCCACCTCTACCAGTCCTGACAAAGGCATCATACAACTTCCTACAGGAGGAACAGTTAAGGGAACGTTATTGACTTGTACTGAGGTTACATAATATCTACACACATTTTAGCCAATGACATTCATGCATGTCACCAGAGCTCACCAAGAAACCACAGCTGCCTGCTCATGGACTGTGAAAATGCGATGTTTTCAAATGCAGAAAATCCGAGGCATTGTCAGTGGTGGTGGCTAAGCATCAGCTCTTATCCAAAAGGAGGTCCTCATCCTTAGTGATGAAGAGAGGCGATCTTTGTTGGATAAGGCAGGAATCTCATCATCAATTGAGCTCGGGGCAGCTGAGGTATTGGCCACTAAGGCTGAGCTTGCCATACCTTGGAATAAACTGACGCTTCTAAGGCGGTATGCCACAACATGCAGCACAGGTACCAATTCTAACCCCCTGGTGTTTCAGGTGGCTCAACATCTGTCTGGCTGGTGAGGAAAGGATGCGCCACATTTCCAGCCAAATTTTTGGTGATAACCTCAAAGGAGAGATAGCCCCGTTTTCTTTTACAATTCCATCTGGTGGAGAGGAAACAAAAGGGCGCTCCTTTGGTATTCATTCCACGTCTGGTGGATAAAGTAGTGCAGCTCTTAGATGGGAATGAAAGGTAAGACAGTGAAATACAAAGGTCATTATTACATGGTTGCAGAACTGGCAGATTTACCTGGCATAAAGGGTTTATACCAGCAACCCAATTCAGTCCATAACACCTGTGTATTGCCGCTGGTGACAGTGTCACCAATCTCCATGTGGCACTTGATCGCTTTAAGGACCAGGTAGAACATCTACATGGAATGAAGTGGAGGTAGAGCTCTCTCTATACCTAAATCATGTTAAATATAAAAGTGCTATAAATTACAGACAATACACAGTGAAGGTCTTTATATGTGGAGACTATGAGTTTTGTCAAAGATGTATGGCTTGTCAGGAGCCAGCAGTATGTACAAGTGGTATACTAAATGCAAGCATAATGTGAAATGATGACCATGCAACAGGACCCTTGCCTATATTGCAAAATTCCAAGTAACCAGATGGCTACACCTCTACAGAAAGGTCACTTGAGGATATGTGTACTGACCACCAGTGCTACGTCTCATCAGGCAGTATTAGAAAAGATGCACATAAGTTCTTTAACTTATCTCAGTACCTATTTTTGATATCCCCATTTCACAGGTAAATAAATCCAATATTACAATTATTTGAGTTTAACACCATGCAGTCTGCCCACCTGGTCTCCACATAATGTTGGGGATCTTCACTAAGATGTTCCATTTGCTGGAAGCTCTATGTTGTCAACTCGATTTGGAACTGGCATCTCATACAACTGATTTCTACTATTTCCAATTTTTCCAAGTACAGCCAGGCACTGCAAAGGCTTCCCTTGCTCCAAGGAGACCTTAAAACTGCTCAGCATTCACAGGAAGTGTTGCAGCAGGTAGCAGCATATGTGGCCTTAGTTCATGGAGAGGTAAACCCTCTTTGCTGTGGATCTTTTGAAGCAATCTGCTGCAAAAAAGAAATCAGTGAAGGCAATCATTATACAACATGCACAATTGTATTCAATATAGGAAGGAAGCAGAAGTGGCAAAATCAGTGCACAGCAACTGTGAAAAGAGGGTACTCTAAAAAAAGACCTTTGTCAAGACACTTGACAATGCATTGCAATCATTTGGTATACAATGACAGCAGTATTTTTTTTTTTTTGGGGGGGGGGGCATTTATTGGCAACCATGTACACAAGGCATGATGGACACATGCTATGCATGTGTATATGAATAATTCATACAACTTCAACATTTACAGGTACCTAACATCCGCACTCTGTGCACATCTATATCAAAGATGGCACAAGAGAAACTGCCCCACTGATCTGGAGAGGTAGCCAGTCAAGTGTCAAAGTTCATCATAGCATTCTCCTTATATGGAAAATGTCACAATAAATGTGATCAGAACTTCATTGATGCGGCACCACACACTAGGGAAACAACGTTCAGTGTACATGTCGGGTTCACTATATGCTTCATTTCAACTAAATAGGCTATTCAAGAGTTCATGGCCTTTTTCCGGGACATATATTATCCTGAGGAAACAGTCCCAATTAAAATGCACCTATTGGAGGACTATACTCTGCAGTGGGCAAATACTCACCATGTTGGCTATGGCCTCCTAGGTGAACAGGGGGATGAGTCAATCCATGCCAAATGTAATCGACTTGGCTTGGCTTTTGCTTCTATCAAAGACCGCATGCAGAACCTAATGTGCATAGTGAAAGAACACTTGCTAAGTATTGAGCCACAATTGGTAGCTGCCATCCCCCCTCCAGCCAAGAGAGTAAAGACATGTAATTCATGCAGTTGAAGCTCAATCTATATATACATTAACATGAAGTCAAATGTAAAACCAAACTTCATTGCGCCGACCCCCAAAAGACCGCTTAGAAGTTAGCCGTACATTCCACAGCCGCACATTCCACAGCCGCACATTCCACACATATTAAAAATAATGCGCTGGCCGCGTATGCGTGAATATGATTACAACTACACATATACAGCGATACATCACTACATGTAGGCATTTCTGGACCAGTATCTAACTTACTCAATGTTTGTGTGTGCAATGATGATATAGCCATGGTCCTCAGGTGGGAGGGGCCAATGACATGAGCTGGATCTTACCAAGTCAGGTAGACTCTGGGTGAGGTCCAGAATGCACAGCCTCACCAGTACCATGCTTCCCTGGTGATTAAGCAGTATCTAACTTACTCAATGTTTGTGTGCAATGATGACATTGCCTAGGTCCTCAGGTGGGAGGGGCCAATGACATGAGCTGGATATTACCCGGTCAGGCAACCTCTGGGTGAGGTCCAGAATGGAAGCACATTCAAATACGCCCCCAAACTAATATCGTTTCTCAGATAAATGTTTATCCTGCCAGCAGTAAAATCAATTACGTCATCGGCCGCACGGCCGTTCATTTGTGTTAATTGGTGTGGAATGTGTGGCTGTGGAATGTACGGCTAACTTCGAAGCGGTCCCCAAAAGACACAAAAATGGTGGATTTCCAAAGGCTTGAAAACTATTCAAGTTCAGAAAATTCGTTACCGTTAAACTATACGAAAAAACGACAGTACGTTAAACTAACTTTACCGCGGTGGTTTTGGCATGTTCCATCTCAGTCACCGAGCGTCGTTATCGTTTTTTGAACACAAGCGGTCGATGTTCACCGTGCGTAAGTCAGGGGCCGTTCATAAATTACGTCACACAAATTAAAAATCACCACAAGATGGCTGCCTATCTAACTCCAGGAAGGGGTGTGGTCAAAACCAGTGGTACATGTATGTTCTAGGATGTATATGTGTAGCGAAAGCTACAATCAATCAAGTCAACAAATTTCATCTTGTGAATGGATGATTCAGTAAATGTGTACCACTACTCCTAAAATTGGTTACTGCCTTTGCTAGAAGGATGCCCTAACTCAGAAGAATACAAATGATTGTGGAGCATTTGTATGCTTTGTAAGTGCATATATATATAAATCACATTTGTTTTAAACATGCATATACCACCTAGGCAGCCCGGCAACTGGTGGAGGGGTTACCTTGACTTCATACACAGGTAAAGTTTCATGCTATGATAACAGTATCAGATATGTAGTTCTGTATCAAAGGAATCAGTAACCAAGTTTAGGTTACAAATGGTGTATGAACTGTCTAAAGGTAGTCTATATCCTTTGCAAGGTGGTGCAGATGAGAAGGTATGTGCTGCCATGATTCACTTAAAATTGTGTATTTCAGGCATGGTAATGCATCAGTCCAGCAACAGTACGGACAGCTGCCAAAATGCAGATGAATGCACATCTGATGTCAGAAAACAAGACCAACATTCTGCATGTAGTAATGAGTCCGAGAACAATGATCACAGTGATAGTGATATCAGTAGCAGTAGTAGTAGATCTGAAACCAGCAGCCCAACCAATGATGTACAGAACCAGACTGAATCACAATTTCTAATTCCAGATTATAAGAATCAACCACATCCAGATGACATATGTGGCCTACAATGGGGGAAAGATCATTACATTCGACATTTTCCTTCTCTTAGTAGATGCTTGTACACGTGAGTTAAGGCATGATCAATTTATACGTTAAGTTTCAACATTGGTCGAACAATTCATTTTAGAGATAATCAGTGTCCTTTTTCAAGAGAATTTATAAGAAGAGAAGTGAAAGCTATGGAAGTAATAAGCATTTCATGATTTGGTAGTTTAGGTCATACCCTGTGAATGCATTTCAGCCCATGATAAGGAACATTTTAGAAGGAAAGCAGTTAACTGACTATCACCAGAAAATCAAAATTGTGCATGGAAAAAATTACTAAGACGGATTGTGGCTGGCCTTTACATCACTGCTATGATATGATACCTCAACCCATTTTTATATCTATAGGCATTTCTATACTACTGGTGTGTTAGAGATATTTCGTTACCTACAAGAGCTGGAAAGTGATGTTCAATCAACAGCCATTATATGCACTACACGTATAAATAAATTTATCGATTGGCCTGAGTTAAATAAATTCTGGTTGTTCTACATGTATTTCTCCTAATTAACCACACCATCATGCAGATTATCACTACTCTCATGATGAAGAAATACGCAGTGGATTATCAGCAAGCTGTCGAATGTTTTTTTGAACACAAGCTGCCCCATTAACTGTATATTATATACCATCTGTGCCGCGGTCCTATATCACAAGAACTACTCCATTTTCACTATGCAAATCCAAACGTTTTGTAGTCACATTTTGTGTATATTTACCCATATCGCCAAACAACTATACAATTGCATTACAGTTCCAAGAAACAACAATTCAATCACTTCATTGTTACAATCCATGCCATGTAAAACAGCCATTATAGCTACATGGTAAACAACATACCGTTGGTAGTATGACTAGTCAGTAGATCATGCACTACCTCATGGCTTCACAAAATATAGTAGCATTACAGTCCAGTTACAGACGATAATAATAGCCATGTGAGGCTATACACCAGTAGTACACAGGTGTGCTTACTCTACTTTAGGGTACCACTGGTTTTGACCACACCCCTTCCTGGAGTAAGATAGGCAGCCATCTTGTGGTGATTTTTAAAATGTAAGGTGAGGGCATGGCTGTAGTGATGGACAACATGCATAGCCATGTGAGGCTATACACCAGTAGTACACAGGTGTGCTTACTCTACTTTAGGGTACCACTGGTTTTGACCACACCCCTTCCTGGAGTAAGATAGGTAGCCATCTTGTGGTGATGGCTGTGATGGACAACATGCATGGCCATGTGAGGCTATACACCAACAGTACACAGGTGTGCTTACTCTACTTCAGGGTACCACTGGTTTTGACCACACCCCTTCCTGACATAAGATAGTCAGCCATCTTGTGGTGATTTTTAATATCTAAGGTGAGGGCATGGCTGTAGTGATAGACAACTTGCATACTGTGTAGCCATGTGAGGCTATACACCAGCAGTACACAAGTGTACTTACTCTACTTCAGGGTACCACTGGTTTTAACCATACCCCTTCCTGGAGTGAGATAGTCAGCCATCTTGTGGTGATTTTGCATATGTAAGACATGAAGGTTGAAAATGACTGATATACAAATTGCAATTCGGAGGTACATCAGCATAAACACTCGATGAATCACTATGTCTAGAATTTGTTACTTTAAAAAAAAGATGTCCTAGTTGATTGTTATAGTTAGTTTTCTGCCAAAAGTACATCAATTTTTTCATAACTAGATTATGGCCGGTCATTATCAAAATAACGATCTAACCGCTGGAATGTGGAATGTGAGGCTAGCTTCTATTCGGTTTTATACAGAGCGCGCGTAATGAAGTAGACGTAGACGTAATATGGTGACGTGCGGTTACGGATACTAAGTACCGGTGAGTTAAACTAAACTAAAGGGATAACATTGGGGGGGCCGAAGTATACGTCGGCCCCCCCACCTATAAGATTGAGGGGGCCAAGGTCCCCTCTGCCCCCCGGTTCCTACGCCTCTGCGCCACTGGTTGAACTTAGAACAAGCGAGTTTTATATTTGTGGAGCGGACTTCTAGATGTTTCGTGAATGTACTACAGTCCTTGACTTTAGCCCGCTACTAGTGTCTTTACCACATTGATATCGTGCGAAATGATTAAGAATACGCCCCTGGGCTTATAACGGTGCGCTCTTAACGAGCAGACTGTATCGGATAATCCCATACGTTAATCGTGCGAATATCGTTCTCATTTCCTCAAGCTATCCCCACGGGCATCATATCACTACTGTTCAAACCATGATCTGAACCTGGCCTTATGCAAATGTTGTGAAGTGAAAGAAGTGCAGTTAATGTTAGACCGGGATTGGAAACGAGTCACGTGAGCGCATCACTGGCTGTGGGCCTCCGCGTTACATCGTTAACAAGTTCGAAATCGTTCATATCTTCAGTTCGGTTGGTCTTGGTTCTTGTTATCTGCTCTGAAGCGCTTCACATACGTAGTAGAATATCTGTAAGCGTTTTAGGTGGGAAAAATATGACGGCAACTTGGAAAATTAGGGGGAAAAAAATTTTCAGGACGCATCGCACTTGTGTACCTTCTGTGCGCGGGTTGTTGTGCGTATTGATCAGTTCGTCGTGTTTTGTTGTTGGTTGGTCCTATTTGTATGTACTTGGCTACTTTTTTCGTCATTTTGTGATACATGTCACGCACAAAATACGCCTGGAGTGGGGATGGAGTCCATTAACTTGTGTACCTTCTGTGCGCGGGCAGTTGTGCATATTGATCAGTTTGTTGTGTTTTGTTGTTGGTTAGTCCTATTTGTATGTACTTGGCTACTTTTTTTTGATACGAACCATCATTTCAGAATTTCTTTGGCTCCCAAGTCATCCATCTTGAAGCATAGTTACTAGTACGGAATTCTTATAAGTGCTGTAACGAGGAGTGGAGGTGTCAATTGGTGTTGATTAGACTCGTTTCCAATCCCCTTACTATACTATCTATGGTTAGACACATTGAAACGAAGCAGACGTTTAGAAGCTGCAGTAGATGTAGTTAATCAGCAGCAAAGTGATGAGTCCAAGGTTATTTCGAAATCCAAATTCACTATGTTTTGTGAGACAAGGTGGGTGAAAAGCACAGCACCATCAAGACTTTAACTCATGCATGAGCCATTGTTGACATGTCTTATCGAACAAGGGTGGGATACAAAAACAGTAGGAGAGGCTTATGATCTACGAATAACTCGTCCTGCACTTCTTTGGTTATACCAAGGGTTTGAGTTGCAAACTCCAAGGGGCAGCACTGGATGATGTTAAAGGCTACGAAATGGTAACAACTGTAACATCGGTATTGATGCATGCTCGGCAAAATGTGCAACAGTAGCAATGAGCAGCAGACAACCGCCGTGTGTTTATTAGATCCACGCAAAAAATGTTGAAGAAATGGTGAAAGGTGTAGTTTAAGAACGGAACAGGTCTGCGCGGTACCGAAATGAGTGAAATATATTGAATTAAAAGAAATTATCGTTTTTTTGTCTTGAGTTCTAATAGCGATAAAATCGGGTGAAAACTTATTCCTAATATTAAAAAATACTATCTATCGATAATGGACCTTGATATTTCTGCTTCATTACAGACAGCCACATTACACACACGTTGCACTACGTACATTTGAAAGTGGCTGACCTCTCCAAAAGATTATTACGATATCTTGACCTTTGTGGGCTGAAAAGGCCTAGCGCACGGTGATTTGTATAAATATTATTAATATTTCAGCCGTGGGGAGGATCGTTTCCATGCAAAGGGATGTAATAGAATTATAAAGCTTGCGTTGAAATCGATTGCTAATTAGAACACAATGTAATATATTATAGACCTTTTGTTTTCTCTATTGTGATATGAAAGGATTGTGAAAAGGTTTCAGTGTACCTCCGGCACCGTTATGTGACGTCATACCAAATCGAGGTGCATGGAGTGATGTCACTGAAGCTTGTCTACCAATGAGCAGGAGTTGAATGAATATATCTTGTTTGGCAATGACAAGACAATGTCAATTTGAGGACCAGCCTCTTTAACGATTCAACATGCAGCCTTCTGTTGACCAGCAACAAAGAAACAGGTGTTCTCTAATTGGATTCCCTCCTCAGAGGCCAGGTCAGCAGTCAGAGGTCAGAGGTCAGAGGTACCAAGGTGTTCACTCAATCCATAGCCCATGCTGTATTCTTCCAATGCAGCCACTCTGGAGACAAGGCAGGACATGTCAACCTTAACCATGATAGCATGATAGCATTGGCAGCCATGAGGTGATCGTCTGTGCATTGTCTGAGGCCATGGATGATGTTTTCAACCCTATTAGAGCACACTGCACCAAACTGGTGGGGTCTCTTCTGTTTATAGTGATAGACTGCACCTGCCTTGCTATTGTAAGGCTTACTGTCTAAGGTGCAGGTCCTCCTCCAATGCATAGAGACTGAGAGTGGCAGCAAACTGATTGACTACATTTTGTAACAGTGAAGTAAAAGAAATAATAATAATAAAACAATAATAATAAATAACAGCACTAGATCCTTTATGTCATCACAGCATCACCTGTAAACGTGGAAGCAATGTAACAAACCGTCACAATCGTCTTCGCAATACCGTCTTCAGCGCATGTCAACGTGCCTCATTACCTGCTCGCCTGGAGGCAGGATGTGGTTTAGGCAGTAGCGAACTCAGAACTAGGCCTGCTGATATTCTAGTGTCAAGTTGGGGAGTTAAAGATACTGCTGCTTTTGACATCACAGTAACTTCACCGCTAAGTCCCAAAATTGTTTCAAAAGCGGGGGGTTTCTGCTGGGGTAGCTGCAAAAGCTGCAGAATCAAGAAAACATGAGCAAAATGACACAAAGTGTTCAGAGCTTGGTTGGCAGTGCATTCCACTAGCAGTGGAAACATATGGAGCCTGGGGTGAAGAGGCATGCAATGCTTTCTCTCGCATAGCCATGCGCGAAGCCATCCTCACAAACTGTAGCAAATCCCAAGCCTTGGGGGACCTATATGGCAGACTGAGCACTGTGCTTGTGAGAGCAAACGCCAGGGCTATCCTTGCTAGATCCTTGCAGGTGGCAGACATGCAGGTCGATGCAATGGGGACTACTGATCTTTCTGTGTGTAATTGTGTGTTTATTGAACCTAAGAGTGTAATTCAATTTCATGCTCAGCATTAAATTGGCTTATGTTAAATTATTTGTTTCATACCATTTCCAAACATAATGAACATTCTAACCCAAATCTCAGTTATTGTTTTTAAAATAATATTTCTGTAAACTTGAATGAAATTGTTTGAAGTTGTGATGTTAATTTTAAAAATAAAGCACAAAACCATTTCTGTCTGTTTGACTCATCAGCATCATTGCTCTCTAACGAAATGACATCATTTTCTTCTGATTAATGCCCACCACCTCGTAAGATGAACAGGGGGTGAAAGGATGAGGCAATGTAGCTGCTTTGGATCTTGTTGTGCGGAAACATACATGGTCACCAACACTCCCAGTAGAAATATCAATGGAGGGCACATCAAGCACAGAATGTAACACATTAAACCTCCCAGGACTGGAATGTGAAAGTGATCATTTTGAGCCCTAAATGTATCCAACATTCAAGCCCATAACTGCAATAATATGCAATGTGATGTTCATGACCTGATCTGTCAGACCATTCCAGCCTCATGTAAAATCGTTGACTAAATGCAACACTGATGCACATTGTAAATACTAGGTTGTTTGTAGGAGGAGATCAGTAGGCTGATCCATACCACATAGTGGAGGAGATCAGGTAATCAACACCACATAGCAGTCACTTTTTACCACTTGAGTTAAGTTCATGACTGCAGCTGCATTGTACATAACACAATCATCTTTTCTTTTACAGCTACACGTCTTTTGACGTTAGATGTCCCATTGCTGACCACAGAGACAGTGTAGAGTGCGTCACTGACCAGTCCAGTGAAGGTGTGGGTGTACACTGGTGATCCATTATCAGCCATGACCACAGGACTACTATCTGCACAGAAGGAGAAGAGGTCATTAATTAGAATAATAGGCCGTGACATGTGATCACCTGTGCATGCATGGTACATGATAGAGGATGTTCTAGTTAGGTACAAAACTCGTTTCACTATCTCATTCAGTTCCTAGCTGCACCAACTGCAGGAGTGTTGTTCAAAACTATTTTACATTTCTAGCATGCATATAACAGCACATGTTCGAGACCATGGTAACAGACTAAACATAACTTGATGTGAATTGCATGAGGAATGACATCTGATGGTGCTCTTCACATTGCTTTATAGTGACAGGAGAAGCTTACATGTGTCCAAAATTGGTTTGACAAAAGGGTGGTTTCGAAAAAAAAACAACGAAAAAACAAACAAACAAACAAAACCTAAGCAAATTCAAGCTTTTCCACCCTAGAACCGAGATCCAGCATCTTTCTAACATCACGCCATCCTGTTCTAACCTGACACTGTACCTAGAACTGGTCCAAAGTCAGTTACACACTTCGAGGAGGGGGAAGGGGGAGTGTGTGCGTACAGTGTGTATGCTGGTTTATAATAAGAGGCAATGCTGCATTTTCCATCCAAGGGTGTTCACTTAACTAGGATTATTTGGAAAACCCTAGCTCCTAGAACACATGAGATTCAATAGACAGTGTGGTGCTTGTATCTATGACTGATAATAGTCGCCCTATCTTAGAGACAAGGTCATTAGTGTGTTCAAAGCAGAGGATCAAACCACACGTGCCTTTGACACCCAGCTCAGCTAGTTTGAACAGAACACAGCCAGCTCACTGCTTCACTATGAGTTTCAGCTTGACTTTGTGCCCCTTGATCTGAAGCTTCTGGTCAAGTCCCTACAAGTGTTTACACCATCAAGGAAAAGCTATCAAGTGATACTATTCTGCTCTTGTTCTCCATTAACAGTACAATACCATAAAAGGTAGTGAAGAAGGGGTAAGAGATGGGACACCCCTACTGAAGAGCAAGAGTTTGGGGATGGGGGTTAGGTAACTGGAGGGTTGGTGGACAACTTTCAAACACAGCAGCAGAGCCATCTAGGTCCACCAAGCCCCCAGTACCTCCTCCCAACTCGCTCCTCAGTTGGGGTGTCCCATCTTCACTACCTTTTATGGTATTGTACTGTGATTGTTGATAGACGATGTTCTAATTAGGTACAAAACTTGTTTCACTATCTCAGCCAACTGCACGAGTGTTGTTCAAAACTATTTCACATTTCTAGCATGCATATAACAGCACATGTTCGAGACCATGGTAACAGACTAAACATAACTTGATGTGAGTTGCATGAGGAATGACATCTGATGGTGCTCTAGACTTCACAATGCTTAATAGTTAGGAAAAAGCTTACATGGTCCCATAGACAGTGACTACGGACTCATAGACATCATCCCATCAGTGACCATGGTTACATGTGTCCCAACATTGGTTTGACAAAGTACAAGGTGGTTTTGAAAAAACAAACAAAAAAAAAACAAAACCCAAGCAAATTCAAGGCTTTCCACCCTAGAACCGAGCATCACTACCATAAAAGGTAGTGAAGAAGGGGAAACAAATGTAAGGGATGAGACACCCCAACTGAAGAGCAGAGGTTTTGAAATGGCCATATGCAATGAAGTAATTAAGTGATGAAGTTGAAAATAAAAGTCCATCCAAGTTGTTCAGAGTATCAGCAGAAACATCTTCAATGACAGAAAGATAAACTAAATGGCTGCATCATTGCTTAACAAGCAAGGGTCGTGTACATTATCACCTGCCTATATCTAGTTCCCAGACCACCGTACCTCGTACCCAGACCACCACCTAAAGCTCAGACCACCATAATCCCATCCTACCTATTATCCCAGTCTAACTTGCCTGCTGTTTACCTGTGTTCCATACAGGGTCAAACATTGACCCTCACAGAACATCTATTTCATGTCAGGGAGGGTGTACACATGTTTTCAATTGATGGCATACTCAGGGATGCACTTTAAATAGCAGATGTTTTCATATGAATGCACAGCTTTTAAACAAACAGTATTAAAAGCGGCTAGCAGATTGAGCCTAGTTTATAAACATTTATAAAATCAATAAACTTAAACGTTGGTTGAAATCATGACCAAATATTCACAAACTATTAAGGTTATAACAGATTTTTTTGTTTCTAATGTAATAAATAAAGCAAAAACTGGCTATTGACCACAGTTAACTTACCTCAGAGGTATGTGAGCAGCCTGGGAGGTGTGATGAGATGGAGGCAGATGAGCTCTGTTAGGCAAAGAGACTGTTCAAAAGGTCCTTAAACAGGTGGTTCCATAGTCTGCTCCACAATAGGGTCCTCTGTGCTAGGAAGAGCCTGTGACCATGTCCATGGTGAACGTCTCTGCATGTTCTAAGAAGAAATCAAAGGACCAGCAGCTGTACACTCCACACAGCAAGGGTCCAGCAGCTGTACACTCCACAAAGCAAGGGACCAGCAGCAGTACACTCCACAAAGCAAGGGTCCAAGTGACACTATTGTTTGAAGCCACACCAGAGGACATTGACAAGGCTTAGTGGAAAGATGCTCTCTAGCATAGGAAACAATTCTGAACAGCTTCTCACTCAAATCCAGAGAATGATGAGAGCTGGCCTTAGGTTGACTCCTTGCATGGTTCATGGTTCCCAAACCATTCCAAGCATCATCACAGCATAATTTATAGCATTATAGAACGAGTGTGCAAAAACATATCATCACTTTGTGCAAGACTCTAGGACATGCCCACAGACCCCGCCCATCCCATACAGTGAAAGTTCATGCAGCTGCACATGATAGTATCGTTTGGCGATTATTGACTTTCATTCCCGTCTGGAACAGTATACATGTAGTCAGTCCACAAAGCCATAGGTAGCCATAGCTCTGGACAAGAGGGCAGAGTGTAGTGCAATGGAGGTGCCTAATGGCTGGGCAGATACTCTGTCATGACCATTATGGACATCCATAGCATACATGTACCGATAAGCTCACACTAACATAGGCATGCCCCTCCTTCCCTCCCCTCCCTCTCCCCAATCTGAGCACTAAAAACTCCATCACAGCTATTCAGATTGGACATTTATGATGCCAATATGAAGGTTGCGCAATATACACTGCAGTTAATTAGGTCATGCAATCACATCACTAGAGATCAGTATCTATGGGAAAGCAAGTAATTTATTTTTACGACATGTACATATTCACAATTGGCTTGTGGCAAACATGCGCTTTTAAATATTCTTTTTTAAAGAAAGCATTAACGAATTATCTCACTACACTGCAATATCTGAAAATAGAACACTCGATGTAATAAATGTTCCTATCAGTGTCTTCCTGTTCCATATGCAGAATTGCTCTCCCAGCAAAAAATTCTTGGGCAAGATTCTTGGGCAAGATCTTGTGGCAAGATAAGATCTTGAATTTCATCTTGCCAAGATCTTGCCTGAATTCATGGGTATCTTTCCTAAGATCTTGCCCTGATTCTTGGGGATCTTGGCCAAGATCTTGGCCAAGATCCAAGATTATGGCCGCCAAATTCTTGTTCTTAGGCAAGATTCTTGCCTTCTTGGTCAAGATTCTTGCCTTCTTGGTCAAGATTCTTGCCTTCTTGGTCAAGATTCTTGCCTTCTTGGTCAAGATTCTTGCCTTCTTGGTCAAGATTCTTGCCTTACTGGTCAAGATTCTTGCTTTCTTGGTCAAGATTCTTGCGTTCTTGGTCAAGATTCTTGCGTTCTTGGTCAAGATTCTTGCCTTCCTGGTCAAGATTCTTGCCTTCTTGGTCAAGATTCTTGCCTTCCTGGTCAAGATTCTTGCCTTCCTGGTCAAGATTCTTGCCTTCTTGGTCAAGATTCTTGCCTTCCTGGTCAAGATTCTTGCCTTCTTGGTCAAGATTTTGCCTTCTTGGTCAAGATTCTTGCCTTCCTTGGTCAAGATTCTTGCCTTCCTGGTCAAGATTCTTGCCTTCCTGGTCAAGATTCTTGCCTTCCTTGGCAAGATTTCTGCCTTCCTGGTAAAATCTTACTTTCCATAGTTTTGTATCATTGTACATGTTGTTTGTCTGGCAATAAATAAATTTAAGCATAGGCTTTATAAACAGTTATGTTAGTATACATCAAACCAAGGATTAAATGATACAAATGACATTGCAATTCTATTACACTGTAAGTTATTGTTCAGATAACTGATACTGCTCGGTTTCACCAGTAGTTAGTGGCTTGGATAGTTTTTTGGCCTTATTACACTTGTCCCTACATTTCTGGTTCAATTTGTCCCGAATTATGGAGCAATTAGCAGCATATGCTGCCTTTCCAAACTTGGTTTCAAGGCATTCTGTGTTTTATGTGGAAAAAGTTCATGTATTTAAATGTATAGTTATTATTCTAACCTTCAAGAAGCTTCACCCTTCCTGGTGGGAGTGGGGTCTTAGAGCTTGATGCCCCCCTCTCAGCTTGCTGGAAGCAGCAGGTGGACATTTCTGTTTCAGTAAATAATGCGTCCATTAAAATCAAAGCATATTTAAAAATGTCTGTAGCTTTGAGGCTTAGTAAGTTAATTCCATTGTCCTAAAATGAAAAATATAAATATAATTTCATTGGTACATAATTAAATAATTATTTACCAAAATGAACTTTTCAGCACATGTACTGTGATGATCATCAGCCTGCTTGCTGCCACTTGCCTCAGCCTGCTTGCTGCCACTTGCCTCAGCCTGCTTGCTGCCACTTGCCTCCATTACCAAGACTGATGGTTTTGCTGTTTTATGAGATACATAGGTTTGATCAGGTACAAAATAATCTTGCAAAGTATAAATACTTGTAATTGTCGTTTGGCAGGTAGAACTTGAACCTTGCATTGCTGTAAATAGTGATTTACAATCAAACAATAATTAAAAACTGATAAACTTTGAAGTTACCATTTTTGGTACAGTCTGTAGGCAAACGTTGTATTAACGATGCAACAGCATTACTAAGAATGCCCATGTTGTCTGCCAAGTTGCTAACACTTTCCTTTGAACATTAATTCAACAACTCAATTGATTTGCAATGTAACATTTTTCCGCTTACTGTTAAAGTTACCATAACTTTGTTGATGGCTTGAATTTCTTCTGTAACTTTTAACAGAGTGCCATGCTACATGTATTTACCACAGCAGATTCAATAGAGTACTTAGTATGAATTAATGCACTTGAAATCATTACCAATTCTGAGCTGGAGCCATCGCTTTCCTCCATTCTTGGTATGGGTTTGGGCTGTATAGTGTGATATGATTGTTACCAGTTTTATAATATGTACTAGAAATTATTATTATTGTACAAAGTATGATAAATGTACCTTTGTATTCCTATTTAAGAATCAGAGCCAATGCAAGGGCCTTACTGAACAGGGTAAATTAATTCTATTTTAGAATTATAATACTATAATACAATTGAACATTACTCATTTGAAATGTGAGAAGAAAAGTGAAATGTATTTATACTAGAATTGTTTTATAGTTCTAGCAAAAACAGTTCTTTATTTCAAAAATAACAGGTTTTTTTATAGTAAGGACTAAGAAAAAGCAGTAATGCATGCATATCCTCTTTACTGCCCACTATAAAAAATATTCCGTACTGATTTCTGAACATACCTTCGCAGCTTTCTTCACAGTCGTTGAGCCCTGATGCGTACCTGATGATGGTCTGGGCTGCATTAAAAAAAAAAACAACATATTGTATGCTACATTGTAAAAGCAACAAAATAGTTACCACAATCTCTTCATCATGATCAGCACTGTCATCACTAAAGCTATCCTGTTCATTATCTGCAAAAGGCACAATTACAGGTATACTCTTGAAAACGAACACATGGTATACCATTCATGTGTTTGAATATCACAGTATACTTTTTTCCCTTGTACAACCAAACTAATTCGTTTCCTATCCTTAAATCTTCTTTGGTAACAGTGTCTTTGTCATCTGTCGACAGCGATGTTGTCAAAGTCTTGTAAACTTTGTTGTCTTCGATGCATAAAATTCTACACCATTCTTAAAAATTCAAAGTTAGTGAATAATAAACACTTAGAATACAAGTACTTATTCACAGATTAATGAGTATTAGCATATAGATGTTTTGCTAATTAGCTTAATTAAAAGTACAAAGTTGTTTATTATTCAAACACCATTGCAATTGGTGTTTCATACAGTAACAGCACCGCACACATGAATAAGCTTTAGTTTATGTGTACACGTACTGCCATTACATGCATTGGCCACTAATATATATTCATACATCATATGTGGTCATGTACATGTACACATGATTCTGTTTGTCAACGTAACGATTGAACCAAATTAGCACGTATACGTGTATGAGTACGTACGTACGTACCGGTCAATATGCTCCTGATTTTGAAAGTGTGTGATCGATCACAAGCAGTGGATCAAGATCACTTACGTGGCTCAAGAGGTGGACAGGGCTTCTTTTCCGCGTTGTCTTTGCAGACTCGCAGTGGAGGCTTTGTGGATCGAATGGGGCGCTTACTAGATGACATTTTTGGCGAGAGCGAGCAGATTGACAAAGCACGTGGAAATATTAGAAATAAGAAAATTAAAGATTGTGACGGTATAGATCACTGATAGCGATCGACGTCGATGTCACAAAGGAAACGAACTCGGTACAGAGAGTACACTAGAGATCCTACTATTCCTGTACCGTCACGTACAATTCTAAGGCAAGGCCTAGCGCAAACCTCGAGCTCACAAGGTACGTTGTATTCATTAGTTTACACGCGCACGTACGTCAGTCATGTACTTGTGTGTGATTTGATTCATACGAATAGGTAACACGCAACGAAAGAGGAAACGATATGCTTCTGACCCAAATACACCGGTTCCGGAAAGAACCCTCCGTCGGTGGAAGGCAAAAGAAGGTACCTAATTAATATCCTATCTAGACTAACCATTTCGTCATTGTGTTTGTATACAGTTTACGTAATAAATTTAAATTAAATTGATCAGCAAGTTCAACGCGCTTTTTGACTTACCGTTTTTGGTTTGTATTATGATTAGGCGCTCAAGGACTAGATGAGAGAGGTTGTAGTGTTGATGGAAGTGAGGAAGTGGTTGATAGCAATGAGATGCGTGAGATAGATGATCAAGAAAATTCTGATATTGATGGGGACAATCATTGCATTACCAAAGAAAGTGGTGATAATGGTGATGATGATGATGATGATGATGATGATGATGATGATGGCACGAATGAGCATGGTGATGATGTTGATGATCATCTGGATGATGGTAATGATGGCGATGATGATGATGATGACACTAATGAGCATGGTGATCATGTTGATGATCATCTGGATGATGGTAATGATGGCAATGATGATGATGATGACACTAATGAGCATGGTGATCATGTTTATGATCATCTGGATGATGGTAATGATGGTGATGATCATAATGATGATGACACTAATGAGCATCGTGATGATGTTGATGATTATTGGGATGATGGTAATGATGGTGATGATGGTAGTGAGAATAGTGATGATGAAAATGATGATCACAGTGTTGATGATAATGTTAATGATGAAGACCATGATGTTGGTGTTTATCCTGATGACAATGATGATGGTAAAACTGAAGATGATGTTGGAGGAACTACTGAGGAGATTCCACAGCCATTGACTGCCGCTGTCCTGAAGAAGAAGTTATCTTTGCTGCCTCTTTATTCTGATGCACCATTAAGCACTAAGGCTAGCTGGATTGCATGTAACTACTTTTCAGTGACAAATAATCTCAGTGAAGCTGCAACCAAGCAACTCCTAGATCTTATTGCAATTCATTGCCCTAAACGTGACCAATGTGCCAGGTCCACCTATCAACTTAGGAAACGGCTAAATCCCTTTGATGATGTTGAAATGCATATGTATTGTTCAGAATGCATGAAGGAACTGAAAGATACTAAAAAGTGCATTGATAGAAATTGCAGAAGAAAAAGATCAAAAGTCTGCTATCTCAGTTTGCTTCCATTTCATCAGCATCTGTCCACCATATTCTCAAGTAGGTTGTATCAACTTATCCTGATTTATAAATACTTCATTTTACAATACAGATAAATGGAACGATATCTTAAAACATTTCTCCCGGAAACGTACCAAAGGGATTATACAGGACATCGATGATGGAACTATTTGTGAAAGTTTAAGAGCTGAAGGAGCTTTTCTATCATGTCCTGAACATGCTGGGCTTATTTTATGCACTGATGGTGTCCCTGTCTTCAAATCATCAGGTTTGTTTACTCCATAATCATGTTTAATTTTATTGTATTATACCTTACACGTAGGTCAAACATTGTGGCCTGTGTTGATGTTTACTACATCTCTTCCACCTGAGGTCAGGATGAATGTAGAAAACATGATAGTTGCTGCATTGTGGCTAGGACCATGCAAGCCATCAATAGATGTATTGCTTCCATCGGTGCTGTCAAAAATTGACTTATTACATACTAATGGAATAGAGTTTAGTACGCCGCATGGGAAAAATGTGTTACGAGTGAAAATAGTAGCTGCAGTATTTGATTTTCCAGCCAAAGCAATGGCTCTAAATATTGTTCAGTTTAATGGTTACTATGGATGCCCATATTGTAAAGACAGAGGCATCCATAAATGCCACAGGCATTTGTATTTACCAGCAGAACCACATATTGCTAAAGAACCTGGTGATATTGATGCATGGGCACGAAGAGCAGAAGAAATTTTGAAGCCAGTATTTGGTGTTAAAGGTTTCTCTATGCTAATGAAGTATATTACAATCCATCATGTACCTATTGATTATCTGCATGCTATTTTGCAGGGCATAACAAAGCAATTTTTAGAGTGCTGGATTAATTCTGATTACTCGGAACATCGATTTTATCTTGGAAACAATGTTAATGATATTGATGCTTTCTTATTGAATATAAAACCACCCCACGAGTTTAGAAGCACTCCACGTCCTATTAAAAAAAATCTATTTTATTGGAAGTCATCAGAATATAGGGCTTGGTTGCTGTACTATTCGCTGCCAATCATTCTTACCTACTTACCATCTGACTATGTGAATCATTTTGCATTACTGATTTCTGCTATGCATATTCTGCTAGGCTGCAACATTTCTACTCATGATTTATCAGTAGCTGAAGAATGCTTATTCGCATTTTATGCTGAAGTACCTGAATTGTATCCTGACACAATGCTTACAGCAAATTTGCACACGATCGTACATTTGTGCCAATTTGTGCGATTATTGGGCCCTCTTTGGGCATATTCTACTTTCGGTTTTGAAAATATGAATGGATACATCAAGAGACATCGTCATGGCACAAGAAACTTTTTACCTAGCTTAGCACAAGCTATTAGCACAACATTTTCTGTATCTACATACAGAAATGAATTATCTTTAGACACTGAAGCCATTCATTTTGTGTCTGAGAAGCAAAGTAACAGGGTCAATGGTGCACATGGCAAAATTCACTGCTGTAATCTTTTAGATTATGAGTATGATGCTCTACAGGTTGCTGGATTTCATTTGGTCAATAATGATGTATCAACATTTCCATGTTATACTGCACTTGACAACACATCATACCATGTTCGGAAAAAAACACTTCGAGACAGTTCAATTTGTGAATTTCTTCACGGATCGGAATTGCTTCTAGGGTCCATCAGACGCTTTTGCATCACTGTGGAAGGTCCAGTAGCAATTATAGACACGTTTGAAAACATGACAGAAGGTATTTTAAGTGGTGCACCATTCAGTAAACCAATACATTCAAGAAATGCTTTGCACATCAGCAAAAATTTTGTTCAAGTTAAGAAATTGTCTGTTTCAAACACAGTATTGGCAGTGTCAGTTAATTCTTTGAGAAGAAAATGTATTCATATTCCAATCAAGAAATCACAAGCAGATATAATTGTATTCATACCAAACACTTACGAGCATCATTAAAATTTACTGCATGAACTGACAACAACTATATACATGTATGTGCTTGAACATATTACTTTATTTTGTATTTTATTGTTATGTACAAAATCAAAACACCAATAATGTTCTGATTGTATCAATGTATAATTAATGAGTTAGTCATCCTTGCCTTGCCGAAAAACCAAGAAGCAAGAATACATTAACGACATGTGCATCACAGTCTGAAAGGTTAATAGAGCCAAGATACAAGGTTTTATCAGAACTGAAGTACTATTTGGATTTTGCACTTATTAATAAGATTGGTTTGCTTTCAGTAGCAACAACTGAATAAAATTGACACCTATTAGATACTTACCTAGAAGCAATATTGACATATTTTCATAGTAGTCAAAATTATATTTCTTGAGATCTTGTTAGAATTTTGCCAAGATCTTGACATCTTGGCAATGTAGCCAAGACACGGCTCATATCTGTAACATCTTGCAACAATCTTGCCAAGAACCAATGTTAGATCTTGACATCTTGGCATTGTAGTCAAGATGCGGCATACGTTTCTTGATATAAGTAAGATCTTGCCAAGATCTTATAAACATCTTGCCCAAGATTGCAAGATCTTGGGTTTCTTGGGCAAGACTTGCCCAAGAACTTTTTGCTGGGGATCTCTAACTCAATTGTTTTGCTCTCTTTCTTATTAAAGCCCACCACCTCATATGTAGCAACACTAGTAGTAGGGACTGGGGGAGGGGACTTGGTAGTCTTAGAAGAGAACCTTCTTGGGTTGTAGCAACCACATATTATGATGGCAGTCCCCAAACCTCCCAGAGAGAAGGAGAGGATAAATGTCATGGCAACTGATGTGCCAATGGAGGCACCACATGAAGCTGAGGGGAGGAACATGAGTACATGAGTAGACTTGGATGTGTTAATGTTGTACAATGTGTCACTATGGAAACGTGTGTATGCAATTCAGCAATGAATGGCATACACAGGAGGGTGGTCTCTAAATAGAGAAAAAGCATTCATGCAACCGCAAAGCCTGAAGCACAACAGTGTGACACAAAAGGAAAACTTGTTGTCACGACAACAGATCCTAGTGTAACACAATGCATGCACTGAAGAGATACATTTCACAGTTGAGTACTTCATCATATCTCCCCATACCAATTACACCTCACCTCGTCTCCCACACCTCCCCACACCTCCCCATACCTATGACAGCTACACCTCATCTCCCACACCTCCCCATACCATGACACCTATACCTCATCTCCCACACCTCATCTCCCACACCTCACCAAGTGCAAACTGTACTCACATGTAGATGAACTTGTTATTGGCACTGATGATGTCATGAAACTGAAGAACACCTTCACACCTCCAACCACTGGACCAGTACAGTTAGTGTTGGTAGCTGCTGCCTTGCAGTAGTACATCTGACCACTGGTGAGGCCTTGTAGGGAGACAGTCACCTCTGTGCCTCTGGTAGTGGAGATGTTGTACACACTTGAGTCAGGAGGAACAGAGGGATCAGTACTGCAGCACACCACACAATAGAAGGACTGGTTGTTTGAGAATGAGCAACCAATGGATGCAATGACAGCAGTGGGTGTCATGGAAACATTTAATATTGGTGTAATGTAGTTAATGATTTGGTTGCTTGTTGCTGTACCTATATACACAGAGGAAAGTGAAAAGCTTCTAGACATTCATGTAACCTCGCTTTGTGACCATTAAATGTTTTAGTAATTAAAAGAACTTAACAATAATTTAGTTGAGCACAAATATACCACATTCACATACAGGGGAATAATGTTGGAGCATTTTAACTTTCTGTGCTTAGTCCGTACTATTGTACTGTGCCACAACATCAGCAAGACATAACTAAGCATGATGTATAGGGTAGTGATGCAACAGGGGCAGCTGCAATACAGAGACTCGTTAGGTTCACTCTCTCAACCACTCAAGGATGTATTGGCCCCGCCCATTCTGCAACGTAAAGCAACCCATTGGAGGATGCTGCCTAGACACTTGGTGGGGGTGGGGGTGAAGGACATGGCGATAGACGCACAAGGGGCATTATGTGGAGTTGTGATGGGGTCTATTGACATGTCTAATCGGTAATCAAATATCTTCATGGCTCGAAATGTAGCACTAAGTTTTATTGCACAGAAATGTTACTTCAATTTATGCATGCAGCCACGTATCAGACACTTACCATATATGGTAGTGGTGCTCTTAGGACCCACATCTCCATCCTTATTCACTGATGCCACAGAGATGACATAACTGGTGGAAGCCACAGACACTGGTACAACATAGAAGCATTGTGGTGTGGTACAGCTTGTGTAGCCATGGATACCACCACCCAGGTACACTCCATATATGGTCACAGCACCTCCCTGGAGAGGGGAGGAGGGAAATGATGGGGACACACCATAAGATCCCTTACCACTGGCGTCCATGTTATCTCAAGGTGACGAAGAGTGTTGTTGGGGTTAAAGACAGACACAGCCTTGATGGCAGGTGGTAGTGCCACTGTGAATATTGTGTGTGTGTGAATACATCTTTGAGTGTGTGACATGTGACCACATTCAACAAAAAGTTTCATATTGTATCACAAGTGAGTGTGTGACTTGTGTACACACATACACAAAGCGACACGACCGTAGCTTTGAGGCTTACATGTCCACTTGGTGAGTGATGTCCCATTGCTGGAGCCAGCACAGTTGATGGCCACCACAGAGACAGTGTAGAGCGTGTCACTGACCAGTCCAGTGAAGGTGTGGGTGTACACTGGTGATCCATTATCGCCTATGACCACAGGACTACTACTGTCATTGATAGTGACATTGTAGCTGGTAGGAACACCACCAGTAGTGGGAGGGGTCCAGGTCACTGTCAGCTGGTCCACAGATGGACTGGTTACTGTCATGTTCCCAACAGGACCAGGGGAGGAGGCTGGAAGAGAGAGGAGAGGTTGTATAAAGGAACAATATTCGTTTCTGAATTCTGAACATGTGCTGCAATGGAGGCCTACGCACATGTAGGCCTCCATTGCAGCCAACAACAAACATTGTTCCTTCATACAACTCAGCTCATATTAGGCCCACATAGCATTCAGTGCTCCTAATGTACCTCACCACCAGCTAACTAAATGACACATGACCTCATGTAACTGAGTGGTAGTTTCTTAATGGGTGGGACCATGGTCACTGATGGGATGATGTCTATGGGACCATGGTCACTGATGGGATGATGGGACCATGGTCACTGATGGGATGATGTCTATGGGACCATGGTCACTGATGGGATGATGTACATGGGACCATGGTCACTGATGGGATGATGTCTATGGGACCATGGTCACTGATGGGATGATGTCTATGGGACCATGGTCACTGATGGGATGATGTCTATGAGACCATGGTCACTGATGGGATGATGGGACCATGGTCACTGATGGGATGATGGGACCATGGTCACTGATGGGATGATGGGACCATGGTCACTGATGGGATGATGTCTATGGGACCATGGTCACTGATGGGATGATGGGACCATGGTCACTGATGGGATGATGTCTATGGGACCATGGTCACTGATGAGATGATGGGACCATGGTCACTGATGGGATGATGGGACCATGGTCACTGATGGGATGATATCTATGGGACCATGGTCACTGATGGGATGATGGGACCATGGTCACTGATGGGATGATGGGACCATGGTCACTGATGGGATGATGGGACCATGGTCACTGATGGGATGATGGGACAATGGTCACTGATGGGATGATGTCTATGGGACCATGGTCACTGATGGGATGATGTCTATGGCACCATGGTCACTGATGGGATGATGGGACCATGGTCACTGATGGGATGATGTCTATGGAACCATGGTCACTGATGGGATGATGGGACAATGGTCACTGATGGGATGATGGGACCATGGTCACTGATGGGATGATGGGATGGGACCATGGTCACTGATGGGATGATGGGACCATGGTCACTGATGGGATGATGTCTATCATGACAGCTCACTCATTATCATCAGGATATCACTTCCCACAACAGCTCCAGTGTTACCATCCCCACACACAACAGTGGCTCCATTCAAAGCTTGAACTGCAGGAATGGTGAGGACAGATGTGTAGCATGTTGAGGTAACATTGGTTGTCACAGCAGAGAGACTGCCACATGATCCTGGGATGAATTGTTGAACTACTCCATCTGATAGCTGGGTGAGTGATATCCTGTGGTTTGTAGAAGGACATTGGAAGGCTGATCCCTTCCAGATTGTAACCACAGCAAGAGGAGCGCTTGAGCTAAGGACACAGGTGTAGGTAATGATACTTCCAGGACATGAGTAGGTGCCCATTGGTGGGGAGGTGAGGGAGAACTGTGGGCAGGTGCCTGAGGAAATATGTGTTTACAAAGAGACAAAACTATAGTTCAGAAAATGCATATTTAATGTGCCATTTGCTTTCCAAGACACTCTGTACATTAATAAGCGATACACAACAATGCATGACCAAATGAAATGCTAGGGAAAAGTATTTTGACACTATTTGTGCAAGAAAATGATAGTGAAAGTATGTCAATACAATTTCCATTATGTTTCTAAGACATATGCTAAATTTCAGTGTCAAGGGTTACATCCATTATCAGTAGAACAATTCAACTAATGTACCTTGAGAATGTACTGCTCCACACAGCATAGTTACCATAGTAACCATCACCATCAGAGAATGCTCCATGAATATCCTCTCACTCGAGCACATCTAAGACAAAGACGATATTTTGACACCAAAACTGCAACACCATTGGATGTAACACCTCTTTATATAAGGTCCAATCTCTAGCGAAGTGTTACTGTCCTGTATGTACAAGTTGAGATATGCTTTCATTATTCGAGCACACAGTGATAAAGAATGAGCTCTTCAAAGCGATCACAAACACACACATTCACAGATGCAGATGCATACAGGTGTGCAAATGCATCTGTGTACATGTAGCTGGTGATTGAAATTTTACCCATCCCTCCAATGGTTTTTTCAATAGGGCTTTTGTCATTGTCATATGGCACGTTTCTGAGCAACTATATCCCTCCAGAACCTTGAAGCTTCTCGATTTTAAAGAAATTATTCTTGCAAAAGACGTTCTAGTTTGTGGTACTTATCTCAATTTGCGTGCTTCCCACACATGATCATAATGACCAGGTGGTGATGATGATCAGGTGGTGATGATGATCAGGTGGCGATGGTGATCAGGTGGTGATGGTGATCAGGTGGTGATGGTGATCAGGTGGTGATGATGATCAGGTGGTGATGATGTCAGGTGGGGGAAGCAAGTGCCACTAGAATATAGCGATTGTTCCGAGTGTGAGAAACAGAGAGATCTATCAAAAGGAGTGGCCAAAGAGACATCCCATGTCATGTGTGTGGCTGGCTCAATCTCATGCATGGCCAAAGTGTCAGAGAATGATCTTCAACAGGGAGAACACAAGGGCAGAAAGATTTATGCAGCAGTCACTACAGGTGTATTGGTTGAGGAATCTCAACACTGTGGGAATCTGACACTGCTCGACTGTGTCAATGATTGCAAGCCTCTAGACATGACATCAAAAGATGTCATAGTACCGTTGAGACGGTGTCTGATGGACCAAGAATGTATCTGATGCAGTTCCAATTTAATACCTAAATGGGAAAGTTTCCGAGAAAAGGGACCTAGCGTGTATTATAAATATGCATAATAAAAATGCCTTACGTTTGAAATGCTATAACTTCCGAAGGATTAACGCTATCGTCTTCCTATTTTCAGCACTTCATACTACACCATTTCTCTATGGTAAAATACATTTTGGGATCTTGAACATGCTCCATGCCAGTATCGCGATGTCCGATACCCCAAGGGGTTCAAACCCGCCATAACTTTCTGTAGGAGTAATCAAATCGCTTCAAATTCGGTTTGTATGTGAAGAGGTCCTATATCTATCTGTTTGTTCTGTTCTTTAATTTTTATGCAATCCGTTACGGAGATACAGTTGAACAAACTACGTGCACATTTTCGCGCTCGTTTCGCGCCAATGATTCAAATTGCGCTCCGCTCAATGTATGGGGAGGCGGGGATTATTACATTGGCGCGAATCAAGCGGGAAAACGTGCACGTAGTTTATTCAACTGTATCTCCGTAACAGATGGCATAAAAATTAACGAACAGAACAAATCGATAGGTATAGGACCTCTCTACCTACATACCGAATTTGAAGCGATTTCATTACTCCTACAGAAAGTTATGGCGGGTTTGAACCCGGTGGGGTATCGAACGTTGCAATACTGGCAAGGAGCAAGTGCAAGATCCCAAAAAGTATTCTACCATAGAGAAATGGTGTAATATGAAGTGCTGAAAATATGAAGTGCTGAAAATAGGAAGACGATAGCGTTAACCCTTCGGAAGTTATAGCATTTCAAACGTAAGGCATTTTTATTATGCTTTTTTTATAATACACGCTAGGTCCCTTTTCTCGGAAACTTTCCCAAATAATGTAGACGAAAGGTCTAGCAATTAACCTAATCTGATTGGCCCAGCTGCACGCTGATCGGGGATATTAATATATTAGCCGCTGCATTCTGTTTGGACTGCTAACCACTGTTCATTTATAACTTGCCCCACAAGTGATGCTGGCATAGTGAAGAAGGAAGACCCCTTCAAAGCGTACACGTAAAAAGACATATGCACACATACACATCCAGGGGCGGATCCAGGATTTTGGGAAAGGGGGGGTCTGATAAATATATTCACAACTGGGGAGGGTAGGGTAGGGGGCGTGTCCCCTCCCGTGACAGCAAGGGGTCTGGGACGAAGCCCCAGCCGCTTTTTTGCTTTTGCGTTTATTTAGCATGAAATTCACAGTTATACTGATTCAATACATTTCCATTACGCGATATCCGGATTACTAGAGCCTGCATGGATAGCGACGAGAAAACTCTTCATTCTTCACAATGCTATGGTTCCTACTGCTCAGCAATTAAATTCGTGACGCAAAGCTTTTGTGAATTTGCGACCGAAGCGTGCACGTGGCCATGCACCAGCTACATGTCGTCTACTGATAAACGACTCATGTACATGTGTGTTTTACAATAATATTAGTATTGTTAGTTTATTTAGCTTAGTTGCTATCTGTTTTCTGAGGAAAAGAATCTGAGATCCGTCCCATTCACTTCTTATGATCGCTTACTTCACAATTCTTGCTCACATGCACCATTCTATCGATCGCGCGATAAATATTTTATTTCGTTAATACACATGTGTAGGAGGATTTAATTAGACCCCACTTGGCTAGAACGATATGCAATCTTGCAAATCCAAGGACGGTAACATGCAGAACGCTGCATAGATTACAGTATGCATTACGTCATTCTTCATATGGGAAAGGGGGGGGGGGTCCGGACCCCCTGGACCCCCCCCCCCCCCCCTAAATCCGCCCCTGACATCTACACACATACGTATAAGTACATCTACACACACTACACTACCACGCTACACATGTGCCAATTCGAACCATTGTTTCGTAATATAAAATCCATTATTCACATTTGAGAGTTCTACTAACTAAACACCACTACACACACGAGACACTATGCACATTTGAAAGTGGCTGACCTCTCCAAATGAAGACCTCTGCGTGGATCTTTGTGGGCGGTAAATTAAGGCGTTGTTTGAGATATTAATGAATGACATCATATTTCAGTCGTTTCCGCGAAAAGGGATGCTTGAGTTGAAATCGATTGCTAATCAGAACACAATGTAATATATTTTGGGGTATGATAAACCTCTTGTTCTCTCTTGTGATGAAAGATTTTCAAAAGGCCGTGAAAACTTAAAGGTTTCATTCAGTGTACCGTTATGTGACGTCATACCAAATCAAGGTGCATAGGGTGAAGCTTGTCTGCCAATAAGCTGGAACATATCTTGTTTGACAATGACATGACAATGTTAATTTGAGGACCAGCCTCTTGAACGATTCAACATGCAGCCTTCTGTTGACAGCCAGTACAGAAGAAAGAGGAGTTCTCTAATTGGATTTCCCTCCTCAGAGGCCAGGTCAGCAGTCAGAGGTCAGAGATCAGATGTACCAAGGTGGCTGGATGTGCTCACTCAATCCATAGCCCATGCTGTATTCTTCCAACACATTCACACAAGGTATAATGTTGGGCTCAAAATGTTCACTTTTACATTTGTCTTGGGAGGTTTAAAAAAATTAAAAATAGCATTCTTGTGTCACATTCTGTGTGTGATGTCACTTTGCAGCCAGCCATGTGCCCTCCATTGATGCTTCTACTGCTGTTGGTATAACCTTCTCCATTACATTTATCATGGCCTTCTCTCTGGGAGTGTTGGTGACCATGTGTGCCTCCAAGACAAGATCCAAACTACATCACCTCATCCTTTCAACCCTTGTGCATTGTATGAGGTGGTGGGCATTAATCAGAAGAAAATGATGTCATAGAGAGCAATGATGCTTATGGAACAGTCAAACAGACAAAAATGGTTTTGTGCCTTATTTTTGAACACTAACAGTCACAACTGAAAACAATTTCATTCAAGTTTACAGAAATATAATTATTTTTAAAAAGCAGTAACTGAGGTTTGGGTTAGAATTTTGATTATGTTTGGAAATGGTATGAAACAAATAATTTCACATAAGCCAATTTAATGCTGAGCTGGTATTAATTATTTATTTTACTTCACTGTTACAAAATGTAGTCAATCAGTTTGCTGCTACCCTCAGTCTCCGTGCTTTGGTGGAGGACGTCACCTTAGACAGTAAGCCTTACAATAGCAAGGCAGGTGCAGTCTATCACTATAAACAGGAGAGACCCCACCAGTTTGGTGCAGTGTGCTCTAATAGGGTTGAAACCATCATCCATGGCCTCAGACAATGCACAGACGATCACCTCATGGCTGCCGATGCTATCATGCTATCATGGTTAAGGAAGACATGTCCAGCACCTTCTAAGCCCATAACTGCAATAATATGCAATGTGATCAGATCTGTCAGACAATTCCAGCCTCACGTATGTCCTAGCTATACCATACATGTCCTAGCTATACCATACAATACTGAGTAGTGTCCTAGCTACTGACATAAGACCTCCAGGTGGGTGTGTCCTAATGTCATGGCAACTCACAATTATTCAGCCTTAAATACTAATCAGTGACCATGGCAACCTTAGGCTTTGTCAAGGTGTGAATGTGACTAGCAGAGCAGCTGGAGTGGTCACTGATGAAAAAGACCAGCTGTCCCTACATCATGCTATGTCACAGGATGCTGCACTTTGGCACATTCCAATGCTTGAAAACTACCTTTAATTTACTACACATGATGTGCCTATCATTATGTATGTGTGCGTGTGTGTGTGTGTGTGTGTGTGTGTGCATGTGGTGTGTGTGTGTGTGTGTGTGTGTGTGTGTGTGTGTTATTATTAGTTTTGTTTTCCTGACAGTTTTCATGCAAAGGTTGAGAAATATCAAAACATCAGCTTTAATTAAGTTGCAAAAACCAAAACACAACCATTCACATGTAAAGATAAGCATGGTACCACCTTGTCAAGGCTTTGGATATATTGCCTAAGGCACCCTTATGTGATGGTGTACACACCAGATGTTGAAATACATATATTTTATTCTACACATCTATTCTCTCACCTGCTCCACACACACACACACACACACACACACACACACACACACACACAAACACACACATACAAACACGCTCGCACACACACGCACAAACACACGCACACACACAAACACACAATACAAACACGCTCGCACACACACGCACAAACACACACACACAAGCACACACACACACAAACACACACATACAAACACACGCGTGCACACAGGACACACACACACACACACACGCACACACACACACACACATGCACAAACACACACACACAAACACACACACACACAAACACACACATACAAACACACGCACGCACACAGGACACACACACACACACACATGCACACACACACACACACACACACACACACACACACATATTAGTGCCTGATGGTGCTGTACCCCACATGGTGTGTGCCCCACATGGTGTGTGCCCCACATGGTATGTGCCCCACATGGTGTGTGCCCCCACATGGTGCTGTGCCCCACATCGTGTGTGCCTCACCCCACATGGTGCTGTGCTACTGAATGTGTTGTGTTGTTCTTCATCCCTTCCCAGAGATGGAGGTGAAGCTTCATGGCTCCAGCAAAACATGCATATATCCATGTCACCTCCATGTGTGGCCATGAGCGCATTGCTATCCTCCAAGCAATCAATTATGCTGGGAGGAAAGGCACAACCCCTCCCCCCCTCCCCTCCCCCCCTCCCCCTCCCCAACTGAAATTTGTCCAGATTTATTAACACTGGGGTAGAATGGATTTGGTTTTTCATTATTAAGTCCTCGTAGTGTTTTCATTGGTTCTGTTTCTAAATACAGTACACATTTTGTCATAACACACACTACAAACAATTATCATCTAAGTACTTTGCTGTAATGTAATCTCCCAACCCTCAGCATCTCTGCTGTAATGTAATCTCCCAACCCTCAGCATCTCTGCTGTAATGTAATCTCCCAACCCTCAGCATCTCTGCTGTAATGTAATCTCCCAACCCTCAGCATCTCTACTGCACTATAAATATATATATGCAGTGTCCGTACTGTACTATCATTAACCCACTCATTCGGGCCAGAAGAGCCTGTGACCAGGTCCATGGTTGTCGTTAGCTGTTCCATTGCTGGAGCCAGCACAGTTGATGGCCACCACAGAGACAGTGTAGAGTGTGTCACTGACCAGTCCAGTGAAGGTGTGGGTGTACACTGGTGATCCATTATCAGCTATGACCACAGGACTACTACTGTCATTGATAGTGACATTGTAGCTGGTAGGAACACCACCAGTAGTGGGAGGGGTCCAGGTCACTGTCAGCTGGTCCACAGATGGACTGGTTACTGCCATGTTCCCAACAAAACCAGGGGTGGCTGGGGAGGAGGGAGATGATGGCAAATTTACCAGCTGTTTTTAATGAGTATTTGAATTTTGCAGCAAAGTAGAAACATTGATACCCATCATGGAAACAGCAGCTACTGGTAACCAGAAACAATGTATCAGAGAAATAGTCAGTGATGACCAGGTGGTGATGATGGCCAGGTGGTGATGATGATCTGGTGGTGATGATGATCAGGTGGTGATGATGATCTGGTGGGGATGATTATCTGGTGGTGATGATGATCAGGTCGTGATGATGATCTGGTGGTGATGATGATCAGGTGGTGATGATGATCTGGTGGCGATGATGATCAGGTGGTGATGATGATCAGGTGGTGATGATGATTTGGTGGTGATGTGATGATCAGGTGGTGATGATGATTTGGTGGTGATGTGATGATCAGGTGGTGATGATGATCAGGTGGCGATGATGATCAGGTGGGGGAAGCAATGCCACTACAATGCAGTGATTGTTTCCAGTGCAAGAAGCAGAGAGATCTACATGTATCAAAAAGGAGTGACTTGCCTCACCCTCATATATGTTTCAGCTCTCAACACATGACCGGAATTCCAAAATGCATGATGCACTGGCCAATGTATAGCGGTATGCTCCAGCTTGCATTCATAGTCACATCGGTACTGAGTACTTTACGTACTGATGTGATGTGCACACAAACAGTATATACACACATATACACACATATACACAAGACTAATAACTGAAGTGTTAATATGATTGGCCCAGCTGCACGCTGATTAGGGGATAATATATAGCCTGTGCATTCTGATTGGACAACCAACCACTCCCCACAGCAAGTGATGAAGGAAGACCTCTTCAAAGTGCACATGTAGATACATATACACACATACATGTCACATACGGTGCACTACCATGCTAAACATGTGCCAATCGGAACGGATTTCTTAATATAAACATCCATTTTTGCACCACATTCGATTAGGTCATAGACATTAGAATATCTATGGTTTGACAAAACCAGGAAAAGACCATATTAATTTTTACGCTTTTCCCAGGATGGGTTATACGCTATTCCCATGCTAGACATCCAATCCCAGAGTGGTTTTATGTTACAAACCACCCTGAAAAACTATGCCGGACGTTTCTAACTTTTTCCGGTGTATGTGACATCATACCAAATCGTGGCATGGATATGATATAAGTACTGGGTGTGGAAGACACGTGCCATATGGAGGAAAGAATGATTGATTGGAGTGTTACCAACGTCACTATACAGATGAGCATACCACTGTAAACAATTCAGCACCCGTATAAGTAATGCATAGTCATCAATCTTACGCCATTCTTTAGTGCCCCCCTCTCCCCTCTCCCCTCTCCCCTCTCCCCTCCCCTCCCCCCTCCCATTATCTCTTGTGCACTAGCACTAATTGTAATAGTTGTGAATAGCCTTTTGATAAAAGACGTCAGTAATGCCTAAATCTTCACATGCACTCTGAACTTTGCCAATAAGCATAAAGATTGGATGTCTATTTGATGCCCAAGCTTTTGGTGGCTATTTGTGGGCATTGACCAGGCAATGTTCTCCGCTTCAGAAGTATTTAAAAGAACAAATTTACAAATCTGAGCAAGACAGTTAAGTTATGAACCAGCAATACTCAGCTGACATACACTATAGCTGCTCCATCTCCAACTGGTACACACCTACATGTATACAGGGTGTCCATGAATTAGGTCTAAATGGTTATAGCTTTATATTGAAATCAGTTAGTTAGTTGATATTTGCTTTTAGATGGCACTAAATTAGCAATATAGGTGCAGACATCGTAAATGGTTAAGTAACTATATTCAAATATTCATCAATCAAATTTATCAAGCTTATAAAATTCAAGTTAGCACTTCAATAGTAGATTTGAATAACTAATTTTAATGCGCCTGGAGTCGATTTATCTGGTAGATTTTTTGATTAGTTTGAGTTATAAATTTAATGTTTAATGGTGTTTAATGGTGTATTAAGCACCATTAAACATTAAATTTATAACTCTTATATATAAGTCTAATACACTAGTTTATTATTATTATTATTTTATTTTTTATTTAAAGACTGATAGTATCAATAAATGCATGAATATATAGCATCAAAATAAAAATCTAAACACCATTATTCAAAGGAGGGGAAAGGGTTGGGGCAAAGTTCCCAAAACAGATGCAGCATTCCCTCTCTGAATGGCCACTGAAAACTTTTGCAGGAGGTATGCCAAATAGCTTTTTTCCCCAGTGGTGTTCACAATGCGGCGACCCAAGTCCGTCAAAAATGACATGGAGCGAGAGCCGCAGACTCCAGTAGTTTCAAAGGCAACAGGTGTGAAAGAATGATACGCATGGGAGGTGATGTAACTGTACTTCTTGATCTTGGTCTGCTCTGCCTGGTTCACTGCTGCACACACTTCAGATGTTGTCATGGATAGATGGGAAGGGGCAAAGGTGTCTACACAGGTTGCATCCCAGACCAATAATCTGCCATTTGACCAAGGAACCATTGTGATTCCATCAGGACGCTTACCATCTGTTCGATCGAGACCAGTGGGCTCTAGCCGAGAAGGAACATTGGCAGACGATAAAGCCCTGTGCAGAATGTCATTAAGCATGGCATGGCGGAAGTGACAACCAGCACTAAAACGACAACTGAGCCCATGCGTGCCGAGCGTGTCCACATTTGCTCCACAGTGATAACAAAGGTGAGGGATGCAAAGTGGGGTTCCCAGACGAAGGCCAATCGCTATGCGAATAGTGTTATCATCCATGTGAAGACCCAGGGAAGTAACTGGTAGAGTGTGCAACCAAGAACCAGATTCCTTTTTAGAGGCAGATAAAAGCCTCGCCTTGGATAAAGGATCAGGGGCAGTGGCCAAGAGTTCAGCTGTAATGGAAGAAACCCTTGGTAGATCCCACGATTTCTGTCGATGTGACATAGGGCCAGAAGGAGGAGATTCATTATGACCTGTGGACCATTCAGTGATGGCAGAATCCCAAAGGGAGAGTGGTGACTCCTGGAAACGAGGTGGTAGTATGGTAAAGGTGAGTTCTCTACAACCCGCAAAAGAGGCTAAATATGCTGATGGAGCAAGGTGAACAGCACTTCTTATTCCAAGGCCTCCAGACTTCACAGGCAGTGAGGCTTGCAACCATGCACGATCATCAAGAAAGTTGTTAGTTATTGAACTGAACATGTTCCGCAGTTCATTGTCATAAAGGTGGAGACTTGGTGACAGGAAATAAGGTGATGTCCTTAAAAGGTACGAATTGCAAATGCATTACGGAGCAGTAAGAGGCTGTCATGAGTACACAGGTATTTGAGCCTCTCTCCCATGACCTGCAGGAGGGCTAACATAAATGTAACATTGAAATAATTAATTGACATTACCTACTAAAAAATAATCATCATCATACCGGTTGTCGCACATTATTAGTTCATGTTAATTAGCATTTTTGTTGTTGATGTTGATTTTAGTTAGTTAAAATTAAAGGCACTTATAATTTTTTTTGCACTATTATTATCTACCTGATCATTCAGTGTACAACCTTGTAGCAAGCTTATTAACTATTATTAGTACGAGAAAATGTGCTGATTTGGGTTGGGTGTGTGTCCCAGTTGTTGCGGAGTCCTATGGGGCGTGGGGTTTGACGGCTAGGGATCTCTTTTCCAAACTTGTGTCTAGTTTGGCTACATCATTGGGGAAGTCAAAGTCAGTGGTCACCCATGAGCTGTACGGGAGGATGAGCATGAATCTTGTCAGGGCCAATGCCACCGCGATCCTGTCCAGGTCCGTACCTCCTCCTGAGCTTCAGTAGGCTAGCAACTTGTTTTGTGCGTATCATGTGTCTGTGTCATGTATTTATGTATTCCATTAACTATTAAAAAAAATATTAAAAAAAATATTAAAGATATAACTATTAAAACCTCTCCTGTTCATTTCTGAATACCTTGTATACATTGTAGCAAAACTACATTGCAGCTTTATAGAGACATCTAATGGAGGCATCTAATGGAGGCATCTAATGGAGGCATCTAATGGAGGCATCTAATGGAGGCATCTAATGGAGGCATCTAATGGAGGCATCTAATGGAGGCATCTAATGGAGGCATTAAGTGGTACAGAATCCAACACTGCAGATGTGGTGGGATACATATGCTAAGATTCAAGTGATGACATGCATCAAAGGGCTATTCACAAGTGTTTTGACTAAATATTCCAGCATCATATCATCTTCTGTGATTTCTGTGAACATAAATAAATTGTTCACAAATGCTGATTCAAAATCTGGTTCAGTGTCCTGATACCTGTATGCTTACTATGTTGTGACCACCAGGCAGGTGCATGGCATGGGGATGATGTCATTGTCAACCAATGAGCTGGAGTTGTGACGACCACCAGGCAGGTGCATGGCATGGGGGTGATGTCATTGATGTCATTGTCTACCAATGAGCTGGAGTTGTGACGACCACCAGGCAGGTGCATGGCATGGGGGTGATGTCATTGTCTACCAATGAGCAGGAGTTGAATGAACATATCTCTTATCTTGTTTGACAATGACATGACAATGGCAAATTGAGGACCTGCACATTGTTGCGGGAAGAGATGGGGGGTGGGGGGGGTGGGGGGGGTGGGGGGGTGCTGAAGGAAGGAGGAAATAAATGTAAGGGATGGGCACCCCAACTGCAGAGCCTGGGTTTTGAGGTGAGGGAAGTAACTGGCCATGGAGATATGGTGGACACAAACTTGACCATGACAAAATTAAGTGCATCAGTTGTGAATTGGCCTACTCCAGTAGCCTTGAGGAACCACGATGTTTCTTGGGGAAATTGTGTCATACTACCAGAAGTTCATAAAGGGATTTGCTCATATTTGCTGCTCCACTGACTGAATAATTGAAGCCATGGAAGTGGCCAGACTGAGCTCCATTCATGCAGCTAAAGACAAAGCTTATTTCTCCCCCATTCTCTCTTATCCACAATTCAACATGGAGTCTAGTGTAGACTGCAATGCAAGCTTGGAGGGGGCGAGGAGGTAGTTCTCTCTCAAGATAATGACAAGGGTGTAGTTGGGTATGCTAGCCATGTGCTTAGTCAAGGGTGTAGTTGGGTATGCTAGTCATGTGCTTAGTCAAGGGTGTAGTTGGGTGTGCTAGCCATGTGCTTAGTCAAGGGTGTAGTTGGGTATGCTAGTCATGTGCTTAGTCAAGGGTGTAGTTGGGTATGCTAGTCATGTGCTTAGTCAAGGGTGTAGTTGGGTATGCTAGTCATGTGCTTAGTCAAGGGTGTAGTTGGGTGTGCTAGTCATGTGCTTAGTCAAGGGTGTAGTTGGGTATGCTAGCCATGTGCTTAGTCAAGGGTGTAGTTGGGTATGCTAGTCATGTGCTTAGTCAAGGGTGTAGTTGGGTATGCTAGTCATGTGCTTAGTCAAGGGTGTAGTTGGGTATGCTAGTCATGTGCTTAGTCAAGGGTGTAGTTGGGTATGCTAGTCATGTGCTTAGTCAAGGGTGTAGTTGGGTGTGCTAGCCATGTGCTTAGTCAAGGGTGTAGTTGGGTGTGCTAGCCATGTGCTTAGTCAAGGGTGTAGTTGGGTATGCTAGTCATGTGCTTAGTCAAGGGTGTAGTTGGGTATGCTAGTCATGTGCTTAGTCAAGGGTGTAGTTGGGTATGCTAGTCATGTGCTTAGTCAAGGGTGTAGTTGGGTATGCTAGCCATGTGCTTAGTCAAGGGTGTAGTTGGGTATGCTAGTCATGTGCTTAGTCAAGGGTGTAGTTGGGTGTGCTAGCCATGTGCTTAGTCAAGGGTGTAGTTGGGTATGCTAGTCATGTGCTTAGTCAAGGGTGGTAGTTGGGGTATGCTAGTCATGTGCTTAGTCAAGGGTGTAGTTGGGTATGCTAGTCATGTGCTTAGTCAAGGGTGTAGTTGGGTGTGCTAGTCATGTGCTTAGTCAAGGGTGTAGTTGGTGTGCTAGCCATGTGCTTAGTCAAGTGTGTAGTTGGGTATGCTAGCCATGTGCTTAGTCAAGGGTGTAGTTGGGTGTGCTAGCCATGTGCTTAGTCAAGGGTGTAGTTGGGTATGCTAGTCATGTGCTTAGTCAAGTGGTAGTTGGGTGTGCTAGCCATGTGCTTAGTCAAGGGTGTAGTTGGGTGTGCTAGCCAGTGCTTAGTCAAGGGTGTAGTTGGGTATGCTAGTCATGTGCTTAGTCAAGGGTGTAGTTGGGTGTGCTAGTCATGTGCTTAGTCAAGGGTGTAGTTGGGTATGCTAGTCATGTGCTTAGTCAAGGGTGTAGTTGGGTGTGCTAGCCATGTGCTTAGTCAAGGGTGTAGTTGGGTATGCTAGTCATGTGCTTAGTCAAGGTGTAGTTGGGTGTGCTAGCCATGTGCTTAGTCAAGGGTGTAGTTGGGTATGCTAGCCATGTGCTTAGTCAAGGGTGTAGTTGGGTGTGCTAGTCATGTGCTTAGTCAAGGGTGTAGTTGGGTATGCTAGTCATGTGCTTAGTCAAGGGTGTAGTTGGGTGTGCTAGTCATGTGCTTAGTCAAGGGTGTAGTTGGGTATGCTAGTCATGTGCTTAGTCAAGGGTGTAGTTGGGTATGCTAGCCATGTGCTTAGTCAAGGGTGTAGTTGGGGTGTGCTAGTCATGTGCTTAGTCAGGGTGTAGTTGGGTGTGCTAGCCATGTGCTTAGTCAAGTGTGTAGTTGGGTGTGCTAGCCATGTGCTTAGTCAAGGGTGTAGTTGGGTTGCTAGCCATGTGCTTAGTCAAGGGTGTAGTTGGGTAGTGCTAGTCATGTGCTTAGTCAAGGGTGTAGTTGGTGTGCTAGTCATGTGCTTAGTCAAGGGTGTAGTTGGGTAGTGCTAGCCATGTGCTTAGTCAAGGGTGTAGTTGGGTGTGCTAGTCCATGTGCTTAGTCCAAGGGTGTAGTTGGGTATGCTAGTCATGTGCTTAGTCAAGGGTGTAGTTGGGTGTGCTAGTCATGTGCTTAGTCAAGGGTGTAGTTGGGTATGCTAGTCATGTGCTTAGTCAAGGGGTTGTTGGGTGTGCTAGCCATGTGCTTAGTCAAGGGTGTAGTTGGGTATGCTAGTCATGTGCTTAGTCAAGGGTGTAGTTGGGTGTGCTAGCCATGTGCTTAGTCAAGGGTGTAGTTGGGTATGCTAGTCATGTGCTTAGTCAAGGGTGTAGTTGGGTGTGCTAGTCATGTGCTTAGTCAAGGGTGTAGTTGGGTATGCTAGTCCATGTGCTTAGTCAAGGGTGTAGTTGGGTGTGCTAGTCATGTGCTTAGTCAAGGGTGTAGTTGGGTAGCTAGTCATGTGCTTAGTCAAGGGTGTAGTTGGGTATGCTAATGTGCTTAGTCAAGGGTGTAGTTGGGTGTGCTAGTCATGTGCTTAGTCAAGGGTGTAGTTGGGTATGCTAGCCATGTGCTTAGTCAAGGGTGTAGTTGGGTATGCTAGCATGTGCTTAGTCAAGGTGTAGTTGG
>JABACO010000006.1:515395-544655 GCA_013339895.1 Ephydatia muelleri
TAATTGTGTGAAATCATTAATATTTATCTGTCAGTTATAAAAGTGTGGCTTGCAGGTAAATATATCCTTTGTTATTTACTACAGCGTCTTCCTGAAATTTGAACCCGTTTTGTACCAGATTTTCATGACTGTTAGTACATAAAATTGATATTTTCTGAAAGCTTGATGATTGCACTCTACATAGATATAATTTTTCTGTTCAGAAGTTATTAATGATCAAACATCGTGAAAATCTGATAAAAAATGGGTTCCAAATTCGGGAAGACGCTGTAGTAAATAACAAAGGATATAATTGCCTGCAAGCCACACTTTAAAACTGACAGATAAATATTAATGATTTCACACAATCATGATTACTATAGAAATATCAAGTGAAACACACTTGTCCCTTATACATCAATGATATACGGACAAAATATCAGGTGAACAGGGTTAATTTTCATGCATGATTTAATATCCATCAGTATGACAAACATATAGGATCAGTATTACAAAATTAAGTGTATTTAGAGAAAAATGTTACTAAGCATCAAATGATCAAATTGCAGTACAGTGCTAAAGATTCATGGTTATTGTAGTGAGTTCTTTTTCACAGGTATTGGAAAATTGAAGGGGAGGGAAACAAGGCTTAACCCTCACACCGTTTCGTGATCACCATGATATGTGTGTGAAGTGGCTGGCTACACTTTTTACTTTGCACTAATTTCTGGAGATGTAGTTCACTTAACACTAATACTTTTATGGTACTTTTATGATACCTTTGCTAGTCACTGAGATCAGATAAGCTGTAAAGAAGCAAATGCAGAATGTGTATGTGTGGCGGGAGGGACCTTTTGAAGACCAATTAAGTAGCAAATGTCCAATACTTCATTATAAATACATGTGTAATCCTTAGAGGACAATGATAGCCTTGTATGAACAAAGCTACTAACCTAATACATGTTGAATATAACCATGAATCTTTAGCACTGTACTGCAATTTGATCATTTGATGCTTAGTAACATTTTTCTCTAAATACACTTAATTTTGTAATACTGATCCTATATGTTTGTCATACTGATGGATATTAAATCATGCATGAAAATTAACCCTGTTCACATGAGTGAGGGCAAACATGGCCTCCTGATAGTGGGGCATGAATCATCATTTCATGCGTACACACATTACGCATGAAATGATGTATGCTAGCAACTGGTAGGCAATTGATGGGGATGTAAGAGACATGGCTGTCATTTATTTCTTACCTGATTTTTTCCACTTGTCATCAGTACTAGTTCAGTTGCAGCGAGAGCGTGACCGTCAAGGTAGGTTGTGTTGTATAACATATAACAACCCCAGTTGCAGTGATAACATCATAGCAACGTATAATGGTTGCCTAGCGGCATGTTGAAAATGTTCCGTGCGTAGTGCAACACAACACACCACGTAACTAGCATGGTCAAGTGGTAAGTTAGCAACACGAGATTTTATTTTCCCATCAGCTGCTCAAGGTGAGGCTGCAGACAACGGCGGTGTGGAAGCGGGTAAGATTGTTTTTGTTCAAGTTTCATTTACATTCTCACACCACCTAAGTAGCATCAATAGTCAAAAATTTTATTTTCACCATAGGTGAGGCAGCAGGCAGTGGTAATGGTGTGGAAGCGGGTAAGAATTTCCTTTTTTTTTTTAAAGTTTCCCACCTAATTTTATTTTCCCACCAGTTGCTCAGGGTGTTGGCGGCGGTGTTCCAGCAGGCACAGGCGTTGGTGGGGAAGAGGGGAAGAATTTCTTTTTTTCTATGTTTCTTTCAAAGTTTATTCACATTCACAGTTCCTGTAGCCATTAGGAAGTATTTTGAAGATATTGCCATCCTGCTGCGGAACCATCCCACAGTCCTGGTTGGTTAAAGTGTGCATTTCATATTTCTTATTTACAATTAAATTGATTTAGCCAACCACCATGCTGGGACTGACCAACATTGACAAGAATGAGGCCATTGTGGTGCGAACCACAATGGCCTCACAACAACTTGGCATCTCCCCAGATGCAATGCTGAGGGAGATAGCATACAGCCACTTTGAGGTGCGGTTAGCTGGTGAGTAGAGCCTCGTGAGTTCAAGTACATGATGTATATAAAAGATGAATTGCGGTTGTATTTGCTTGTATATAAACATAAACAGCATGCATGATTAAATTTAGTGCTTGTGCGGTTGAAGAACCTAGAGTCGGTGTGTTCTAAGGGTTAGCGAGCGCATTGGCGGTGTTTGAAGCTATTTTGGCATGACACAGCAAGTGAATGTTCAGTCAGTCTAGATCGTGATCGCGTGTTCCTGACTGCTGAACTGTGTACTGTCAAACATTTTGAAAGGCGAGGCTTTGTTTAGAACCACATAAAGTCCCACTTTGTTTGTAGCCTTCACTCTCTGCTGTCTACTACATGCACTATAAGTCTTGCTGCCTTGTTTGCACGTTCTTTAGCTAGTGCTATGGTGTTATAACTCATAGTGAGACAGATTTCCCTATGGCTCTGAAGGTAGAACCATAGATAAGATATTTGTATCAAGTATCTATGAACCATAGATATTTGATACAATTATCTATGGTAGAACTAACTTACCCTTATCACATACAGCAAAATAAAAACACAAGTTTGTTGTGCACTTTTGGTCTGTCTTTTAGCTCAAGTGCCCGTAAAATGGCATCACAAGAAGAGAATCAGCGAGAATCAGAATCATCGCAAGACAATGGTATGTGAATGTCTCCAGACCTCGAAACGAATAGTAATGAACACATCATCAGTTTACGAAATGCTTAACGTTTACATTTGTGTACAAACCAAGTGTAATTACTATTTGCGTGTTCCCAATTGTACATTAGCACATAGTAATATGGGCCCCTTCACCGCCAAAGAGGTTTCCTTATTTGACTTTGCAAGGCCCTAAGCGAGCAGGGTTGTTATATAACCTGTTTCTTGGTTTAGGCAGTGGGTATGGGAAGCTTGTCCATGGTGTTATGGGTGGAACACCTTGTGCTGGGTTTGCCATACTTACATGTAGGTGAAGAATTGCGGTTGTGTGTTTAAGCAAGTATGGAGAGTTCATTGTGTTTGGCTTTGGCATTGAAGCTAGGGCGTTAGGGGTATGGCGCCAGGGAATCAGCACCTTGATAGGACCTTGATACATGTAGTGTTACAGTTATTGGTGGTGTGCATAGTGATTATTAAGGAAGAAAAATGCTGTTGTAAAAAAGAATAATGTTGGCGCCACGCATTATGGTCGAATAGTACTGATCATACCTCTAAATAATATTACGTTCCGTTACAATTGTAAAATTTTACGTTATGGGATACTATGATGTACATTATGATATATATATACCCTAAATTTAACAACAGGAGTAATAAAAACACCAGAAAGGTCTTTTACCACCAATTCAGGATTTTACTTTTACCTCCAACAGCATAGGAATGTAACCTGTGACAGTTTGTATGTGTGCAGAGTAAGCTGGGAAGTAGATGGGAAGGCAAATTGATTATAAAATCGGTCAAGAATGAGATCAATATGAAGATCACAGATGGGACAAGACCGGATTGTTCATATAAACCGACTTCAGCACAGGAATCAGCGTCAACACAATGATGTACCACCAAATGACCATCCAACCATTGATGTCTGGACTACACCCAACATTGAACACGTATTTACTTCACCGGACCTGCCAAAAGAGGACCAGCCAGGAGAGCAGAGACGATACCCCACAAGACAAAGGAGGCAACCGGATCGATAGGTACTAAAGCTTGAGGACAAGCCTAAAGAGGGTAGAGCATATGTAGCATGAACTAGTATGAATGCATATCCCATTTGCCCTGCCTATTGACACAAGTTAATAGCTGTATACTTATTCAGTCAAGTTCTTCCTCCCACATTCATGAGGTTACAGAGGTTACATATCGTACGACCTTTGGGTTATGTGCTATGTTTTGATGTCTAGTATAGTATTGTATATATAAGGAGGGTGCAAAATGCTATTACAATAATAAACATTAGCTAATAAGGATTTTAAAAATTGGTGCATGTAAAAATATAGAGAAAGAATGAAAGTAGTAGAAAAAGAATGAGAACTAAATAAAGGAATGAGGGGGGGGGGGGGGAGGGGGGAACAGAAGGAGAGGAATGGAAGAAGGAAAGGTTAGAGAAGGGACCGGCAGAAAAAGAAAAGGTCAGTAGAACTGCACTTTTATTTGGAGCAATATAAATAATTCAAACCATCAAGCTGCCATGCAACATTACTCGACAGGCAGAAATGGTCTTGTTTAGCACGGATCATTGCAATTATGAATCAAGGAAAGTTTATGTAGGCCAACTGTGTGAATACAAATATTATCCGTGCAACAACACCAATTAATTTTAGGTGCTGGAATATATCATCATTTCAGTCCAGCGCATATTACTTTAAACTGCCTCCATGATATCTGGATGGGATTGGAGGGATCCTGGAGAGGTGAGTAGAGACCATTGAGGAATGCAGTGTAGCACCCTGTGAACCACCACCCTCCTTTTAGGTCCCTGGCACAGTTCTTAAAGGACAGCAAATCATTGTCATGATCTCTTGTGCTAAACTGCATGAAGTTGTGGTCCCCAAGGGAGTTCCCTGCTGTGCCATTAGCGAATCCATTAAGTAACATGGTGTAGTTCAGATCTTCAGTTAGCACTACAAAGAAGCTGTGGGGGCCGAGCTAAGGGGGCCAAGCCAGCATGAGAACCTCTGATGGGGGTGGACGTCGTACCAAGTCCTACGGAGTGACACATGGACAGGCAGCAGAGTTGCCTGTCCTGGGGCCCTGGCATGGCATCGGGGGACAGTTCCATACCATGATAAGCATATGAAAAGATTTGCACTATACTTAATTCTATTTAATTTCAATACTACCAAAATAAAAGTTGTGCTTGCTGTAAATCATTACCAAAAGTAATGTTAAACAGTTGCGACGGGAAGGGTGCATTGTAAAAGTAATGCGACGGGAATGATCTCTTGCGATGGGTATAATCCATTGCGACGGAAATGAAAGTAATGTTACGGGAATGATCTGTTGCGACGGGACAAATCAATTGCGACGGGATGTGTACATTGCAACGGGTATAAAAGTAATGCAACGGGAATGATCCTGTGCGACGGGAATGATCCATTGCAACGATGCGACGAGAATGATCTATTGCAACGGGAATGATCCTTTGCAACGGAAATGATCTATTGCGACGGGAATGATCTATCGCGACGGGAATATCTATTGCAACGGGAATAATACAGTTGCGACAGGAATGGTGCATTGCAACGGGAATAAAAGTAATGCGACGGGAATGATCCATTACAACGGGAATGATCCATTGCGATGGAAATATCCATGTCCACCTCACTACTGTCTGGTTCCTCTATGTCCACCCCACTACTGTCTGGTCCTCCATGTCCACCTCACTACTGTCTGGTCCTCTATGTCCACCTCACTACTGTCTGGTCCTCCATGTCCACCTCACTACTGTCTGGTCCTCTATCATGTCCATCCATCTGCTGTCAGCCTCTTTGTCCACCTGTCCACTCCTCTACTGTCAGGTCCTCTATGACAACACAACTACTGTCTCGTTCTCTATTACGACCTAACTACTGTCAGGTCCTTTATGTCCATCCCACTACTGTCTGGTCCTCCATGTCCACCCCACTACTGTCTGGTCCTCTATGTCCATCCATCTGCTGTCAGCCTCTTTGTCCACCTGTCCACTCCTCTACTGTCAGGTCCTCTATGACAACACAACTACTGTCTCGTTCTCTATTACGACCTAACTACTGTCAGGTCCTTTATGTCCACCCCACTACTGTCTGGTCCTCTATGTCCACCCCACTACTGTCTGGTCCTCTATGTATGTCCACCCCACTACTGTCTGGTCCTCTATGTCCACCTCACTACTGTCTGGTCCTCCATGTCCACCCCACTACTGTCTGGTCCTCTATGTCCATCCATCTGCTGTCAGCCTCTTTGTCCACCTGTCCACTCCTCTACTGTCAGGTCCTCTATGACAACACAACTACTGTCTCGTTCTCTATTACGACCTAACTATTGTCAGGTCCTTTATGTCCATCCCACTACTGTCAGGTCCTCTATGTCCACCCCAATACTGTCCAGGTCCAAATGAAGTCAATCATTACCGTCGCAAACGATCATTCCCGTAGCAAAGGATCATTCCCGTCGCATTACTTTTATTCCCGTCGCAATGCACCCTTCCCGTCGCAATGGATTATTCCTGTCGCAATAGATCATTCCCGTCGCAAAACTCACCATTCCCGTCGCAATGGATTATCCCCGTCGCAATAGATCATTCTCGTCGCAATGGATCATTCCCGTCGCAACTTATGAAACAAGTACAAACAACACACACACACGCACACGCACACACACTCATGCACACAGAGTTATGAAGGAAGTGGATCCCTTGCCAGGATGGCTCTGGCAATAGACCTGACTAGGGTAATGTTTAGCCTGCCATAAATGTCTGCTACAACTTGAGGCTTGGGGGAAGACATGCTGATGGCCAGATGGGATGTTATTATTATTATTATTATTATTATTATTATTATTGAGAATACAGGAATACAAGATACAGGAATAGAAATAAATACACATTATTTATTATTATTTTTAAATATTACAAATGTTCTAATTAACTGTATCTCTACCTATTTAACATTTTTTATTATTATTATAATTCCAGTCAACACTACAAAGAGTTAATTACTTGATGTCGCCACATGACTTCTCGACAACATGGCTCTTGAGTTAGCTCTAATAAGTGTCAAGCTCAGTCTGCCATACAGAGCAGCAACAGCTTGGGACTTGTGGCAATTTTTTTCTCACAGCAAGACGAGAGGCAAGACGATTTAAGTTTTGAATTGCTTCTGGTCCCCAACACCCATACGTCTCAACAGCTATTGGTACTCCCACCCACCCAAGCTCAGAACATTTGGTGTCACTGACAATGAGGCAAGTAATGGCATACAAATGCTCTTATAAACTGCCTATCTATATGAGAAAAGTAAATACAACCATATTCCTTTTCAGTAATGGGTGGACATGCACTTCTCAATGCTTGAGCGGAAATTCTATTGTTTTGAAGGTGACGGATACGAAAGACAAACAGCAAGTACTTAAGTTTGTGAGTTTTTCGGTTGCTTGGAATTTGCTGCAAATAAAACAGCAGGATTCTTCTTCATCCTGTGCACATCTTCTTCATTTTGACAAATTTCTAAAAGGTCCGAATTCCAAAGTATCAGTTTTCACGTATAAAGTCTGCAATCCACCACTTACTGAGGTAGAAGCCAAAGAGTGCCTATGCAATTTTTCTCACCTGCTGATTAGTGCTCTTAAAGTTGTGCATGCAGTAGGTATTGAACACTGCGACATACGGCTTGAAAACATATGCTTTGATCCAACGACCAATCGCATAGTTTTTATTGACCTCGATCGTGCTGTGAATCGAAACGAAGATAGATTTTGCACGGACACAATTTTGATGTACGCAAAGAACTCTTGCATGTTTTCCAATTTACGGGTGCCGTCAGTGGACTTTGTCCAGTTAGGTTACATGGTACTGTGGATTACTCACTTCAATGAAACGGTGTACGATTTCCAATTCTCTGGAAATTCCAACTATCATCGTATGCACTTTTTTGCTGGATTGGATAATGAACATGAGCTTGTTATAAGTCTGATCAGACATGGTAAAGTCCCCAATGTCCCCAATAATCTTCCAGGACGTTCTCTACTTTGTGAAGTGCTCGAACAAAGACATTAAGATCTTTCTGCTGTATGTTGTGTATACTGTGTGTATTAGAACATTAAACCCGTAAGATCTTTCCGCTGTATGTTGCATATATACTGTGTGTATTTGAACATCAAACCCGTTTGATCAATTCATCGTGGGGTTCACAAGATTAACAAAGGTTTGATTACATGGCTCCCCTTCCACCCCTCCTCCCCTTCAATCCCTCTCCTCCTGTTGTTCCTGTTTTGTGACGGACATGGGTTCCATTGCGACGGAAAGGGTGCATTGAAGAGTGCATTGCGACGGAAATAATCTCTTGCAACGGCAATGACCCTTTGCGATGGGAATGATCTATTGCGACGGGAATAATTCATTGCGACGGGCAGAGTGCATTGCAACGGGAATAATCGCTTGCGACGGGAATGACTCTTTGCGACGGGAATGATGAATGGGAATGATGGTACACAGGAGAAGAATTTTGAGTGTTCTGAATGTGGGAAGGTTTTTGGACAAAGGGGATACCTGTGTCGGATGTGTAATTGTCATTTTTACCAGCAGGGACACCAGGTGGGGGCCGAGCTGAGGGGGCCAAGCCAGCATGAGAACCTCTGATGGGGGTGGACGTCGTACCAAGTCCTACGGAGTGACACATGGACAGGCAGCAGAGTTGCCTGTCCTGGGGCCCTGGCATGGCATCGGGGGACAGTTCCATACCATGATAAGCATATGAAAAGATTTGCACTATACTTAATTCTCTTTAATTTCAATACTACCAAAATAAAAGTTGTGCTTGCTGTAAATCATTACCAAAAGTAATGTTAAACAGTTGCGACGGGAAGGGTGCATTGTAAAAGTAATGCGACGGGAATGATCTCTTGCGATGGGTATAATCCATTGCGACGGAAATGTAAGAAATGTTACGGGAATGATCTGTTGCGACGGGACAAATCAATTGCGACGGGATGTGTACATTGCAACGGGTATAAAAGTAATGCAACGGGAATGATCCTGTGCGACGGGAATGATCCATTGCGACGATGCGACGAGAATGATCTATTGCAACGGGAATGATCCTTTGCAACGGAAATGATCTATTGCGACGGGAATGATCTATCGCGACGGGAATATCTATTGCAACGGGAATAATACAGTTGCGACGGGAATGGTGCATTGCAACGGGAATACAAGTAATGCGACGGGAATGATCCATTACAACGGGAATGATCCATTGCGATGGAAAATATCCATGTCCACCTCACTATTGTCTGGTCCTCTATGTCCACCCCACTACTGTCTGGTCCTCCATGTCCACCTCACTACTGTCTGGTCCTCCATGTCCACCCCACTACTGTCTGGTCCTCTATGTCCATCCATCTGCTGTCAGCCTCTTTGTCCACCTGTCCACTCCTCTACTGTCAGGTCCTCTATGACAACACAACTACTGTCTCGTTCTCTATTACGACCTAACTACTGTCTGGTCCTCCATGTCCACCCCACTACTGTCTGGTCCTCCATGTCCACCCCACTACTGTCTGGTCCTCTATGTCCATCCATCTGCTGTCAGCCTCTTTGTCCACCTGTCCACTCCTCTACTCACGCACACGCACACACACTCATGCACACAGAGTTATGAAGGAAGAGGATCCCTTGCCAGGATGGCTCTGGCGGGGGAGGGGGGGGGGGGGGGGGGGGTTATTTTTATTTTACCACGAGGAATCGAAATTCATTACCGCTTAGAAGTTAGCCCAACATTTCTTTGCCGCACATTCCATACCAATTACCACGTATACTTTGGCCGCACGGCCGCATTGCGTCATTAATATCGTCAGATCCGCTACTGTTGAAAAAGATCTGACACTTAGACTCTTTCTGCAAATCCTTACTGCAACAGAACGATGCTACTCTACACATGCCTGTGTGTTTGTGCTATGTCATAGACCCTCCCCTTTATGGACAGCAAGGAGAGGTTCAAGTGTGCATTCATAGGGACAGTTTTAAGAGTTGCATGCCCCCAACCAAATAAATCAAAATACAGGTGAGGCTGCACTACTGAGACATCACACACAGCCCACATGACATGCTTGTGCATGTGACACGCCCTTGGCCCCTCCCCTTTTTGAACACGAGAGGTTCAAGTGTGCATTCTTGGGAACAATTTTAAGAGTTGCATGCCCCCAACCAAACAAACCAAAATACAGGTAGGACTGCACAACTGATACATCACACACAGCCCACATGACATGCTTGTGCATGTGACACGCCCTTGGCCCCTCCCCTTTTTGAACAGGAGAGGTTCAAGTGTGCATTCTTGGGAACAATTTTAAGAGTTGCATGCCCCCAACCAAACAAACCAAAATACAGGTAGGGCTGCACTACTGAGACATCACACACAGCCCACATGACATGCTTGTGCATGGACACGCCCTTGGCCCCTCCCCTTTTAGAACAGGAGAGGTTCAAGTGTGCATACTTGGGAACAATTTTAAGAGTTGCATGCCCCCAACCAAACAAACCAAAATACAGGTGAGGCTGCACTACTGAGACATCACGCACAGCCCACATGACATGCCTATGCTAGTGGCAAGCCCTTGGCCCCTCCCCTTTTTGAACAGGAGAGGTTCAAGTATGCATGCATAGGAACAATTTTAAGAGTTGCATGCCCCCAAACCAAACAAACCAAAATACAGGTGAGGCTGCACTACTGAGACATTACACACAGCCCACATGACATGCTTGTGCATGTGACACGCCCTTGGCCCCTCCCTTTTTTGAACAGGAGAGGTTCAAGTGTGCATGCATAGGAACAATTTTAAGAGTTGCATGCCCCCAACAAAAAAAACCAAAATACAGGTGAGACTGCACTACTGAGACATCACACGCAGCCCACATGACATGCTTGTGAATGTGACACGCCCTTGGCCCCTCCCCTTTTTGAACAGGAGAGGTTCAAGTATGCATGCATAGGAACAATTTTAAGAGTTGCATGCCCCCAAACCAAACAAACCAAAATACAGGTGAGGCTGCACTACTGAGACATTACACACAGCCCACATGACATGCTTGTGCATGTGACACGCCCTTGGCCCCTCCCTTTTTTGAACAGGAGAGGTTCAAGTGTGCATGCATAGGAACAATTTTAAGAGTTGCATGCCCCCAACAAAAAAAACCAAAATACAGGTGAGACTGCACTACTGAGACATCACACACAGCCCACATGACATGCTTGTGCATGTGACACGCCCTTGGCCCCTCCCCTTTTTGAACAGGAGAGGTTCAAGTGTGCATACTTGGGAACAATTTTAAGAGTTGCATGCCCCCAACCAAACAAACCAAAATACAGGTGAGGCTGCACTACTGAGACATCACACACAGCCCACATGACATGCTTGTGCATGTGACACGCCCTTGGCCCCTCCCCTTTTTGAACAGGAGAGGTTCAAGTGTGCATACATAGGAACAATGTTAAGAGTTGCATGCCCCCAACCAAAAAAACCAAAATACAGGTGAGGCTGCACTACTGAGACATCACACACAGCCCACATGACATGCCTATGCTAGTGGCACGCCCTTGGCCCCTCCCCGTTTTGAACAGGAGAGGTTCAAGTGTGCATACATAGGAACAATTTTAAGAGTTGCATGCCCCCAACCAAACAAACCAAAATACAGGTGAGGCTGCACTACTGAGACATCACACACAGCCCACATGACATGCTTGTGCATATGACACGCCCTTGGCCCCTCCCCTTTTTGAACAGGAGAGGTTCAAGTGTGCATACTTGGGAATAATTTTAAGAGTTGCATGCCCCCAACCAAACAAACCAAAATACAGGTGAGGCTGCACTACTGAGACATCACACACAGCCCACATGACATGCTTGTGCATGTGACACGCCCTTGGCCCCTCCCCGTTTTGAACAGGAGAGGTTCAAGTGTGCATACTTGGGAACAATTTTAAGAGTTGCATGCCCCCAACCAAACAAACCAAAATACAGGTGAGGCTGCACTACTGAGACATCACACACAGCCCACATGACTTGCTTGTGCATGTGACACGCCCCAGGCCCCTCCCCTTTTTGAACAGGAGAGGTTAAAGTGTGAATGAAAGGGTCAAAGTTAATAATGAATTACTGTTTTCAATGGACTTTCAAACACTCCGTGAATACATTGTAATTTATCATTAAGCTGTGCATGAGAATATCTTCATGGTGTCTGAAATTTCACATTTATTCTGAATTGCAAATAAGGAATGACCCAAAACTGATACACAAAGTTTTTATGGACATGTGTTATTGAGAAAGTGACTGATTGCTTGCTTACGACTGACGTTGAACTTAATGGCAATGAGAGCAGTAATGATCTAGGTAAAAATTGTTAAAATAATTTATTGCATGCAGTTTGAATCAATTACGTTACAATCATACCTCTGGCCACACAATAATCTTGTTGATTCTTGAGGTACAAACTGATGCCGTCAACTTAACATCACTTTCATCTCCATGAGATAATGAAATATCTCCAACACCTTTAGAGGGTTCAGAGTTGACTGGAAAACAAGTGCTGAATCTATCTGAACATGTTTACCATATCATAGCAATGCTGTAAAGGCCAATTTGCATCAGCTTTAAGGCATTTTTCAATGGCAGGAATGTGCCGAAGAAATACTTTTTTTTTCCAGACTGGATCACTCTTATTGTAGGCTAAGTATGTGAAAAGTAGAATTATAAAAGTAGCAAACAATAAATGTTACACTTACTTCCATTTCTTTCACAACTTTTCTGATAAATTCCCTTTCAAATGGGCATTGTTCTTCCCTGCAATGAAATAAATCCATATGCATGCATGCATAGTTTGTGATGCAAATGTTTGATGTCCTTACGTGTATGGCATCCTTTTCAATCTAGGAAGGTACTTGAAGTAGTGATCCTTACCCCATTTAAGACCAAATATATCATTTGGATCTGGTTCATTTTCATAAGTAGGAACTAAAAAATTGGGATCTGCCGTTCTCTCTTCATCACTTTCATCAGCATCATCTTCATCATCCATGTCACCATCGTCATCAAGCAGATCAGTTTGATCAATCTCCATATCATCACAATCACTCTGCCCATGTTTAGCAGTATCATCCTGTATGCCACTATGACTATCATCAATGGTTATAGAGACACATGAAGACCTCTGCTACGAAAAAATAAATTTAAAATTTCATGCATATTTCAAAATTAAATTAGCTTACATCTGATTGCAGTGCATAGAGCACTCCACAAGACAGCTCATGAGCCATTTGAAGTCTAAATCCACCCATCATTTCCTACACAACTGCAAATCAATACACCATGTGAACATTGTAGCACAATACCTGAGTATGAAGGCATGGGTAGCCATCCACAAGCAATCTTGCTGCCTATACAACGTGCTGAGCTAGACGCACAGTAAAGTTTTGAATATTTCTACTTACAAAACACACAAAGGCACCACAATCATGTGAATTCTTCTGCATACTGTGATTTGAAGTTCTAAAAGAGTAAAGTGTTCATTTACTATGTACAAAACATGTAAGCACTAAAGCTGTACTGTGTCATTGTACTTCCAGTCTGATCGTAACATTTGAATGTTCCAAGCATATCTCATCTCATTGGCCAAAATCATCCTATATGCACACGCACACACAAACTGCATCAATGCATGACTTACCAAATCCAGTTTATAGCGTCATAATTTGATTGCTGCAAAGAATCTATGCAATGGATTTCATGTACTTGGGGATAAACAACCTATAGAGGAGTGCTTATAGTACATTAAGTGAAACATAACCCATTCAACCAACCACTAGACACCAATGCTGTGGTGTATGCACAGGGAAAAGTAGACAGTCATAATCCATGATGTTTTTCACCTGTGTTAAGATGATTAGTGTTTTGAATGCATGTTTTTCAAGATCACTTTACCTTGCAATGCCTCCCCACTGCATTATAACCTTTGGCTTTATATACTGGCAGAAAGGTTGGATCAAAGCAGAAAACTTTCTGTCCCTGTAAAACAACATTATAAACTTGTTGAAATGTATACAAGTGCAATCAACTACATTCAGTTTTGAGTCTTGAAGTAGATCCATGTATGATGTGATAATCTGTTGAGTGCAAACTTATTTCCATCATTTATTGTTAAAATGTCACCTTTGAATCAATCCATTCTCCTGCCATCAAGGACATTAAATTGCACTTTTCTAACTGGAATTGTGAATGTGGTTTGGCCCCTTTCATTTTAAGCTGCATGTTATGAATTTAGTTTACAATTGTCAAGCATTATTAACAAGAGACACAAACACTGCGCCACAGCATTTAGTATGCAGAGCTGTGCAGAGTCTGCATATCAACCATATGCAGATGAGTATCATTGAAGTGTTCATATGCAGACGTCTGCATATGAACACTTCAATGATACTCATCTGCATATGGTTGATATGCAGACTCTGCACAACTCTGCATACTAAATGCTGTGGCGCAGTGAAACCTCTGATTCCAAATGAATCGTCAAACCTGTGTACTCCTAAAATGTATATAATGTAGTTACTCACTGACCTCTGAGTAGTGCAGCCTCACCTGTATTTTGGTTTGTTTGGTTTGGGGGCATGCAACTCTTAAAATTGTTCCTATGTATGCACACTTGAACCTCTCCTGTTCAAAAAAGGGAGGGGCCAAGGGCGTGCCACTAGCATAGGCATGTCATGTGGGCTGTGTGTGATGTCTGAGTAGTGCAGCCTCACCTGTATTTTGGTTTGTTTGGTTGGGGGTATAAAATTGTCCCTATGTATGCACACTTGAACCTCTCCTGTTCAAAAAGGGGAGGGGCCAAGGGCGTGCCATTAGCATAGGCATGTCATGTGGGCTGTGTGTGATGTCTGAATAGTGCAGCCTCACCTGTATTTTGGTTTGTTTGGTTGGGGGCATGCAACTCTTAAAATTGTTCCTATGTATGCACACTTGAACCTCTTTGGTTCAAAAAGGGGAGGGGCCAAGGGCGTGCCACTAGCATAGGCATGTCATGTGGGCTGTGTGTGATGTCTGAGTAGTGCAGCCTCACCTGTATTTTGGTTTGTTTGGTTGGGGGCTTGCAACTGTTAAAATTGTTCCTATGTATGCACACTTGAACCTCTCCTGTTCAAAAAGGGGAGGGGCCATGGGCGTGCCACTAGCATAGGCATGTCATGTGGGCTGTGTGTGATGTCTGAATAGTGCAGCCTCACCTGTATTTTGGTTTGTTTGGTTGGGGGCATGCAACTCTTAAAATTGTTCCTATGTATGCACACTTGAACCTCTCCTGTTCAAAAAGGGGAGGGGCCATGGGCGTGCCACTAGCATAGGCATGTCATGTGGGCTGTGTGTGATGTCTGAATAGTGCAGCCTCACCTGTATTTTGGTTTGTTTGGTTGGGGGCATGCAACTCTTAAAATTGTTCCTATGTATGCACACTTGAACCTCTTTGGTTCAAAAAGGGGAGGGGCCAAGGGCGTGCCACTAGCATAGGCATGTCATGTGGGCTGTGTGTGATGTCTGAGTAGTGCAGCCTCACCTGTATTTTGGTTTGTTTGGTTGGGGGCTTGCAACTGTTAAAATTGTTCCTATGTATGCACACTTGAACCTCTCCTGTTCAAAAAGGGGAGGGGCCATGGGCGTGCCACTAGCATAGGCATGTCATGTGGGCTGTGTGTGATGTCTGAATAGTGCAGCCTCACCTGTATTTTGGTTTGTTTGGTTGGGGGCATGCAACTCTTAAAATTGTTCCTATGTATGCACACTTGAACCTCTCCTGTTCAAAAAGGGGAGGGGCCATGGGCGTGCCACTAGCATAGGCATGTCATGTGGGCTGTGTGTGATGTCTGAGTAGTGCAGCCTCACCTGTATTTTGGTTTGTTTGGTTGGGGGCATGCAACTCTTCAAATTGTTCCTATGTATGCACACTTGAACCTCTTTGGTTCAAAAAGGGGAGGGGCCAAGGGCGTGCCACTAGCATAGGCATGTCATGTGGGCTGTGTGTGATGTCTCAGTAGTGCAGCCTCACCTGTATTTTGGTTTGTTTGGTTGGGGGCATGCAACTCTTAAAATTGTTCCTATGTATGCACACTTGAACCTCTTTGGTTCAAAAAGGGGAGGGGCCAAGGGCGTGCCACTAGCATAGGCATGTCATGTGGGCTGTGTGTGATGTCTCAGTAGTGCAGCCTCACCTGTATTTTGGTTTGTTTGGTTGGGGGCTTGCAACTGTTGAAATTGTTCCTATGTATGCACACTTGAACCTCTCCTGTTCAAAAAGGGGAGGGGCCATGGGCGTGCCACTAGCATAGGCATGTCATGTGGGCTGTGTGTGATGTCTGAGTAGTGCAGCCTCACCTGTATTTTGGTTTGTTTGGTTGGGGGCATGCAACTCTTAAAATTGTTCCTATGTATGCACACTTGAACCTCTCCTGTTCAAAAAGGGGAGGGGGCATGGGCGTGCCACTAGCATAGGCATGTCATGTGGGCTGTGTGTGATGTCTGAGTAGTGCAGCCTCACCTGTATTTTGGTTTGTTTGGTTGGGGGTATAAAATTGTCCCTATGTATGCACACTTGAACCTCTCCTGTTCAAAAAGGGGAGGGGCCAAGGGCGTGCCATTAGCATAGGCATGTCATGCGGGCTGTGTGTGATGTCTCAGTAGTGCAGCCTCACCTGTATTTTGGTTTGTTTAGTTGGGGGCATGCAGGTTATAATGATGGCCTTCTTTTGTTCATTGTACGTTATTATTAACTTTGTGTAGGTCTATGTACATTTTTATGCATACTAGTAGTAAAGTACTTTACTATATACTAGCGCGTCTATCGATTTTACCAGAGATCATCTATATATGATCTCTGATTTTACAGTTGCGCCTCAGCGCCCGCGGCGCGCGATGTTCTTAATTGGTGTTTAAATGTGCGGCTACGGAATGTTGGGCTAACTTCACATGGGTCATCAGAAATGGCATGAAATGCATGGCATTCAAAACATGCATGTGTGCTTGAAGTTGTACGCTGTAACTGTTGTTGCCAAGCCTTTAGCTCTATGGAGCCACCATTTCCCACACAATTTTTGGATCCAAGCTCGCTTAAACAACGGTGTCATCAAACTTTATACTGATTACTTAATTTACAATTAAATATTGATGACAATTACTTTCCAGGCTGGCTACTGGAGGCTTAAAAAGAGCACCAGTGCGCATCGCACACGGGAAACGTAAGTAATGAACTGTACAGTGTTCACTAACGTCACGTGGTGGAGCGCGCATTATATATATATATATGAAACATTTGAAACACCACGATGGGTGCATTTTCATGCTCACTGTATCAACACACTTCAAATATAAGCGCCCTTCTACACCTGTGCCCCCTTAGCACTCTGTCCTCTCCTACATAGAGGTCGTTCGTTAATTTGTCCTCACCCCGGCTGTGTCATTCGATCCTACCACTTGAAAAGGCACGTGACAGTCACGACGAACAGGAAAAACCTTCGCACAAGTATGAATAATTATAATTGCAACGATTAATGTTTCTAACTCAGGGAGGGGGGAGGGGGAGGGTTGGCACTTAAAACCTGTACCATTTGGTCGTTTTGCAGATGTGCACACCCTGGGTGTGAGGGGAATATACAAGGCAAGAGTGGAAAAAAAAATGAAAAAAAAAGAAAAAAAAAAAACAAAAAAAAAAAACCCAAACAAAAAACAACCAAGGAAGACATTTTTGATGTAGATATGACAAGGTCACTTTCATTCCCAGTGGGATGTTTCTGGCTGCTGTGCTGAATTTAACAAACATTTCAAAGTTGCCCATCACAAAGCTGAGCTTCATGGTCACGGAGGAAAGCCATTCAGGTGCATCAGCAACATTGCCTTGTGTCCATCCGTCCACTCTCCTCATCTCAACCACACCCTCTCCTCATCTCAACCACACCCTCTCCTCATCTCAACCACACCCTCTCCTCATCTCAACCACACCCTCTCCTCATCCATCAACCACACCCTCTCCTCATCTCAACCACACCCTCTCCTCATCCATCAACCACACCTCTCCTCATCCATCAACCACACCCTCTCCTCATCTCAACCACACCCTCTCCTCATCCATCAACCACACCCTCTCCTCATCCATCAACCACACCCTCTCCTCATCTCAACCACACCCTCTCCTCATCCATCAACCACACCTCTCCTCATCCATCAACCAGACCCTCTCCTCATCTCAACCACACCCTCTCCTCATCCATCAACCACACCCTCTCCTCATCCATCAACCACACCCTCTCCTCATCCATCAACCACACCCTCTCCTCATCCATTAATCACACCCTCTCCTGGTGAAGGGAAAGAAGGGTGAGGAGAGGAGGGAGAGGGTGTGTGGAGGGAGAGGGTGAGGTGAGGGGGAAGGTGAGGTTAGGGGAGGGATCAGTGTGAGCATCAGTGTGGTGAGGGTGGTGATGTTCTGTTAGGCCATCATGGTGTTTGCTAGGGAATGTGATGGTTGCTGGGTGATGTAATGTTTCTTATATTACATGTAGGCCATTGAAGGAGCCTTGAGGCTCTTGAAGCCTCAGTCTTCCGGTCAGGGTGTGGTTCTGCCTGTGGACGTGTTCTACAGGCAGCATGCCTGGAATGTGATCCAGGTAGGAGGCTTCTTCGCTTAATTAATAATGAAGCCATGCATGTAAATAACACACACACCTCCTTGTACACACATCATGGACATACCTCCACCCTTCCCCCACAGCTCCTCCCTCCCACTTTCCCTCACACTCACCTCCTCACCTCACACACACAACCCACCTCCCTCTCACACACACCTCCCCTCACACACAACTTAACTTCACGATTATTATAATGTCTCCATTCTAGATTTTTTTTATTTTGTATTCCTCTTATTCAAAGGTGTGGCCATGAAGAATGCAAGCATGCCTTCATATTCCATAGCAACCTAAGGAAGCACCAGAAGAGTCATAAAGGTCAGTGGGTGAGGAATAGGGGAGGGATCAGTACCTACTGGATGGTCTGTCCTGTTATTAATTGGTATTGGGCCAGCCTCTGTGGTTGGTGCTGAGGGCTGATGGGGAGGGTCTGCTCTTTTGTTCACAGGCCCTAGCCCCTCCCTCTTCTGTTGTGTGCACTCTGCATTCACCTAACCCACCTGTGTAAAGCTACAGTGTGACACAAGGGAAGTGTTCCATTGGGAATGGAAGGACTGTACCCGGATATTCACCACTGTTAGTTATCTAGCGATTATTTAGTGGAACTTTTGAAGTCATGTATTCTTTCCCTCTCTCTTCAACTCAACTCTCATCAATTTTTCTATGCCACACATATGCACACATGACGCATGCACGCACACACACACACACACACACACACACACACACACACACACACACACACACACACACACACACACACAAATTGCATTAGCAGGGAATAATTTAACCAGTATTGCATCGCATTTTGCGAAGCAGTTTTTATAAGATGCGAAACAACTTTAAAACATTGTCGCAGAGGCAATATATCGCGTTTGCAGACACGTGCTCAGAGTAAGTGCTACGCGAAGGGAGTGTATTTACGGTACAAAAGAATGCCAATCAGAAAGGCGTCTGTACAAAACGCTACTCACGCAACGTTTCATCAGCAGGAGTGTACACACTCACGAGACATCGAGCACGACAATTAATGTCAGACGATTAACGATGAATTTTATTTACCTGACGATGTTTAGCAATAAATTATTACGTAATCATTACTAATTAATTGAAACGTGGTGCATGTATATGCCAAACATTTTTTGAAGAGATTAGCAGCACAAATGGGGAAAACCCTACTCTCAAATATGTGCGGTAGGGCACGTCTAGCCTTTGCCATCATAAGGGCATCCAGTTTGTGTTTGAGGGGCTCATGGGTCACTGGAGAAGTGGACTTGGGTTCGATGTAGTCTCGTACCCAGACCCTGATTCCCACAGCTGCGGATGTACATCACCGCTACGTGGCGGTGATGTAATCCATCCGCTGCTGTGGGAATCAGGGTCTGGGTACGAGACTAGGTTCGATGATGGGGCACCGCTCTACTCTATCTTAGGTTGATCGTGTGTTCAGGAAGAGTTTATCATAGCTATGTTTTTCAATCCTGTTTTATATATATTACATACACGTATGTATATGCCAGAACGCGTGCACGTGAAGGCGTAAATACAGGTGGATTAATATTATTTAAATGTGATGGTGGCCTCGTTTTGGGGAGGGGGGGGGGGGGGGGGGAGCGAATGAGCATGTGTCTGCAAATGCGAGGGATAGCTCTGCTCTGTGTTCAAAAGATGAATCATCACACATTTCAGAAAATTGCTATGCAACTGAACCGAGTTACTAATCAACTTCGATCTTGCGTAGCAAAGTTGCTACGCAATTTAAAGTAAATTATTCCCTGATTAGCTCTATAACCTGGAACAACACATTCTGACCTTTCATAGACACGAGAGACCATACTTTTGCACACGTCAGGGGTGCACAACGAAATACACCACAAAGGTATCCTGAGATATACTATTCTAACCCTGGTTAACATGTTGTGGCTGTTCACGCAAAAAAAAAAGCACAAACGCTTAGATGTGATTTTGGTCTCTGCAACGCTCCAGCAACCTATCAGCGGTTGATGGACCTGGTCTTGTCTGGCATCCATTGGAAATGTTGTCTCAATTTTAGCGGGTCTACTTCAAGCTTGGTGTACGACTGAACTAACCGACAGAACAAGACAGTAAGCAACAACACTCAACATCACACATGGGAGATGATGTTCAGAACTAGCCAACTTTTTTTTTTTACACCAAACTGGACATGAGTTTTTTTTATGAATGATAGGTGTTGTTTTGGATGGAGCATCACATAACGAAAGTCAAGGAGCGTTGCAGAGTGTGTGGTCGCTTCTTGGTGGAGCCTAGGGAAAAGAAAACAAGAGCTCATACATCTGCCAAGAGTTTGCAGCTGATTTGTACACTATTAACACCAGCAATGACATGTTAACACTCACCCTCCTTGCTTCTGCTACCTTTGCTAACTGGTGCTGGATAAATGCCTGCTACATGTAGCACAAGATCAGAATCAGCTCACACCTTTCAGAAGCATAGTCCCTTTGGAGTGGAAGCCACACACTGCAGTTGACTGTGGGGTATAGTAGTGAATAAATACACATTAAAAAAAAAACATTCCTGTTCACTTTTTTTTTGTAATTACATTCAGATCTGCCATCCTAAACCACTAAGGGATAAAACATCACCACCCTGTGGTCGCCCAGCCAAACAGAGCCCACAGAAGATCATTGCAGGCATTCAAGCAATAGCCCCTCCCACTGAATCCTTACATGATGACCACTTACTGGGCAGCTCCAACAATCCAGCAATCCCTGCAGTGTCCCATATGCCTGAGGATTTTACACCAGCCTCTGGAGCTCCCATGTAGGGTACTGGTGGGCACTGCCTGTCTGGTCGAGTGGTTCAAAGTGTTCAATTGTAGTGGGGTCAAGTGTCCATGCTGCTTCCATGACACTCCAATAACTGCACCCCAGCTAAAGGCAGCACCACTATTGATCCAGACACTGTTGAGGGACATAGTACTCCAGTGTCAAACCTGTAGGAAGGACATTAAGGCTTGCGAGTATGGCACACACCCGTGCAATGGTGAACCAACAAAGGCTGACCTGCAGACAGCATTTCATGTGCTCAGAAGGTTGGCTTCCCGCACTCCCTCTCAGCCAATTACGATTCCCACTGGAGGAACAGTTAAGCATATTATCAATTCCATGACATCGTAATAATACACATGTACGTACCTCCATTAGCCCCTCACATTTATGCACATCACCCAGGCCCACACTCCTACCAAGACAGCAAGTGCCAGGACCATCAAGCGCCGATGCATGCAGATGCAAAACATCCGAGAAGTAGTGAGCCAGGAGGAGTCTTCTGCCCTTCTTCGGAGAGAGCTTGATTACCTCAGCACATCAGACCGGCAAATACTAGGCTGGTATTGTAAGTGCGATTGGACCGGGGGAAGCATTGGCTATAAAAGCTGGCCTTGGAATGCCATGGTCAAAGCTAAGGGTGCTTAGAAGGTGACGTGTATACCACACTACATATTACTGATGCATTACTCCTGTGACAAAATAGCCCAAAATACATGGATTATTTTCTTACTTCAAATAGGTGGTTGAAGGCCTCTGGTGTCTCCATTTCCTGTGAGGAGAAGATGAGGCAGATTGCTAGAGGGCTGCTAGGCGAGAATCTTCACAAGGGGAAGTAGCCGCACTTTCATTCTGCCTAAGCTCCGGTGGGGAGGAGCTACGAGAAGCGCCACTTGTTTGCATGCCAGATCTCAAGCAAAAGGTTATACAGATGTTGGACGATAACCACAGGTAAGGAATACTTATATCTGTAAGTAAAGGTGATGTGTACATGCACATACTCATAGTGTTGGACGGCTTACCTGGCATAACGGCATCATACCCCAAACTGAAGTGTGGGTGAAGCTTGGTGGTGACAAAGGAGGAAATACCACCAAAATGAATTTCCAAATCGTCAATGTACCCACACCTAACTCCATCCATAACACCTGTGTCTTCTGCTGTTTTGCAGCCACTGACAGTGTAACCAACCTTCATAGTGCACTGGACCGCTACAGAGACCAGTGGCAGGGCATAGTGGAGGGTATGTTCTGATTATCACTTAAGTGCAGTCTATCATTGTTTGGGTGAGGTATGTGGTCATATGATCATTGTTTGGGTGAGGTATGTGGTCATGTGATCATTGTTTGGATGAGGTATGTGGTCATGTGATCATTGTTTGGGTGAGGTATGTGGTCATGTGATCATTGTTTGGGTGAGGTATGTGGTCATGTGATCATTGTTTGGATGAGGTATTTGGTCATGTGATCATTGTTTGGATGAGGTATGTGGTCATGTGATCATTGTTTGGATGAGGTATGTGGTCATGTGATCATTGTTTGGATGAGGTATGTGGTCATGTGATCATTGTTTGGATGAGGTATGTGGTCATGTGATCATTGTTTGGATGAGGTATGTGGTCATGTGATCATTGTTTGGGTGAGGTATGTGGTCATGTGATCATTGTTTGGATGAGGTATGTGGTCATGTGATCGTTTGGGTGAGGTATGTGGTCATGTGATCATTGTTTGGATGAGGTATGTGGTCATGTGATCATTGTTTGGGTGAGGTATGTGGTCATGTGATCATTGTTTGGATGAGGTATATGGTCCCTCTCCCTCCCTCCCTTCCTCCTCGCTCCCTCCTCCCTCCCTCCCTCCTCGCTCCCTCTCTCCCTTCCCTCCTCCTCTCCCCTCTCCTCCTCCCCCACTTCCTTCCCCTCCTACCCTCTCCCCTCTCCTCCTCCCCCACTTCCTTCCCCTCCTACCCTCTCCCCTCTCCTCCTCCCCCACTTCCTTCCCCTCCTACCCTCTCCCCTCTCCTCCTCCCCCACTTCCTTCCCCTCCTACCCTCTCCCCTCTCCTCCTCCCCCACTTCCTTCCCCTCCTACCCTCTCCCCTCTCCTCCTCCCCGACTTCCTTCCCCTCCTACCCTTCCCCTCTCCTCCTCCCCCACTTCCTTCCCCTCCTCCACTCCTCTCCCTCCACTCTGCACATCTATATGTGGGTGTGGTCTAGGGTTACTGCTCCTCCCCCTTCCCTAGCCCACATGGAAGGAAGCAGTCACACAGACAGGATTCAGCACAAAGGTATTGCATGGGTGGTGTGTGCATGAGATGTGCACTAGCTTACTTGACTTGTAGATGATAGGGAAATAGTTACTTGACCTGTAAGTACGCCTGGGGCTGTTCATGAATTGTGCATGTTCAACTGTAACACAGATCCTGTAACCTTAGCAACGTAGTATTAAAATGATCATGCTTTTTCATATCATGCATCACCTGATCCCAGTGTATATATTGAGGTGTGGGTGTGGTCTAGGGTGTGACAATGATGTCATCTCTTCTAGGCTGAGTCCTTGATGCAATCTTTGACACTGCAAATAAAGCTGAGTCGTAAGTAGTGGTCAGCTGACATGTCATGTGATGTGTCCAATTCTTGTTAGCGTAGTCATGTGAGGTGCTGTAGAAAGTTGATTTAATGTACCCATCATTCAAACTGACATTCAATCCACTTGCTGCAACACACAAATGCCCACACACACACAAATCAGTATGAGTGTGTGTGGTCATGTGACAGTCATGTGATCTGATCCTTCAGGATATGAAGAGGCTTAGTTCAGATTTGTAAGAAACCAAATCTCTCGTGGAGATCAGATCTGTGAGTCATATCCTGTCTTAGTGTGGTTTGTGGGTAGGTGTGTTCTATGTGTTCTTTGGCTACTAGAAAATGATCGAAAAATTGAACAGTATATAAAAAGTCCATGACAACTATGAAAGAGAATAAGGTGTACATGTATGTGTGGGCATGTATGTGTGAGTGTGTGTATGGGTGTGTGTGTGTTGTGTGTGTGTGGGCGTATGTGTGTGTATGTGCATGTGTGTTGGCATGTATGTGTGAGTGTGTGTGCGTTGTGTGTGTGTGGGTGTATGTGTGTTATGTACCTATGATGTACGAGGCTTTGCAGACATTTGGGCATTGTGTGTGTGCATTACAGCCAAGTCTCTATTTAATGAGCACCTCTCACATGTGTTCGTCGGCAGTGAATGGGCTGGAATAGAGAATATGTTGGCCACACCCCTTCAGATAGCCAGTGGTATTATGGACAGGTACACACTGGGGAGGAGGCAATGGCGTGGCTAACCCCATAAGCCTCTTGTTGGACTGGGCACCTGTGTAATTTAAGCTCCTTCCACCAGCTACAAACATATCGCCAGCCCAGTATCCTGTGCCAGATGACTGGGGAGGAGGGGTCCCCACCACTATCACCCGAGCACCCTTCCTCACCACACCTTTTCCCAGGTAATGCTCACCAACACCATCACCATGAAGCATCATAATTTCTCAAATTACAGTAGTCGTTTGAGTAGTCCATTGAGAGATGTCTCTTCCCAAGGAAAGTGTATTGTGAATCTTCTTGCAGTCTATCCCAAAATGAAAGAAGGAACCAATTCAGCCCATTTAGAACCAGAGGGTTGTAATTGGAGTTTACATAATGGGCTTTGGGTGAGAATGTTTTCCAAATAGAGGGAGGGATCATCAGTTCTCCCCCCCTCCCCCCCCCCCCCACAGGTTTTAACAGACACTGCCTTGTAGGGAGATATTGAAGACAGCGTAATGATAACAGCATCATACCCCAAACTGAAGTGTGGGTGAAGCTTGGTGGTGACAAAGGAGGAAATACCACCAAAATGAATCTCCAAATCGTCAATGTACCCACACCTAACTCCATCCATAACACCTGTGTCTTCTGCTGTTTTGCAGCCACTGACAGTGTAACCAACCTTCATAGTGCACTGGACCGCTACAGAGACCAGTGGCAGGGCATAGTGGAGGGTATGTTCTGATTATCACTTAAGTGCAGTCTATCATTGTTTGGGTGAGGTATGTGGTCATATGATCATTGTTTGGGTGAGGTATGTGGTCATGTGATCATTGTTTGGGTGAGGTATGTGGTCATGTGATCATTGTTTGGATGAGGTATGTGGTCATGTGATCATTGTTTGGATGAGGTATGTGGTCATGTGATCATTGTTTGGATGAGGTATTTGGTCATGTGATCATTGTTTGGGTGAGGTATGTGGTTGTGATCATTGTTTGGATGAGGTATGTGGTCATGTGATCATTGTTTGGGTGAGGTATGTGGTCATGTGATCATTGTTTGGGTGAGGTATGTGGTTGTGATCATTGTTTGGGTGAGGTATGTGGTCATGTGATCATTGTTTGGGTGAGGTATGTGGTTGTGATCATTGTTTGGATGAGGTATGTGGTCATGTGATCATTGTTTGGGTGAGGTATGTGGTCATGTGATCATTGTTTGGGTGAGGTATGTGGTCATGTGATCATTGTTTGGGTGAGGTATGTGGTTGTGATCATTGTTTGGATGAGGTATGTGGTCATGTGATCATTGTTTGGGTGAGGTATGTGGTCATGTGATCATTGTTTGGGTGATGTTTGGATGAGGTATGTGGTCATGTGATCATTGTTTGGGTGAGGTATGTGGTCATGTGATCATTGTTTGGGTGTGGTCATGTGATCATTGTTTGGGTGAGGTATGTGGTCATGTGATCATTGTTTGGGTGAGGTATGTGGTTGTGATCATTGTTTGGATGAGGTATGTGGTCATGTGATCATTGTTTGGGTGAGGTATGTGGTCATGTGATCATTGTTTGGGTGATGTTTGGATGAGGTATGTGGTCATGTGATCATTGTTTGGGTGAGGTATGTGGTCATGTGATCATTGTTTGGGTGAGGTATGTGGTCATGTGATCATTGTTTGGGTGAGGTATGTGGTCATGTGATTATTGTTTGGGTGAGGTACATGTATGTGGTCATGTGATCATTGTTTGGGTGCTGGTCAGCAGATCAAGGGTGTTTGAGCAACTAACCTTTGCTGGGGAAGACACTGAGTTTCTGCTAAGACGACAGCAAGGACTGGAGGTGTGGTCGCTGTGCGGTGTGGGGTTGTGGGTGTGGTATCTGTGAGGAGTGGTCTTTGTGGGAGTGTAATGTGTGCAAGGGTGTCATGGCAATAGCCCCCCCACCATGACCTAATTTCTGGTCCCCAGATCTTCCTGGTACGATTGTCCCGTCATCCTGTTTTGAACAAGAGCTCTGGTTCCATGACTTCCTACATAATGTAGGTTACCATGGCAACATCACTGCATGTATACAATATTCTAATCCTGTGGTAGGTCTGATGTAGATCATGTGATCATGTTGCAGGTCATGTGATCATGTTGTAGGTCATGGGATGTCCATTCCTGCGAATTGAAACAATGCTGTAGTGTTTAGAACCTACTTAACCATATGTATGAGTCCAATGTGCCAGCTTCTATGAGCAATGCACACATATTGTATGCCTCCCTCTCTTCCCCCTCTCCCTCCCCTCTTTCCTCCACTCCTCCCTTTCCTCCTCCACCTCTCCCCTCCTCTCCCCTCTACCTTCCCCTCCTCCCTCTCTCCCTCCCCTCCTCCCTCCCCTCCTCCCTCCCTCCCTTCCTCCTCGCTCCCTCCTCACTCCCTCTCTCCCTCCCTCCTCGCTCCCTCTCTCCCTCCCCTCCTCCCTCCCTCTCCCTCCCTCCTCGCTCCCTCTCTCCCTCCCCACCTCCCTCCCTCTCTCCCTCCCTCCTCTCTCCCTCCCTCCTCGCTCCCTCTCTCCCTCCCCACCTCCCTCCCTCTCTCCCTCCCTCCTCTCTCCCTCCCTCCTCGCTCCCTCTCTCCCTCCCCTCCTCCTTCTCTCCCCTCTCCTCCTCTCCCACTTCCTTCCCCTCCTTCTCTCCTCTCCCCTCACATCTCTATGTATGATGCATGTGGGTGTGGTCTAGGGTTACTGCTCCTCCCCCTTCCCCTAGCCCACATGGAAGGAAGCAGTCACACAGACAGGATTCAGCACAAAGGTATTGCATGGGTGGTGTGTGCATGAGATGTGCACTAGCTTGCTTGACTTGTAGATGATAGGGAAATAGTTACTTGACCTGTAAGTACGTGTTCATGAATTGTAACACAGATCCTGTAACCTTAGCAACGTAGTATTAAAATGATCATGCTTTTTCATATCATGCATCACCTGATCCCAGTGTATATATTGAGGTGTGTGGGTGTGGTCTAGGGGTGTGACAATGATGTCATCTCTTCTAGGCTGAGTCCTTACACTGCAAATAAAGCTGAGTCGTAAGTAGTGGTCAGCTGACATGTCATGTGATGTGTCCTGTTCTTGTTAGCTTAGAAATTCGATTGAATGTACCCATCATTCAAACTGACATTCAATCCACTTGTTGCAACACACAAATGCCCACACACACACAAATCAGTATGCATTAATCAGTGTGTGTGGTCATGTGACAGTCATGTGATCTGATATATGTAGGATTCTTCAGGATATGAAGAGGCTTAGTTCAGATTTGTAAAATCTCTCGTGGAGATCAGATCGGTGAGTCAGATCCTGTCTTATGTGGTGTATGGGTACACTGTAGGTGTGTTCTATGTGTTCTTTGGCTACTAGAAAATGATCGAAACACTGAACAGTATATATACAAAGTCCATGGCAACTATGGAAGAGTATATAGGGGAATGTGTGTGTGGGTGTATGGGTGTGTGTATGGGTGTGTGTGTGTTGTGTGTGTGTGGGCATATGGGTGTTATGTACCTATGATGTACGAGGCTTTGCAGACATTTGGGCATTGTGTGTGTGTGCATTACAGCCAAGTCTCTATTTAATGAGCACCTCTCACATGTGTTCGTCGGCAGTGAATGGGCTGGAATAGAGAATATGTTGGCCACACCCCTTCAGATAGCCAGTGGTATTATGGACAGGTACACACTGGGGAGGAGGCAATGGCGTGGCTAACCCCATAAGCCTCTTGTTGGACTGGGCACCCGTGTAATCTAAGCTCCTTCCACCAGCTACAAACATATCTCCAGCCCAGTATCCTGTGCCAGATGACTGGGGAGGAGGGGTCCCCACCACTATCACCAGAGCACCCTTCCTCATCACACCTTTTCCCAGGTAATGCTCACCGACACCATCACCATGACATCAGCATCATAATTTCTCAAAGTACAGTAGTCGTTCAAGTAGTCCATTGAGAGATGTCTCTTCCCAAGGAAAGAGTATAAATAATATTGTGAATCTTCTTGCCGCATTGAACCGAAAGTCTGGGTCTGGTTGCATGCCTATACCACAATATTCATCTGCTAGTGCTATTATCACTTGATTTAGTCTGACCATTAATTGGGTGATTATTTTGGATAAGTAACTTCTTATGATTCATATATGTGCTGTTAGGTCAGTAGCATCCAGTAGTAACAAATGTCTGCTCACCAGATGTTGCTCACACAGACAAAACATAGCTACAAAGTCAACTGAGCATCTGGAGCTGAGAGGTGTGGCCGTGGTCATCTTTCAGCCCAAGTAAGAGAATGTGGAGGGATTTAAGGCACACAGCATGCAAAAGGTGAATATGGCTGAAGACGTCTTACATGTACATGTTGTAAGATGTCATTAGCCAGGAATGGAACGATACTAGGGGTTGTAAATGGAATGCAAAGCTCCAGAGAAGTATGGTATTGCAATTCTGCAGTGCTATCTAGCTGCGTTTCATAGATACATGTACGTTTCTAACATGAAAGAAGGAACCAATTCAGCCCAATTAGAAATAGCGGGTTGTAATTGGAGTTTACATAATGCTAATGTGGGCTTTGGGTGGGAATGTTCTCCAAATAGGGGGAGGGATCATCAGTTCTCCCCCCCTCCTTCTCTCTTTCTTCCAGTC
>JABACO010000006.1:545655-563516 GCA_013339895.1 Ephydatia muelleri
CTAATTATTGTCTACATGGTAAGCACAATGTCAATGTTCAAAATAAAAGGTAGAGCATACCTCCCTCTGGACTGTATCCTCCAATTTGTTATCTGTAGAGCCAGCTCCCTCTGGACTGTATCCCTCCAATTAGAGCCAGCTCTCTCTGGACTGTATCCCTCCAATTGGATTATCTGTAGAGCCAGCTCCCTCTGGACTGTATCCCTCCAATTAGAGCCAGCTCTCTCTGGACTGTATCCCTCCAATTAGAGCCAGCTCCCTCTGGACTGTATCCCTCCAATTAGAGCCAGCTCTCTCTGGACTGTATCCCTCCAATTAGAGCCAGCTCTCTCTGGACTGTATCCCTCCAATTGGATCATCTGTAGAGCCAGCTCCCTCTGGACTGTATCCCTCCAATTGGATTATCTGTAGAGCCAGCTCTCTCTGGACTGTATCCCTCCAATTGGATCATCTGTAGAGCCAGCTCCCTCTGGACTGTATCCCTCCAATTGGGTTGTCTGTAGAGCCAGCTCCCTCTGGACTGTACCCCTCCAATTAGAGCCAGCTCTCTCTGGACTGTATCACTCCAATTAGAGCCAGCTCTCTCTGGACTGTATCACTCCAATTGGGTTATCTGTAGAGCCAGCTCCCTCTGGACTGTATCCCTCCAATTGGGTTATCTGTAGAGCCAGCTCTCTCTGGACTGTATCCCTCCAATTGGATTATCTGTAGAGCCAGCTCTCTCTGGACTGTATCCCTCCAATTAGAGCCAGCTCCCTCTGGACTGTATCCCTCCAATTAGAGCCAGCTCTCTCTGGACTGTATCACTCCAATTGGGTTATCTGTAGAGCCAGCTCTCTCTGGACTGTATCACTCCAATTAGAGCCAGCTCTCCTGGACTGTATCCCTCCAATTGGGTTGTCTGTAGAGCCAGCTCTCTCTGGACTGTATCCCTCCAATTAGAGCCAGCTCTCTCTGGACTGTATCACTCCAATTAGAGCCAGCTCCCTCTGGACTGTATCCCTCCAATTGGGTTGTCTGTAGAGCCAGCTCCTACTGGACTGTATCCCTCCAATTGGGTTATCTGTAGAGCCAGCTCCCTCTGGACTGTATCCCTCCAATTAGAGCCAGCTCTCTCTGGACTGTATCACTCCAATTGGGTTATCTGTAGAGCCAGCTCCCTCTGGACTGTATCCCTCCAATTGGGTTATCTGTAGAGCCAGCTCTCTCTGGACTGTATCCCTCCAATTGGATTATCTGTAGAGCCAGCTCTCTCTGGACTGTATCCCTCCAATTAGAGCCAGCTCTCTCTGGACTGTATCACTCCAATTGGGTTATCTGTAGAGCCAGCTCTCTCTGGACTGTATCACTCCAATTAGAGCCAGCTCTCTCTGGACTGTATCCCTCCAATTGGGTTGTCTGTAGAGCCAGCTCTCTCTGGACTGTATCCCTCCAATTAGAGCCAGCTCTCTCTGGACTGTATCACTCCAATTAGAGCCAGCTCCCTCTGGACTGTATCCCTCCAATTGGGTTGTCTGTAGAGCCAGCTCCCTCTGGACTGTATCCCTCCAATTAGAGCCAGCTCTCTCTGGACTGTATCCCTCCAATTAGAGCCAGCTCTCTCTGGACTGTATCACTCCAATTGGGTTATCTGTAGAGCCAGCTCCCTCTGGACGCGAGATCGACTGTATCCCTCCAATTGGATTATCTGTAGAGCCAGCTCCCTCTGGACTGTATCCCTCCAATTAGAGCCAGCTCTCTCTGGACTGTATCACTCCAATTGGGTTATCTGTAGAGCCAGCTCCCTCTGGACTGTATCCCTCCAATTGGATTATCTGTAGAGCCAGCTCTCTCTGGACTGTATCCCTCCAATTGGATTATCTGTAGAGCCAGCTGTCTCTGGACTGTATCCCTCCAATTAGAGCCAGCTCCCTCTGGATTGTATCCCTCCAATTGGATTATCTGTAGAGCCAGCTCTCTCTGGACTGTATCCCTTCAATTGGATTATCTGTAGAGCCAGCTCTCTCTGGACTGTATCCCTCCAATTGGATTATCTGTAGAGCCAGCTCCCTCTGGACTGTATCCCTCCAATTGGATTATCTGTAGAGCCAGCTCTCTCTGGACTGCATCCCTTCCAATTGGATTATCTGTAGAGCCAGCTCCCTCTGGACTGTATCCCTCCAATTGGATTATCTGTAGAGCCAGCTCCCTCTGGACTGTATCCCTCCAATTGGATTATCTGTAGAGCCAGCTCCCTCTGGACTGTATCCCTCCAATTGGGTTATCTGTAGAGCCAGCTCCCTCTGGACTGTACCCCTCCAATTAGAGCCAGCTCCCTCTGGACTGTATCCCTCCAATTGGATCATCTGTAGAGCCAGCTCCCTCTGGACTGTATCCCTCCAATTGGATTATCTGTAGAGCCAGCTCTCTCTGGACTGTATCCCTCCAATTGGATCATCTGTAGAGCCAGCTCCCTCTGGACTGTATCCCTCCAATTAGAGCCAGCTCTCTCTGGACTGTATCCCTCCAATTGGATTATCTGTAGAGCCAGCTCTCTCTGGACTGTATCCCTCCAATTGGATTATCTGTAGAGCCAGCTCCCTCTGGACTGTATCCCTCCAATTGGATTATCTGTAGAGCCAGCTCCCTCTGGACTGTATCCCTCCAATTGGATTATCTGTAGAGCCAGCTCCCTCTGGACTGTATATCCCTCCAATTGGGTTATCTGTAGAGCCACCTCTCTCTGGACTGTATCCCTCCAATTAGAGCCAGCTCTCTCTGGACTGTATCCCTCCAATTGGATTATCTGTAGAGCCAGCTCCCTCTGGACTGTATCCCTCCAATTAGAGCCAGCTCCCTCTGGACTGTATCACTCCAATTAGAGCCAGTTCCCCCTACACTGTATCCCTCCAGCTGATCAGACTTGTTGCATGGTCACGCCTACAGCACTGCAGTGTATAGCTGACTTAGGCACATAATAACAGATTGTGACATTTTATATACAACTCTGGAATATCACATGGACAGATTCTCGCACATTCTTTCAACTGGCACCCCATCATTAAAACAATGCTAGTTGATAAAGTTAATTATTTGTTTTTGTGCATTGGACATTCTTGCATAGTATCTACAAGTGGGTAAGCACCTCCAAATTAGTTATAATCATCTAAAAATGCACTTCATCATGGAAAAGAATTTGTTCCCCTTTTCAAAAAATGACAATCAGAATTTGTAAAAACCGTATGCAGTTTAGGCATTTTGACAATTTTGTTGTCATTATGTAAAATAAATAGCAACATTGAAAATGTATTAAGATGCACTTCAGCTTATGTTATAAAAACTGAAAATAGCCTCTTGATACGAATTGCAGATAATCACCAACTCCTAAACATACCTAATTGCCTCAAAAGATCCTCTCTCTGCATGATTGGTTATGTTACAAAAATAATATTATTATTTTTTTATTGTACAGTAAGGAACAAGCGGAACAAATGATTATGTGAACACAAAAATTTGCAGTTGTGCATAGAGTACTTAGATTTCATTTTATGCACTCATCTTAATAATGAATCAAGGGAATGCACAAGTTAAGTAATAACTAACAAATGAAGAAGGAACGCAACAAAGTCCAGCATAGTTATTAACTATCCAAAATGATTGATTTTGATTTCATTCACAAATTTTAAATTTTTAATTTATATTCCTTGGTCACACCACTGAAAAACATCTTGACACCTCATTACTAATTATTGTCTACAACGGATTGTCACATTTTATATATAACTCTGGACTATCACATGCACAGATTCTCGCACGTTCTTTCAACTGGCACCCCATCATTAACAATGCAAGTTGATAAAGTTAATAATTTGTCTTTGTGCATTGGACATTCTTACATAGAACTTGGTCTCACTTAAATCTTATCTACAAGTGGGTTTGAGTTTTTATTTTGGCCTCTTCATTTTTTATTTTTTTTTTTTCAAAACGACTTGCAATACATGTATTTACATTTTGAATAAATAAATGCAGCATACTGCATTAATTAATAATATGTGACCTGCACGTGATGCAATCACATAAGACCAGACATAAATGAACTCAGGTGGAAGGCAACATGCGTCCCAAACCATCGCACTAGTCATGGTTTGGTGGCAGTTTGAGGGTAGAAACCTGAAGGGTGCCTCCCATGTGGAACACCTAAAATAGTTGGACCTAGACTATCCACAATGAAATATATTTGTACGAGTTCATGTATGTGCATTCGTTATGTTCTCATATCATTACTGTATTTCTAGGCTTGTTCAACAATGTCATTTAAAATGCTGAAAATGAATGTTCTTTGTGTATAGTTGTTCGTATTGGTTGTGTTGTGTGTACATGTTTGGCTAATAATTCTATTAATGGTAAAGTATGTATAAAGCTTTAGATATCTTACGCATGCTTTCAACTGGACCTCATCAGTATAAAGCTGTGTGTTGGATGGACAACCCTACATAGAATATACTCCCACTGGTCCCTAATTATAGCGGTGCAATGCTGGTGTTGCATGTATGTGTGTGTATTGAGGGGGGGGGGGGGGGGGGGGAAGTGTGTGTGCGTGTATGTGTGTACGTGTATGTGTGTACGTGTATGTGTGTGTACGTGTAGTGTGTGTATGTGTGCGTGTGTGCGTGTGTGTGTGTGTGTGTGTGAAAGAGACAGAGTTCTGTTCCTGTATTTTTGAAATGACTATTAAAATGCTTACGTTTTCTAAAAACAGCAATAAAGTCACTTTGCATATCCTATAGGCGAGTAATAAAACATATGTATATATTATAAACAATCACTATGACCTGTAAAGAAGGAAATATATATACAAATAGGTGTAAATCGTCGAACACTGGTTCTTGTGTGTGAAAAACGTCTTTTGCTGAAAATGGTAAGCAATATTGTTGGTTTTATGGTCCAAATGATCGTAATGGAATGGGTACACCGTAAACTGCATAGGGACACAAAAGTGAAGAGATTACTAGTTTGCCTTGGTTGTAAGGTGGTGGGTATTGTGGAAGTCGTGCGGCAATACGATTGAACCACACCGCCTCACCTATTGTGATCCATAACGACGTGTGGTAGCGTAGCAGAGAGATATTAGGGTCGCCATGGATACTGACTCGCGCGCGCAAGCGTCATACCTCGATCCACGCAAATCGCATCTGTGGTTGACAGATAGTACTATCGTCATTACACTATCTACGTTATAACCAATGGGATCGTTTCCGCGAAAAGGGGACAGAGCGCATACATTATAAACGCAACAGAAATGTAATGCTTGCGTTATAAATTGAAATGCATGGCTATTTAAGTTCACAACTCCATGACAGATACCTCCGATTCTAGGTGCGTATGAAGCAATGTGTAGAGGACATTTCAGACTTCTAGAATATCGAAAAAAAAAATTGAAATCACCAAAATGGCCAAATAGTAATTGCGTAGCGGTGCTATTTTGTAGTGGATGTTTATTTGGGACAATGTCCAGCATTGGTGCACTTATGGTCCTTTTCAGTTCAATTTCTTCAAGCCAAACAAACGAAGAGCAACGCTTGCATTGACATGTATGGTTGATATTCACTCCCCAACGGTAGATGTAGTCCGATGTGTAAGAATCATTTGATACAGGAACTTTCTAGTTTTTTAGTTCACAGAGAATTAAAAAGAAGCAAAACTTGAACACTTGAAAAACTACCGACTCGCGATGTTTACCCATGCATGACACCCCGGCCTTTAGTCTCGCGCTCGGGGACGAAATACCCCTCCTCCCGCCGCTGAGCGCGCTGCCTAGATTAAAACACGGCTTGACCTGATAGACAAAAAGAACTCAGGAGCGTGCTTTGCTATAGCGAACTAAAGTGAACAGAGCCACTCTGAATGGAGAGGTCTGCTGTACATATTGTAAGCAGTACCGTTTGATGAAGTCTGTGAAGAAGAATGTTTTAAGCTTCGTTGTACGGCATTGCACCATAGATATTATAACTATAATATCTGGGACAGTTTCCGCGAAAATTGCCCCACGGTTAAAATGTTATAACAATGCATCGCGTTTGAATCGCTATAACTTCCCAACGGATAACGCTATCGACTTCCTATTTTCAACACTTCATAGTGAAATGGTGTAGTATGAAGTGTTGAAAATAAGAAGTCGATAACGTTATCCGTTGGGAAGTTATAGCGATTCAAACGCGATGCATTTTTATAACATTTTAACCGTGGTGCAATTTTGAAACTGTCCCATCTATGATTACACCGACTGACTACAAACTAGTGCGCATGCGTACACTCATTATATCCCTGGACTGCTGCTGCTCATTGTACACAGCCGCATGCACGTACAGTGTATACCAAGTCATGCAGATCAGTTCTAGGATCAGACCCTTTTCTTTTTTCGCCCCGGTAACTTAAAAAGGGACCGAGGGACGAGGCTATCGTGCATGATAACCACTGCTGAGAGCTTCCACATTCCTCATCAGAGGAGGCGAATCCTCCTATTGGGACACTTGTTAATATCCTGATATCCATCAAGTAGCAATTGGCAATGGGCCGGGAGGAGAGAGGGGGAGGAGTTGGAGGAGTGGCCTGGGGACGAGCAATGTTACTAACGTCTCCTCCATTCCTCCTATGCAGATGATCAAAACTCTGCAACTGATGGCTTTCAGTACTCATCAACGTACATTGTGGTATGTTGTTTGAGATGTATTCCATCCCTTGGTCATTGCAACTGCTGCTAGCCAAGTATTGGTAATTAATCAGTATGATATCAGAATCTGGGCATTTGGTCTGTGTCACTATGAAATACAACCCATCGTCTATCTTGCTCCCTTCACCAGGCCACACCCAGAGCTTCTCGTGTGATGCCTTCCTCTACAAGTCTCTGTGTCCTGGGAGTGTTGGGAAATGTACATGTGTGGTCACTGGAACCACATCAAGCTCTAGATGGAGTTTCTTCACATCTCAGGGTTCCCTCTTGTGCAACCCAGCCATAGATCTGATCCAGGCTGGTGGTCTAGGAAGCACATGTCCCCTTTCAATGGGTACCTGTGGTCTATACTTGCGTGCAGCCAATCAAAGACCCACAGGGGATCAAGGCCCCTGTCAGACATCCACACTGAACATAACTGCTGATCCACATTTGAATGGAGCAACAGCTGAGTGCAGAGACTTACAAAGTGGGTTACCTGGGGCATTAATTGGAAACATAACTATCCAAATAGTAGGTAAGCAACATGTGGTGGTCTAAGCAACACTTTGGATACTGCAATATCTCTGCTAGGGGGTGATAGGATGGTCATCACTTGAGCTAAATATAGATCTTATGTTACAAATCTTTTTAATCTTAATTGGGGTCGTTCCGCGAAAAGGGACCTAACGCATACATTATACAATTTCCAGTACGCACAATAGAAATGTAACACATGCATTGAAATGTATGGCTAATTAAAAATTCAGAGCCTTACAACTCCATGACAGATACTCCGATTCTCAGTGCGTAAGAAGCAATGTGTTGAGGACATTTCAGACTTCTAAATATACAAACACTTGAAATCCTAAAAAAAAACTTGCATTAGGTCCATTTTCGTGGAAACAATCCCATATATACATTGGAATTATGCTATTATACCTTCAGGTCTACCAGGGTCACCTGATGGACTTCACTCATCCCTGGTGTGTACCAACTCTCTGACCATCCAATGGACCCCAGGCCTCTAGTGGCTTCAATGCATCCAGTTACAACATCAGTGTCACCTCTGAGACCACAGTGGGTACATGGAGTGTAGCTGGTGATACAACCATGACCACTATTGGAGACCTCATTGATGGATACAAACTACACTGTTAGTGTTGCAGCCATCAACTGTGCAGGATCCAGCAACAGCAGTAGTGTTAGTGTGCAGACATGTGAGTGGTGTGTGTGTGTGTGTGTGTGTGTGTGTGTGTGTGCGTGCGTGTGCGTGTGTGTGTGTGTGTGAGTGTGTGTGTGTGTGTGTGTGTGTGTGTGCGTGCGTGTGCGTGTGTGTGTGTGTGAGTGTGTGTGTGTGTGTGTGTGTGTGTGTGTGTGTGTGTGTGTGTGCGTGCGTGTGTGTGGACATGGTATTAACCAGATCTCTGTGTAGTGCCCTGTGCTCCATTTAGTGTCAGTGTGACCACAGTCTTGTATCAGAACAACAGTGTTTATGATGTGGAGCTGTTCTGGACACACGGACAACAGGTGATCATTGATTGTTGTGATGTGTTGAAACATGATGTCTTCCTCCACACAGAGCTGCAGTGTCCCTCAGTACACAGTGATGGTCACCTCTGCTACTTCAACTGACACATACAACAATTGCACCAGCAGTTCTTGCTTATACATCTTAGGAATGTCTGGAGCCAATGTTAGCTCTTACAATGTGTCAGTGGCTTGTAGGAACACACTGAACCAGATTGGACAGCCATATGTGGCCATGCAGAGTGAGTGCAGTGTTGACATGTAGCCTGTGTCACCATGGTTACTATCTCTGAAAGGTGTTCCAACCCCTGTACTACAAGTTAGGTCAGCCCAATGTGAGTGGGAACACTGCTACCATCCCCTGCACATTCCTGGATGGCTCCTCCTACTACTGTATGGTGTGCTGCAGTACTGATCCCTCTGTTCCTCCTCACTCAAGTGTGTACAACATCTCCACTACCAGAGGCACAGAGGTGACTGTCTCCCTACAAGGCCTCACCAGTGGTCAGATGTACTACTGCAAGGCAGCAGCTACCAACACTAACTCTAATAACTGTACTGGTCCAGTGGTTGGAGGTGTGAAGGTGTTCTTCAGTTTGATAAACCTTGAACGTAATTTTGCAGTTAATATTGAATTTTTCATTATTTACCTCATCCTGGTAGGCTCTTCTGAAGCCACTCTCTTTTATAAAGGTAGCAGTGTGGTGTGGTGTGCTTCTATTGGAACCTTCTTCCCATAGATGCTCCTCAGGTGTCACCGATTGCAGCTGCCATAGGAGGTGTGGCAGGGGGTGTGGTCTGCATCATTATGGCAACAATTGCTGCATTGGCTCTGGTGTTTTGGCACCGAGGTAACCATGACGACCCTAAATCCTGTCACTTCATGCTCTTTTATCTCCAAATTGCATAAATAGATCGTTTTGGAAGGTGAGGTCATCTAACCCATACAAGCATGATTCTCACATGACCATCCATTCAGGTTGCACATGTATTGTGTTGATGTGACTCCATGGGCTGGGATGTCATCACTTCATGGAGGGGCTGAGCCATTGGAGGGAAGAGCCTCTGAGCAACCAGCGGTTTACATGGAGCTGGGGGATTGTGGGGTAGGAGGGTGTGGCCATGGGAGGGTGTGGTGGCCATGGGAGGGTGTGGTTTGGTGCAGTAGGTGTGATGGTGTAATGTGACCAATCAGAGCTGTATCTCTATGTGCCTCATGTAACCATATATGACTAGCACAACCCACCAGCTGGAGTCACTCCAGCTTTCTGCAAGGCTACAGGGGACGCACCAGCTGGATCATGTGATCCACTCCTGAATGATATGAACAGTGATGTTTATGCTTGTCCACTTCCCATTAATGGAGACGTCAACAAAAAGGTATGCTTGACATAACAAAGTCCTACAAATATCAATATCACCTTTGTGTGGTTTGCTGACCTTAGCTTTCCCTCAATGCTCGTGTAGAAAACTATGTGGTAAGTGGCCAAATGCTGAAAGTAGTTATTAAACTAAGTGGCCTAATGCCACCTAATGGTCAGCAGATGTCATAGGAGGTCATTCCTTCTCCTCTTCCCATATTATCCTCCTCCCCCTTCCCATATTATCCTCCTCCCCCTTCCCATATTATCCTCCTCCCCTTCCCATATTATCCTCCTCCCCCTTCCCATATTATCCTCCTCCCCCTTTCCATATTATCTTCCTCCCGCTCCTCGCTGCATCATTTTTGCCTATTCCATTTAATGCCCTCTATTCAGAGAAGTGCTGATGGTTTGTGTGAGATAGCCACAAACACAGGTCATGTGTATGGCCTCCTTCAAGTGCCAGATGTAAGGGGTGTGGCCAACGAGTATGAGGATCCTCAGCATGCCATTAAAGACAATGAGTCTGGGGACTTGGCATACTGCCTTGTGGAAGGAAAGAGAGAAGTAAGTATTATATGACACTGATGGTTGCGTTTGACATGGTTTCAAGTCTGCTGCTTATATCCTATGAACCATTAGCAGCTTAAAGAACCTGTCCCTCTGGATGCTTACAGTGTGGTGGAGCAGAAGAAAAGCATCAGCATTGGAGCACAGGTTTATCTGGAAGTGCTACCAGATACTGTCAACGGACAAGATCTCTGAATGCAAGGGATGTATTCACTAGAAATGTGTATCCCACAACTATCAGATTGTGATTCCCTCAGATCAGTTCGTGTTGTATATTAGGGATGTTCATTCCGTGTCTTTGTAAGAAATGTATTATTTTATTTACAACCATGTGTGTATGTGTGTGTGTGGGGGGGGGGGGAATGAGGTGATGGTGCCTCACTCTGGTGCATTGATCTCCCAGTGACCTGGCATGGGCAATTGTAAGTGTTCTGTGAAACGCATTAACATGATAGTAGATGTTTAACTAAATGCAGTGTAGAACCCAATGTTGCTGTTTGGGCATATGCCAGGCATAAGCCATTAATGCAGTTGAGTACTTGAATGCAGAACATTAGTACCTACAATTGATCCATACCATCAAGATGAATGAGAGGGTCTCATTCTTCAATAGAACAGCAGTAGATATACATGAAAAGATCAACTTAACAAATTAAACTTAAACATGGAATATGCATACAGTTAAAATGAAGTTAGAATGATTGCAGCAGTGGGGAAGCATAAGTCAGTAGATGTCTATATGATTGGTTCATGTGATTCAATACATCTGCTGTTTAGCATTTTTCAGCCTTCAATGATAGCTGTGGTGCAATTGTGTGTAAAAGTGTGTGTGTGTGTGTGTGTGTGTGTGTGTGTGTGTGTGTGTGTGTGTGTGCATGTGTGTGTTGGCCATGTAGAATGAATAGGATGTGTATATTTTCAGATGCAGTTTATGCTCTGTACTAAAAATGAAAACCACGTACATCTTGGTCTTGCAGTGAGCCATCATTCATCCCTTCATTAGTGCCTGCCAGTGGGATTGCTGAACTCTCTTTTGCTTCATTCTTCAAGTTTGAATTTGCATTTTCATTTTGATAGTGATCCTCGCTCATTGCTGTGCTGGTGGCCTCCACTGGCTGGCTCATTGCTGTGTTAGTGACCCCCACTGGCTGGTTCATTGCTGTGTTAGTGACCCCCACTGGCTGGCTCATTGCTGTGTTAGTGACCCCCACTGGCTGGCTCATTGCTGTGCTGGTGGCCTCCACTGGCTGGTTCATTGCTGTGCTGGTGGCCTCCACTGGCTGGCTCATTGCTGTGCTGGTGGCCTCCACTGGCTGGTTCATTGCTGTGCTAGTGACCCCCTCTGGCTGGCTCATTGCTGTGCTAGTGACCCCCACTGGCTGGTTCATTGCTGTGCTAGTGACCCCCACTGGCTGGTTCATTGCTGTGCTGGTGGCCTCCACTGGCTGGCTCATTGCTGTGCTGGTGGCCTCCACTGGCTGGCTCATTGCTGTGCTGGTGGCCTCCTCTGGCTGGCTCATTGCTGTGCTAGTGACCCCCACTGGCTGGTTCATTGCTGTGCTAGTGACCCCCACTGGCTGGTTCATTGCTGTGCTGGTGGCCTCCACTGGCTGGCTCATTGCTGTGCTAGTGACCTCCACTGGCTGGTTCATTGCTGTGCTAGTGACCCCCACTGGCTGGTTCATTGCTGTGCTAGTGACCCCCACTGGCTGGTTCATTGCTGTGCTAGTGACCCCCTCTGGCTGGGGACCAATAGTTACTGGTTGGAGCTCAGTCTCTGCACTCTTGTCTATAGGAAGCAATTTAACACACTGCACTGTTCTGTACACCAACATATATACATTCAAAGAAACTTACCTTTCTTGTGTTTAGGATATATTACACACAGAACGAAGACCATTATAAGCTGTAGCACCACAGCAAGCCCTCCAGCAGTTCCAACAACTGAACCAATCACAACTTCATTTTTTACTGCACCAGTGTTTGCTTGTACTGGATGAGACAGAATCGCTTTAATGGTAATGTTCATAAAATACATTTTTGTGTGCTTGTGCGTACATAGAGCACCATAATGATGCAATCAACATAACTGACCTTGAAGTGTGTTAGATGGCTGAGTTGTAGAATCTGAAAACACACATGATTGGATTCATTAATTGCAGGTGTGCACACGCATACATGTATATGATATAAACACAGACCACGCAATTATATCAGAGGTATCTATTACTTTGCTGAATATTACACTCAAGGATTGCAAGAATTTCAGTATTCAATTGTCCAAGTTGGGTGGTTTTATATATTGTTTTGTTTTCATAAACATTTTGGTGTCTGTGTCAGGTTGATGCCTAATTAAATGAACACAAGAGCTATTGGTGAGGGGACAGCAGCTAAAAGGGATGGGCTCAAAGAGTAATCAATGCTAAATATCAGAAAACCATCTCAAATGACTTCTAAATATTGTTCTCTGATTTTAAACAGCACTTAAGAGACAGATGTGATATAGGTATTTTCATCAATATTGACCGTTCATGCCAAACATATGGCCTTTTAATGGATGGATTTAGACTAAGCTGTAAGCTGCAGTAGAAGACATGAATAATCCAATTCTAGTATCTTTTTGCACATTGCACACATCTTGTCTCAAAACACAGCCCAAAATCAATTACATTCTTTTTTTTTTTTTTGTAACAGAATAGTCACGATGACTGACAGTTTGTCTATTGTGCTCATAGGGTAAAATAAAACAAACACACATACATACACATAAACACACTAACACACAAATACACACACAAACACACACACACACACACACAGCTTCATATGAGAGATGCATCAGATGACGAAAAACCTCCCAAGACAAACGTTTTGGAAATACAAATTATAAATCCTTCCTCCCCCTCCTCCTTCCATCTCAAAAATAAACAAATCGAAAAAGAACATAATGAACAGAAAACGGAACTTAAAAACAACACAACGGAAAAAATATGTATAACTGAACAGAACAATGATGAAAGAAGTGAAGGATGCTGCATCACTTGACAATATACAACCAAATAGGCAATACCACAAGGAATTAATCCTATTTATATATTTATTACTTTGAATAAGCTGTTGCTATGTAAATCGGGTGACACTCAGTTGCCATCTCATTCCCAAAATATACTTATTGGAAACAAGAGCTAATTAACATAATAAAAGTACTAAGTGATGCATATCTGACCTATTGATCCAGAGGTGTCACTTGAAGGAGAGATATTCGGTGGTAAAGATAATATGGGCCATGATGTGATAAAAGGCACTGCTTGCAATGTGAAGTAGGTACGAATGGAGCTTGTAATGTTGAAGTAGGTACCAATGGAGCTTGGAATGTTGAAGTAGGTACCAATGGAGCTTGTCAATGTTGAAGATTCTGACGAGATCTCTGATGAAACAATCAATATTGGTGATGTTAAAATAACCTCTGATGAAATGGCATTCAATGTTGGTGACATTGAGATGATCTGTGAGGTTAAGAGGGTCTGCAGTGTTGAGATGACTTGTAAGGTCAGACTATCATTAGCAGTGAAGCTGGCCAATAATGATGTAAACGCTCCCTGAAATGAAACTAGAAGATTGCTTGTAGCTCTGATAATGAAAACATTTGCAATGGTGGGCTGGAAAGTCCACTTGAACTGGTTTCTAGTACTGACAAGGCCTGTGATTGTGAAGCTAGCATTGAAGTAGAATCTATCTGTGATGATGAATTGTCATTCATCATTAAAACAACTGAAGGTGAAATAACATGGAAGTTGATCTTATAGAAAGGTTCTGTGTTGGTGACATGGATTGTGCCGACTCTGATATTGATGAAGTTGATGATGAAAACATGAAGTCAGATGTTAACTCTATGGCTGAAACTGAAATGGCTTGTGGTGTGGATGCTGGTGTTGTGTTGATATCAGATATTGAAATGGTTGGTGATAGTGGAATGACGTCTGAAGTTTCAGAAAATGTGTTTGACATAGTCATTGAAAAGACTGTAGTTGAAGCAATATTGGAAGTTGAATCAATGGCTGAAATTGAAATGGCTTGTGATGTAGGTGCCAGTGTTGTGTAGGTATCAGATATTGATAAAGTTAATGTTGGTGAAACAAAGTTTGAAGTTCCATTAAGATCTGGTGCATTTGTTATGGTGTTATTCTGATTGTATTGAAAATATTGCTGTTGAAACAATGTTGGAAGTTGAATCCATGGCTGAAATTGAAATGGCTTGTGATGTAGGTGCCAGTGTCATGTAGATATCAGATATTGGTAAAGTTAATGTTGGTGAAACAAAGTTTGAGGTTCCATTAAGATCTGGTGTATTTGTTATGGTGTTATTCTGCTGTATTGATAATATTGTTGTTGAAATAATGTTGGAAGTTGAATCCATGGCTGAAATTGAAATGGCTTGTGATGTAGGTGCCAGTGTCATGTAGATATCAGATATTGGTAAAGTTAATGTTGGTGAAACAAAGTTTGAAGTTCCATTAAGATCTGGTGTATTTGTTATGGTGCTTATTCTGCTGTATTGATAATATTGTTGTTGAAACAATGTTGGAAGTTGAATCGATGGCTGAAATTGAAATGGCTTGCAATGTAGGTGCCACTGTTGTGTAGATATCAGATGCTGGTGAAGTCAATGATGGTGAAACAAAGATTGAGGTTCCATTATTATCTGATGCAGAAAATGTATTTGATATGGTGTTGGTCTCTTCTATTGAAAATGTTGTTGCTGAAACTAATGTTGGAAGTTGAGTTGATGGCTGAAATTGAAATGAATTGTGATGCAGATGCCACTGTTGTGTAGATATCAGATAGTTGGTGAAGTCAATGATGGTGAAACAAAGATTGAGGTTCCATTAATATCTGATGCAGAAAATGTATTTGATATGGTGTTGGTCTCTTCTATTGAAAATGTTGTTGCTGAAATAATGTTGGAAGTTGAGTTGATGGCTGAAATTGAAATGAATTGTGATGCAGATGCCACTGTTGTGTAGATAGCAGATGTTGGTGAAGTCAATGATGGTGAAACAAAGATTGAGGTTCCATTAATATCTGATGCAGAAAATGTATTTGATATGGTGTTGGTCCTCTTCTATTGAAAATGTTGTTGCTGAAATAATGTTGGAAGTTGAGTTGATGGCTGAAATTGAAATGAATTGTGATGCAGATGCCACTGTTGTGTAGATATCAGATATTGGTGAAGTTAATGATGGTGAAACAAAGATTGAGGTTCCATTAATATCTGATGCAGAAAATGTATTTGATATGATGTTGGTCACTTCTATTGAAAATACTATTGCTGAAACAATGCTAGAAGTTGAATCAATGGCTGAATTTGAAATGCCTTGTAGTGTGGCTTCTGTTGTAGCATTGATATACGATATAGATAAGGTTGCTGATGGCATGATGATTTCTGAAGTTGAAACAGAATCTGATATTCCCTGAAGCTGTACTCCTAACATAATGAAATAAAAAGAGAGTATTACTGTATAACAAAATTATAAAATAAATACATTTCTACAGTGTAAACCATATCAGATTTGTAGAGTACAGCAATAAATTTTAAGGTTAATACTTCATCTCAATCCATGATAACCTTCTTACATGTACATACAATGAGGTTGTTGATTGTGAATTAAACGTTGCTTATGAATTAAACGGAGTGTATTATGTCAATGTAATTATAATGTTGTACCTGCATTGTACTTTTTGACATCGTTGTCCTCATTTTATAATAAATCATAAATGTGTAAATGTGTGATGTAAGTTATACACTCAAAGGAAGGTCCCTGCTCCTAAACTAACTGCTTCATGCATGTATCGTGTAAGTACATCCACAAAACAAAATTGCCAGAATGCACTCTTGCTATCACAGCATCTAAGAAATTCTGAATAGCAGTGGCTTCTTATCAGTTGGAAATATCACAAAACTATTCCAATTGTAGTTCTCCTACATGAGAACATGCACCAGAACACCAGGCAACAGCAAGGCTAGTGAAGATGCTATATCACTTTCTGAAGGTCCAAAAAATGAAACCAATGTTACCACAATAAATACAGACACTAGTACCACTCTGGATATTTATCACTATTTGGTTCAGCTATTGGCAAAAGGTTAGTCGTGCATGCAGTTGGGCATCATTACACTAAACTGCTAGTGAGGTAGATTATGCTTTTCCTTCAGGACCAGCAGTGTATATAAAATAAATAAATAATTGCAGTAATATTCATGGCTGAGGAAGACTGACAGTAGTCTGTCTTACTGATTCAATTCCAAACCTAAGCTCAAACTATGACATGAACCAATTGGATCAGAAACTAACAAATGTTGTGATGGCTGACAAGCAGTTAATACTCTGAATGACCTTCATTTTAGCAAGGCACACAACTAATATATACACATTATTCTACATATATAAGAAAGCCAAAATCCTCTGTTCTGACCTTGGTATTTTGTGAGAAGAGTCAGTGTGAGTACCTGTATGTAATAAATATTATGTTGAAATACACATGTATCTATAGCATCTTGGAATGCACAAATAAATGATCGAATGAAGGCATGCATGATGTACAATATTGATTAATACTCTCCTTTGTAGCATAATGCAGTTTGGAGAGCTAAGATATTCATTCCTAAAGTCTAACATTAGCTATTCCTTCTTAACCTGTGCTCACAACACATCACAGATCATTCAACATGATTGAGCTAGTCACACACACACACACACACACCACACACACACACACACACACACACACACACACACACACATACACACACAGCTCAGTCTATAGCCGTGTGTAAAAAACTCTCTATAAACAATGCTCGTGGTCTATTCGATATGTCACTCCTTATCTGAGGAAAAATTATGGTTGTGTGCCTGCGTGCAAACTCACCAGAATTTTTGCTTCCATTTGCTGATATAGCTCACATCCTTAAATGATAAAGAATAGAAGGTTCATGCCATGTTCGTAACAATAAATAGCTAACTGTGAGATTTGCACATGCGGAAAAACATAAACATGTGCACGAACTTAAACATATGCACATCATACGCTCGAGTCACACTAGGTTCTAACTATTTTCAAGTTGTTCGTGGTATAGAGTCAAGCATACATGGTCACGTAGATGAAAACGTACAGTTAATATGAATAAATAGTCCAATTTCAACTCACTATATATCCGAAAGAGTTCAGGAAAGCGAAGGCGTACAGCACGATTGAAACTGTTGGTCTCCAATGGTAACGGACGCTCACGTTCCGAAAATGTTTTCGACCGTCTGTTAATTTATCATCAAATAGGTCAGCATGCCGTTATGGAAGTAGGCTTATACTAGTGCATGCATAATGTTTTACTTTAGCTGCCTATAGTTTTGTATTGAATTTTTCAGAGACGCATGGATGTCGACGCGCCTACTGTGCGCCAGGCAACGAAGTCTCACACCTCGCCACCACAGACTAAATCACTCTTCAAACAATTCATTGCTATGGTAAGGGACAAACACTTTACATGAATTAGCCTGGCCCTCCTGAATGATAACACACATCTTTATTATTATTAGCAAAAGACGATACTGTTGATCCACCTACTGCACAAATCTAAGGGCTAGGCTGTAGTCACCTCACCGATGTGGTAGACATATTCTTGAACACACATATCACCTCACCCCTCCCCACCACCA
>JABACO010000006.1:564516-580218 GCA_013339895.1 Ephydatia muelleri
TGAGTGCAGTGTTGACATGTAGCCTGTGTCACCATGGTTACCTTCTCTAAAGGTGTTCCAACCCCTGTACTCCAAGTTGGGTCAGCCCAATGTGAGTGGGAACACTGCTACCATCCCCCTGCACATTCCTGGATGGCTCCTCCTACTACTGTATGGTGTGCTGCAGTACTGATCCCTCTGTTCCTCCTCACTCAAGTGTGTACAACATCTCCACTACCAGAGGCACAGAGGTGACTGTCTCCCTACAAGGCCTCACCAGTGGTCAGATGTACTACTGCAAGGCAGCAGCTACCAACACTAACTCTAATAACTGTACTGGTCCAGTGGTTGGAGGTGTGAAGGTGTTCTTCAGTTTGATAAACCTTGAAGTAATTTTGCAGTTAATATTGAATTTTTCATTATTTACCTCATCTTGGTAGGCTCTTCTGAAGCCACTCTCTTTTATAAAGGTAGCAGTGTGGTGTTGTGTGCTTCTATTGGAACCTTCTTCCCATAGATGCTCCTCAGGTGTCACCGATTGCAGCTGCCATAGGAGGTGTAGCAGGGGGTGTGGTCTGCATCATTATGGCAACAATTGCTGCATTGGCTCTGGTGTTTGGCACCGAGGTAACCATGACGACCCTAAATCCTGTCACTTCATGCTCTTTTATCTCCAAATTGCATAAATAGATCGTTTTGGAAGGTGAGGTCATCTAACCCATACAAGCATGATTCTCATGACCATCCATTCAGGTTGCACATGTATCGTGTTGATGTGACTCCATGGGCTGGGATGTCATCACTTCATGGAGGGGCTGAGCCATTGGAGGGAAGAGGCCTCTGAGCAACCAGCGGTTTACATGGAGCTGGGGATTGTGGGGTAGGAGGGTGTGGCCATGGGAGGGTGTGGTGGCCATGGGAGGGTGTGGTGGCCATGGGAGGGTGTGGTTTGGTGCGGTAGGTGTGATGGTGTAATGTGACCAATCAGAGCTGTATCTCTATGTGCCTCATGTAACCATATATGACTAGCACAACCCACCAGCTGGAGTCACTCCAGCTTTCTGCAAGGCTACAGGGGACGCACCAGCTGGATCATGTGATCCACTCCTGAATGATATGAACAGTGATGTTTATGCTTGTCCACTTCCCATTAATGGAGACGTCAAACAAAAAGGTATGCTTGACATAACAAAGTCCTACAAATATCAATATCACCTTTGTGTGGTTTGCTGACCTTAGCTTTCCCTCAATGCCCGTGTAGAAAACTATGTGGTAAGTGGCCAAATGCTGAAAGTAGTTATTAAACTAAGTGGCCTAATGCCACCTAATGGTCAGCACGATGTCATAGGAGGTCATTCCTTCTCCTCTTCCCATATTATCCTCCTCCCCCTTCCCATATTATCCTCCTCCCCCTTTCCATATTATCCTCCTCCCCCTTCCATATTATCCTCCTCCCCCCTTCCCATTTATCCTCCTCCCCCTTTCCATGTTATCTTCCTCCCGCTCCTCGCTGCATCATTTTTGCCTATCCATTTAATGCCCTCTATTCAGAGAAGTGCTGATGGTTTGTGTGAGATAGCCACAAACACAGGTCATGTGTACGGCCTCCTTCAAGTGCCAGATGTAAGGGGTGTGGCCAACGAGTATGAGGATCCTCAGCATGCCATTAAAGACAATGAGTCTGGGGACTTGGCATACTGCCTTGTGGAAGGAAAGAGAGAAGTAAGTAATATATGACGCTGATGGGGTTGCGTTTGACATGGTTTCAAGTCTGCACCTTATATCCTATGAACCATTAGCAGCTTAAAGAACCTGTCCCTCTGGATGCTTACAGTGTGGTGGAGCAGAAGAAAAGCATCAGCATTGGAGCACAGGTTTATCTGGAAGTGCTACCAGATACTGTCAACGGACAAGATCTCTGAATGCAAGGGATGTATTCACTAGAAATGTGTATCCCACAACTATCAGATTGTGATTCCCTCAGATCAGTTCGTGTTGTATATTAGGGATGTTCATTCCGTGTCTTTGTAAGAAATGTATTATTTTATTTACAACCATGTGTGTATGTGTGTGTGTGTGTGGGGGGGGGGGAATGAGGTGATGGTGCCTCACTCTGGTGCATTGATCTCCCAGTGACCTGGCATGGGCAATTGTAAGTGTTCTGTGAAACGCATTAACATGATACCTAGTACATGTTTAACTAAATGCAGTGTAGAACCCAATGTTGCTGTTTTGGGCATATGCCAGGCATAAGCCATTAATGCAGTTGAGTACTTCAATGCAGAACATTAGTACCTACAATTGATCCATACCATCAAGATGAATGAGAGGGTCTCATTCTTCAATAGAACAGCAGTAGATATACATGAAAAGATCAACTTAACAAATTAAACTTAAACATGGAATATGCATACAGTTAAAATGAAGTTAGAATGATTGCAGCAGTGGGGAAGCATAAGTCAGTAGATGTCTATATGATTGGTTCATGTGATTCAATACATCTGCTGTTTAGCATTTTTCAGCCTTCAATGATAGCTGTGGTGCAATTGTGTGTAAAAGTGTGTGTGTGTGTGTGTTGTGTGTGTGTGTGTGGTGTGTGTGTGTGTGTGTGTGTGTGCATGTGTGTGTTGGCCATGTAGAATGAATAGGATGTGTATATTTTCAGATGCAGTTTATGCTCTGTACTAAAAATGAAAACCACGTACATCTTGGTCTTGCAGTGAGCCATCATTCATCCCTTCATTAGTGCCTGCCAGTGGGCTTGCTGAACTCTCTTTTGCTTCATTCTTCAAGTTTGAATTTGCATTTTCATTTTGATAGTGATCCTCGCTCATTGCTGTGCTGGTGACCCCCACTGGCTGGCTCATTGCTGTGTTAGTGACCCCCACTGGCTGGCTCATTGCTGTGCTGGTGGCCTCCACTGGCTGGTTCATTGCTGTGCTGGTGGCCTCCACTGGCTGGCTCATCACTGTGTTAGTGACCTCCACTGGCTGGTTCATTGCTGTGCTAGTGACCTCCACTGGCTGGCTCATTGCTGTGTTAGTGACCCCCCACTGGCTGGCTCATTGCTGTGCTGGTGGCCTCCACTGGCTGGTTCATTGCTGTGCTGGTGGCCTCCACTGGCTGGCTCATTGCTGTGCTGGTGGCCTCCACTGGCTGGCTTATTGCTGTGCTAGTGACCCCCTCTGGCTGGCTCATTGCTGTGCTAGTGACCCCCACTGGCTGGTTCATTGCTGTGCTAGTGACCCCCACTGGCTGGTTCATTGCTGTGCTGGTGGCCTCCACTGGCTGGCTCATTGCTGTGCTAGTGACCTCCACTGGCTGGTTCATTGCTGTGCTAGTGACCCCCACTGGCTGGTTCATTGCTGTGCTAGTGACCCCCACTGGCTGGTTCATTGCTGTGCTAGTGACCCCCACTGGCTGGTTCATTGCTGTGCTGGTGGCCTCCACTGGCTGGCTCATTGCTGTGCTAGTGACCTCCACTGGCTGGTTCATTGCTGTGCTAGTGACCCCCACTGGCTGGTTCATTGCTGTGCTAGTGACCCCCACTGGCTGGTTCATTGCTGTGCTAGTGACCCCCTCTGGCTGGGGACCAATAGTTACTGGTTGGAGCTCAGTCTCTGCACTCTTGTCTATAGGAAGCAATTTAACACACTGCACTGTTCTGTACACCAACATATATACATTCAAAGAAACTTACCTTTCTTGTGTTTAGGATATATTACACACAGAACGAAGACCATTATAAGCTGTAGCACCACAGCAAGTCCTCCAGCAGTTCCAACAACTGAACCAATCACAACTTCATTTTTTACTGCACCAGTGTTTGCTTGTACTGGATGAGACAGAATCGCTTTAATGGTAATGTTCATAAAATACATTTTTGTGTGCTTGTGCGTACATAGAGCACCATAATGATGCAATCAACATAACTGACCTTGAAGTGTGTTAGATGGCTGAGTTGTAGAATCTGAAAACACACATGATTGGATTCATTAATTGCAGGTGTGCACACGCATACATGTATATGATATAAACACAGACCACGCAATTATATCAGAGGTATCTATTACTTTGCTGAATATTACACTCAAGGATTGCAAGAATTTCAGTATTCAATTGTCCAAGTTGGGTGGTTTTATATATTGTTTTGTTTTCATAAACATTTTGGTGTCTGTGTCAGGTTGATGCCTAATTAAATGAACACAAGAGCTATTGGTGAGGGGACAGCAGCTAAAAGGGATGGGCTCAAAGAGTAATCAATACTAAATATCAGAAAACCATCTCAAATGACTTCTAAATATTGTTCTCTGATTTTAAACAGCACTTAAGAGACAGATGTGATATAGGTACTTTCATCAATATTGACCGTTCATGCCAAACATGTGGCCTTTTAATGGATGGATTTAGACTAAGCTGTAAGCTGCAGTAGAAGACATGAATAATCCAATTCTAGTATCTTTTTGCACATTGCACACATCTTGTCTCAAAACACAGCCCAAAATCAATTACATTCTTTTTTTATTTTTGTAACAGAATAGTCATGATGACTGACAGTTTGTCTATTGTGCTCATAGGGTAAAATAAAACAAACACACATACACACACATAAACACACTAACACACAAATACACACACAAACACACACACACACACACACACACAGCTTCATATGAGAGATGCATCAGATGACGAAAAACCTCCCAAGACAAACGTTTTGGAAATACAAATTATAAATCCTTCCTCCCCCTCCTCCTTCCATCTCAAAAATAAACAAATCGAAAAAGAACATAATGAACAGAAAACGGAACTTAAAAACAACACAACGGAAAAAATATGTATAACTGAACAGAACAATGATGAAAGAAGTAAAGGATGCTGCATCACTTGACAATATACAACCAAATAGGCAATACCACAAGGAATTAAATCCTATTTATATATTTATTACTTTGAATAAGCTGTTGCTATGTAAATCGGGTGACACTCAGTTGACATCTCATACCCAAAATATACTTATTGGAAACAAGAGCTAATTAACATAATAAAAGTACTAAGTGATGCATATCTGACCTATTGATCCAGAGGTGTCACTTGAAGGAGAGATATTCGGTGGTAAAGATAATATGGGCCATGATGTGATAAAAGGCACTGCTTGCAATGTTGAAGTAGGTACGAATGGAGCTTGTAATGTTGAAGTAGGTACCAATGGAGCTTGGAATGTTGAAGTAGGTACCAATGGAGCTTGCAATGTTGAAGATTCTGACGAGATCTCTGATGAAACAATCAATATTGGTGATGTTAAAATAACCTCTGATGAAATGGCATTCAATGTTGGTGACATTGAGATGATCTGTGAGGTTAAGAGGGTCTGCAGTGTTGAGATGACTTGTAAGGTCAGACTATCATTAGCAGTGAAGCTGGCCAATAATGTGTAAACGCTCCCTGAAATGAAACTAGAAGTTGCTTGTAGCTCTGATAATGAAAACATTTGCAATGGTGGGCTGGAAAGTCCACTTGAACTGGTTTCTAGTACTGACAAGGCCTGTGATTGTGACGCTAGCATTGAAGTAGAATCTATCTGTGATGATGAATTGTCATTCATCATTAAAACAACTGAAGGTGAAATCAACATGGAAGTTGATCTTATAGAAAGGTTCTGTGTTGGTGACATGGATTGTGCCGACTCTGATATTGATGAAGTTGATGATGAAAACATGAAGTCAGATGTTAACTCTATGGCTGAAACTGAAATGGCTTGTGGTGTGGATGCTGGTGTTGTGTTGATATCAGATATTGAAATGGTTGGTGATAGTGGAATGACGTCTGAAGTTTCAGAAAATGTGTTTGACATAGTCATTGAAAAGACTGTAGTTGAAGCAATATTGGAAGTTGAATCAATGGCTGAAATTGAAATGGCTTGTGATGTAGGTGCCAGTGTTGTGTAGGTATCAGATATTGATAAAGTTAATGTTGGTGAAACAAAGTTTGAAGTTCCATTAAGATCTGGTGCATTTGTTATGGTGTTATTCTGTTGTATTGAAAATATTGCTGTTGAAACAATGTTGGAAGTTGAATCCATGGCTGAAATTGAAATGGCTTGTGATGTAGGTGCCAGTGTCATGTAGATATCAGATATTGGTAAAGTTAATGTTGGTGAAACAAAGTTTGAGGTTCCATTAAGATCTGGTGTATTTGTTATGGTGTTATTCTGCTGTATTGATAATATTGTTGTTGAAACAATGTTGGAAGTTGAATCCATGGCTGAAATTGAAATGGCTTGTGATGTAGGTGCCAGTGTCATGTAGATATCAGATATTGGTAAAGTTAATGTTGGTGAAACAAAGTTTGAAGTTCCATTAAGATCTGGTGTATTTGTTATGGTGTTATTCTGCTGTATTGATAATATTGTTGTTGAAACAATGTTGGAAGTTGAATCGATGGCTGAAATTGAAATGGCTTGCAATGTAGGTGCCACTGTTGTGTAGATATCAGATGCTGGTGAAGTCAATGATGGTGAAACAAAGATTGAGGTTCCATTAATATCTGATGCAGAAAATGTATTTGATATGGTGTTGGTCTCTTCTATTGAAAATGTTGTTGCTGAAACAATGTTGGAAGTTGAGTTGATGGCTGAAATTGAAATGAATTGTGATGCAGATGCCACTGTTGTGTAGATATCAGATGTTGGTGAAGTCAATGATGGTGAAACAAAAATTGAGGTTCCATTAATATCTGATGCAGAAAATGTATTTGATATGGTGTTGGTCTCTTCTATTGAAAATGTTGTTGCTGAAACAATGTTGGAAGTTGAGTTGATGGCTGAAATTGAAATGAATTGTGATGCAGATGCCACTGTTGTGTAGATAGCAGATGTTGGTGAAGTCAATGATGGTGAAACAAAGATTGAGGTTCCATTAATATCTGATGCAGAAAATGTATTTGATATGGTGTTGGCCTCTTCTATTGAAAATGTTGTTGCTGAAATAATGTTGGAAGTTGAGTTGATGGCTGAAATTGAAATGAATTGTGATGCAGATGCCACTGTTGTGTAGATATCAGATATTGGTGAAGTTAATGATGGTGAAACAAAGATTGAGGTTCCATTAATATCTGATGCAGAAAATGTATTTGATATGATGTTGGTCACTTCTATTGAAAATACTATTGCTGAAACAATGCTAGAAGTTGAATCAATGGCTGAATTTGAAATGCCTTGTAGTGTGGCTTCTGTTGTAGCATTGATATACGATATAGATAACGGTTGCTGATGGCATGATGATTTCTGAAGTTGAAACAGAATCTGATATTCCCTGAAGCTGTACTCCTAACATAATGAAATAAAAAGAGAGTATTACTGTATAACAAAATTATAAAATAAATACATTTCTACAGTGTAAACCATATCAGATTTGTAGAGTACAGCAATAAATTTTAAGGTTAATACTTCATCTCAATCCATGATAACCTTCTTACATGTACATACAATGAGGTTGTTGCTTGTGAATTAAACGTTGCTTATGAATTAAACGGAGTGTCAATGTAATTTATAATGTTGTACCTGCATTGTACTTTTTGACATCGTTGTCCTCATTTTATAATAAATCATAAATGTGTAAATGTGTGATGTAAGTTATACACTCAAAGGAAGGTCCCTGCTCCTAAACTAACTGCTTCATGCATGTATCGTGTAAGTACATCCACAAAACAAAATTGCCAGAATGCACTCTTGCTATCACAGCATCTAAGAAATTCTGAATAGCAGTGGCTTCTTATCAGTTGGAAATATCACAAAACTATTCCAATTGTAGTTCTCCTACATGAGAACATGCACCAGAACACCAGGCAACAGCAAGGCTAGTGAAGATGCTATATCACTTTCTGAAGGTCCAAAAAATGAAACCAATGTTACCACAATAAATACAGACACTAGTACCACTCTGGATATTTATCACTATTTGGTTCAGCTATTGGCAAAAGGTTAGTCGTGCATGCAGTTGGGCATCATTACACTAAACTGCTAGTGAGGTAGATTATGCTTTTCCTTCAGGACCAGCAGTGTATATAAAATAAATAAATAATTGCAGTAATATTCATGGCTGAGGAAGACTGACAGTAGTCTGTCTTACTGATTCAATTCCAAACCTAAGCTCAAACTATGACATGAACCAATTGGATCAGAAACTAACAAATGTTGTGATGGCTGACAAGCAGTTAATACTCTGAATGACCTTCATTTTAGCAAGGCACACAACTAATATATACACATTATTCTACATATATAAGAAAGCCAAAATCCTCTGTTCTGACCTTGGTATTTGTGAGAAGAGTCAGTGTGAGTACCTGTATGTAATAAATATTATGTTGAAATACACATGTATCTATAGCATCTTGGAATGCACAAATAAATGATCGAATGAAGGCATGCATGATGTACAATATTGATTAATACTCTCCTTTGTAGCATAATGCAGTTTGGAGAGCTAAGATATTCATTCCTAAAGTCTAACATTAGCTATTCCTTCTTAACCTGTGCTCACAACACATCACAGATCATTCAACATGATTGAGCTAGTTCACACACACACACACACACACACACACACACACACACACACACACACACACACACACACACATACACACACAGCTCAGTCTATAGCCGTGTGTAAAAAAACTCTCTATAAACAATGCTCGTGTCTATTCGATATGTCACTCCTTATCTGAGGAAAAATTATGGTTGTGTGCCTGCGTGCAAACTCACCAGAATTTTTGCTTCCATTTGCTGATATAGCTCACATCCTTAAATGATAAAGAATAGAAGGTTCATGCCATGTTCGTAACAATAAATAGCTAACTGTGAGATTTGCACATGCGGAAAAACATAAACATGTGCACGAACTTAAACATATGCACATCATACGCTCGAGTCACACTAGGTTCTAACTATTTTCAAGTTGTTTCGTGGTATAGAGTCAAGCATACATGGTCACGTAGATGAAAACGTACAGTTAATATGAATAAATAGTCCAATTTCAACTCACTATATATCCGAAAGAGTTCAGGAAAGCGAAGGCGTACAGCACGATTGAAACTGTTGGTCTCCAATGGTAACGGACGCTCACGTTCCGAAAATGTTTTCGACCGTCTGTTAATTTATCATCAAATAGGTCAGCATGCCGTTATGGAAGTAGGCTTATACTAGTGCATGCATAATGTTTTACTTTAGCTGCCTATAGTTTTGTATTGAATTTTTCAGAGACGCATGGATGTCGACGCGCCTACTGTGCGCCAGGCAACGAAGTCTCACACCTCGCCACCACAGACTAAATCACTCTTCAAACAATTCATTGCTATGGTAAGGGACAAACACTTTACATGAATTAGCCTGGCCTCCTGAATGAGAACACACCTTTATTATTATTATACTCACTCCCCACTCATAGCTCATATTAGCAAAAGACGATACTGTTGATCCACCTACTGCACAAATCTAAGGGCTAGGCTGTAGTCACCTCACCGATGTGGTATACATATTCTTGAACACAGCATATCCACCTCACCCCTCCCCACCACCACCCGCCCTCCCTTCCCAAACAACTTTGTGGAATAGTGATCAATAGGTCCCCAGACCATTTACATGGAGAGGGGAGGGCTTAGTAATCCATTTAGTGCACTTGACTAACACAGACGGGACCACATCCAGTAGAGCCATATGGTTCCTCCAGGACCATCCATGATTACGACAATGTTTAAAATTCATAAGCAATTTCTATAGCGGCCCTTACAACTTTATGTGTAGTAAATAACCACCGAAGCAGGTGTAACTGCACACATGACTGACTGCACGCCCAATAATAGCTAGCAGGCATTGACTCTCCATCATTGCATTCTGTGACGGCTCACACCTTACTGGTCGGGCAAAAGCTTTAAGTTAGCTTGGTCCCCAGACCTGCATGCATCAGATATTGCGACCTACTGTGTGTCTGCGAAACAATTTGCATGAAGTGGTTTCATTGCTTCTAAAATTTGAAGCACCTATCAGAATGCTGATGTCATTATCTTCACATTCCAACCCTTGTCACCATGGCAGCATTATGATTGGTTTCAAATTTAGCAAAAGGGACAACCATGTGTGACTTGTGTCTAAGACTCACTACAGTAAGATCATACACTACATGATAGTGCTGCATACATGTATGGGTGTAAATGTGTGTGTGCATGTGTGTGTGTGGTGGTATGTGTGGTGTGTTTGTGTGCATGTGTGTGGTGTGTGTGCATGTGTGTGTGGTGTGTGTTTGTGTGCATGTGTGTGTGTGATGTGTGCATGTGTGTGTGTTGGTGTGTGTGGTGTGTGTGCATGTGTGTGTACATGTGTGGTGCGTGTGTGTGTGTGCATGTGTGTGTGTGGTGTGTGTGCATGTTGTATGTGTGTTTGTGCATGTGTGTGTGGTGTGTGTGCATGTGTGTGGTGTGTGTGTGTGGTGTGTGTGTGTGGTATGCTTGTGTGCATGTGTGTGTGGTGTGTGTGATATGTGTGTGTGTGCATTTGTGTGTGCATGTGTGTGCATGTGTGTGTGCATGTGTGTGTGCATGTGTGTGGCATGTGTATGGCGTGTGTCTGTGCGTGTGTTAGTATGTGTGGTGTGTGTCTGTGCGTGTGTTAGTGTGTGTGTGTGTGTGTGCATGTGTGTGGTGTGTTGTGTGCATGTGTGTGGTGGTTGTGTGGTTGTGTGCATGTGTGTGTGGTGTGTGTGCATATGTGTGTGTTGCATGTGTGTGTGCATGTGTGTGTGCATGTGTGTGTGCATGTGTGTGCATGTGTGTGCATGTGTGTGTGTGCATGTGTGTGTGCACGTTTGTGTGCATGTGTGTGTGCGTGTGGTGTGTGCATGTGTGTGTGGTGTGTATGTGTGTGCATGTGTGTGTGTGTGCATGTGTGGTGCATGTGTTAGTGTGTGTGTGTGGTGTGTGTGTGCATGTGTGTGTGGTGTGTGTGCATGTTGTGTGGTGTGCGTGTGCATGTTGTGTGTGTGGTGTGTGTTTCATGTGTGTTGCATGTGTGTGTGTGGTGTGTGTGGGTGGTGTGTGCTTGTGCATGTTGTATAGTGTGTGTGGTGGTTGGTGGTGTGTGTGCATGTGTGTGTGCATGTGTGTGTGTGGTGTGTGTGTGCATGTGTGTGTGGTTTGTGCATGTGTGTGTGCATGTGTGTGTGCATGTGTGTGTGGTGTGTGTGCTTGTGTGTGTGGTGTGTGCATGTGTGTGTGCATGTGTGTGTGTGCATGTGTGTGTGCATGTGTGTGTGCATGTGTGTGTATGCACGTGTGTGCGTGTGTGCATGTGTGTGCATGTGTTAGTGTGTGTGGTGGTGTGTGTATGTGTGCATGTGTGTGTGGTGTGTGTATGTGTGTGTGTGGTGTGTGTGCATGTGTGTGTGTGCATGTGTGTGGTATGTGTGTGTTTGCATGTGTGTGTGTGGTGTGTGTGCATGTGTTAGTGTGTGTATGTGTGTGTTGTGTGTGTGTATGTGTGTGGTGTGGTGTGTGTGTGTGTGATTTGTGTGCATGTGTGTGTGTGTATGTGTGTGCATGTGTGTGTGCATGTGGGTGAATGAGTGTGTGTGCTGTGTGGTGTGTGTGTGTGCATGTATGTGTGGTTTTGTGCATGTGTGTGTGCATGTGTGTGTGCAGTGTGTGGTGTGCATGTTGGTGTGCATGTGTGTGTGCATGTGTGGTGTGCATGTGTGTGTACATGTGGTGTGTGGTGTGTTGCATGTAATGTGTGTGGTGTGTGGTGTGTGTGCATGTGTGTGTGGTGTGTGTGCTTGTGTGTGGTGTGTGCATGTGTGTGTGCATGTGTGTGCATGTGTGTGGTGCACGTGTGTGTGCATGTGTGTGTGGTGTGTGTGCATATGTGTGTGTGTGCATGTGTGGTGTGCATGTGTGTGCATGTGTGTGTGCATGTGTGTGTGTGCATGTGTGTGGTGTTTGCATGTGTGTGCGTGGTGTGTGTGTGTGCATGTGTGTGTGGTGTGTGTGTGTGTGTGCATGTTGTGTGTGGGTGTGTGTATGTGTGTGGTGTGGTGTGGTGTGCATGTGTGTGTGCATGTTGTGGTATGTGTGTGCATGTGTGTGGTGTGTGTGTGTTTGCATGTGTGTGTGTGTGGTGTGTGGTGCATGTGTGTGTGCGTGTGGTGTGTGTATGTGTGTGTGTGGTGTGTGTGTGCATGTGTGTGTGTGTGTGTGTGCGTGTGTGTGTGTGCATGTGTGTGTGCATGTGTGTGTGCATGTGTGTGTGCATGTGTGTGTGCATGTGGTGTGTGCATGTGTGTGTGCATGTGTGTGTGCATGTGTGTGTACATGGTGTGTGTGGTGTGTGTGCATGTATGTGTGTGGTGTGTGTGTTGTGGTGCATGTGTGTGTGTGTGTGCTTGTGGTGTGTGTGCATGTGTGTGTGCATGTGTGTGCATGTTGTGTGCACGTGTGTGTGCATGTGTGTGTGGTGTGTGCATATGTGTGTGTGTGCATGTGTGTGTGTGTGTGTGCATGTGTGTGTGCATGTGTGTGTGTGCATGTGTGTGTGTGTTTGCATGTGTGGCGTGGTGTGTGTGTGTGCATGTGTGTGTGGTGTGTGTGTGTGCATGTTGTGTGGTGTTTGTATGTGGTGTGTGTGTGTGTGTGCATGGTGTGCATGTGTGTGGTATGTGTGTGCATGTGTTGGTGTGTGTGGGTTTGCTGTGTGGTGTGTTGTGGTGTGTGTGCATGTGTGTGCGTGTGGTGTGGTAGGTGTGTGTGGTGTGTTGTGCATGTGTGTGTGTGGTGTTGTGCGTTGTGTGTGTGTGTGCATGTGTTGTGCATGTGGTGTGTGTATGTGTGTGGTTGTGTTGTGGTGTGATTGTGTGCATGTTTGTGTGTTTGTGGTGCATTGTTGATGTGTGCTTGTGGTTTTGTGTTTTGTGTGTTTGTGTGTGTGTGTGTGTGTGTGCTTGAAGAACAATAGAGTTAGTGTTGCTGCTGCCTTGTAGTACATCTGACCACTGGTGAGGCCTTGTAGGGAGACAGTCACCTCTGTGCCTCTGGTAGTGGAGATGTTGTACACATTTGAGTCAACTTCTGCTGGCCGGGTCTTCAGCGTCATTTATTCTCAAACTAGGGCAACTGCACACAGAGTTTCAGTTGATTAAAGTTCACAACATGCCTTTGCGTTTGTTGTCCCTTCTGTAAACAACATCATTAAGGACCTGGTGTACAATGTAACGCCCTTCCCAATAGCTTTGAAGCTTTGAAGATTTACCTCAAACTCCAAATGGTATCACCTTAATTCCTTGAAAGGCTTTTGTCATAATGCCTTCTCTGTTGTAAACCAATGTACAACCTGTCTATATGCTCTGCCTATATGCTCTGCCTAATTGAGTACTAAGGCATACTTATTGAGTCAGCTCAGTAGGTGGACTGTCAGGGCCCATATCAATGAGTTCCATCACTCTCTGTGCACCCAGTGGACTCCTGAACACTTGTACGATAGACTAACATCAACACTGGTAAATGCAAGTCCCAATTGCATTTATCAACTTTAAACTGCTATACCAGAAGGTTTTACGATTAAACCGTTTAACTAAACTATCACACTGTGGGTGGTAGGTAGTTGTTTAGATACACAGCAATTTGCACATTGCTTTAACAAGAGCAGGATCAAATTTTAGACCTTGATCAGTGTGAAGGATATCTGGAGTATCAAAATAGCAGATAAAATGATGCACAAACACTTCCGCTACCTTTCCAGCGTCAATATGAGCCAAAGAATATGACTCCACCCATTTTGTGAAATAATCTCCAAGTACCATGATATATTTGTTACCTCTAATGGAGTGGCTCCAAGATATCCATTGCTACACGCTCAAAGGGACAAGATGGAAGATCTGCTTGCATGCCTGCTCTTGATTTTGTTTTCACTGGACTGGTCAGTGACACACTCTACACTGTCTCTGTGGTGGTCATCAACTGTGCTGGCTCCAGCACACTAACTACATCATGAAGATATGGATGCACAATTATAGATAGCAATGTTTATCAATTTCAGCTTATTAAGTCTATGTCCTAATCTGTGGACTATGTACATGACTGATTAATGCTCTATTGTGTGCTAGTTCGATGTTGGTTCTGGAACAAAACTGTAGGTAGTTGCACCCTGGCTCAGGATCTAGACAAATTCTGTAAAGCTGCCATTATAAATGTTCTGATATTGCCATAAAGATACTGTGTGAGCATTAACACTAATGCTGTGTGAGCATTAACACACAATAATGTGGCCTTAATGCACAGATCATCTGCGTAATTAGCAAATAGTTGCCTAATCGATATAACCTTGCAGGTATTTTCACCTCTGTGGACTAACTGCAATGATTGACTGCACCTGCTGTTTGCACCTGTCATTTAATTATTATGCAATTTTTACAGATAGGTGGCAGTTGTGATAAGGGTGAGGATTTTACAACAGTCTTTTGATGGATGGGAGGGGTATCTACTGTACTGGCCTTATGTTTTAACACATATGTTCATCCCAGGTTCTTTCCTCCTACAGAGATGGTCCTTTCCTCCTACAGAGATGATCCTTCTCACCTACAGAGATGACATCAGAAAACTCACATAACAACATGTTCAACTTTCTCGATCTGCACATGAAATCTCACCCACCTGGGTTATCATAAATTTGATTGTCTTGACAATATCTCCAGGTCCAGCAGTGTGTACTGGGTCTAAGCTACTGTGCTCCACACTATAGCCAGTCTATTGCCCTTCAGCTTGAAGTATTGCTGGAAAAGGCAGTGGGTTAATAACTTGAACAACTATCTGACTTGGCTGTCTGGATTGCTCCGACACAATTCATACTCCATGGGTTTCAACAATCTCTGGATTAGGTTCAAACACACCACAGCCACCTGCTTGGAGTTACCTTAAACCGGCAGCCTGACTTGATGATAGCATTGGAATCACTATCTTCTCACCCATAACAACGTGACATGTGGATGACCAATGTCCCTTATGTCCTGCTCTCTTGACCATCACATGGCAATGTGCCTTATGTCCTTGCTCCTCTATTGACCATCAGGTGACCAATGGCCTTATGTCCTGCTCTCTTGACCATCATGTGACCAATGTGCCTTATGTCCTGCTCTCTTGACCACCATCAGGTGACCAGTGTGCCTTATGTCCTGCTCTCTTGACCATCAGGTGACCAATGTCCCTTATGTCCTGCTCTCTTGACCATCAGGTGACCAATGTGCCTTATGTCCTGCTCTCTTGACCATCAGGTGACCAATGTGCCTTATGTCCTGCTCTCTTGACCATCAGGTGACCAATGTGCCTTATGTCCTGCTCTCTTGAACATCAGGTGACCAATGTGCCTTATGTCCTGCTCTCTTGACCATCAGGTGACCAATGTGCCTTATGTCCTGCTCTCTGACCATCAGGTGACCAATGTGCCTTATGTCCTGCTCTCTTGACCATCAGGTGACCAATGTGCCTTATGTCCTGCTCTCTTGACCATCAGGTGACCAATGTGCCTTATGTCCTGCTCTCTTGATCATCAGGTGACCAATGTCCCTTATGTCCTGCTCTCTTGACCATCATGTGACCAATGTGGCCTTATGTCCCTGCTCTCTTGACCATCAGGTGACCAATGTGCCCTTATGTCCTGCTCTCTTGACCAGCAGGTGACCAATG
>JABACO010000006.1:581218-772209 GCA_013339895.1 Ephydatia muelleri
TGGTGTGTGTTTGTTTGTGTGTGTTTGTGTGTGTGTGGTGTGTGTGCTTGAAGAACAATAGAGTTAGTGTTAGTAGCTGCTGCCTTGCAGTAGTACATCTGACCACTGGTGAGGCCTTGTAGGGAGACAGTCACCTCTGTGCCTCTGGTAGTGGAGATGTTGTACACATTTGAGTCAACTTCTGCTGGCCGGGTCTTCAGCGTCATTTATTCTCAAACTAGGGCAACTGCACACAGAGTTTCAGTTGATTAAAGTTCACAACATGCCTTTGCGTTTGTTGTCCCTTCTGTAAACAACATCATTAAGGACCCTGGTGTACAATGTAACGCCCTTCCCAATAGCTTTGAAGCTTTGAAGATTTACCTCAAACTCCAAATGGTATCACCTTAATTCCTTGAAAGGCTTTTGTCATAATGCCTTCTCTGTTGTAAACCAATGTACAACCTGTCTATATGCTCTGCCTATATGCTCTGCCTAATTGAGTACTAAGGCATACTTATTGAGTCAGCTCAGTAGGTGGACTGTCAGGGCCCATATCAATGAGTTCCATCACTCTCTGTGCACCCAGTGGACTCCTGAACACTTGTACGATAGACTAACATCAACACTGGTAAATGCAAGTCCCAATTGCATTTATCAACTTTAACTGCTATACCAGAAGGTTTTACGATTAAACCGTTTAACTAAACTATCACACTGTGGGTGGTAGGTAGTTGTTTAGATACACAGCAATTTGCACATTGCTTTAACAAGAGCAGGATCAAATTTTAGACCTTGATCAGTGTGAAGGATATCTGGAGTATCAAAATAGCAGATAAAATGATGCACAAACACTTCCGCTACCTTTCCAGCGTCAATATGAGCCAAAGAATATGACTCCACCCATTTTGTGAAATAATCTCCAAGTACCATGATATATTTGTTACCTCTAATGGAGTGGCTCCAAGATATCCATTGCTACACGCTCAAAGGGACAAGATGGAAGATCTGCTTGCATGCCTGCTCTTGATTTTGTTTTCACTGGACTGGTCAGTGACACACTCTACACTGTCTCTGTGGTGGTCATCAACTGTGCTGGCTCCAGCACACTAACTACATCATGAAGATATGGATGCACAATTATAAATAGCAATGTTTATCAATTTCAGCTTATTAAGTCTATGTCCTAATCTGTGGACTATGTACATGACTGATTAATGCTCTATTGTGTGCTATTCGATGTTGGTTCTGGAACAAAACTGTAGGAGTTGCACCCTGGCTCAGGATCTAGACAAATTCTGTAAAGCTGCCATTATAAATGTTCTGATATTGCCATAAAGATACTGTGTGAGCATTAACACATAATGCTGTGTGAGCATTAACACACAATAATGTGGCCTTAATGCACAGATCATCTGCGTAATTAGCAAATAGTTGCCTAATCGATATAACCTTGCAGGTATTTTCACCTCTGTGGACTAACTGCAATGATTGACTGCACCTGCTGTTTGCACCTGTCATTTAATTATTATGCAATTTTTACAGATAGGTGGCAGTTGTGATAAGGGTGAGGATTTTACAACAGTCTTTTGATGGATGGGAGGGGTATCTACTGTACTGGCCTTATGTTTTACCACAAATGTTCATCCCAGGTTCTTTCCTCCTACAGAGATGGTCCTTTCCTCCTACAGAGATGATCCTTCTCACCTACAGAGATGACATCAGAAAACTCACATAACAACATGTTCAACTTTTCTCGATCTGCACATGAAATCTCACCCACCTGGGTTATCATAACTTTGATTGTCTTGACAATATCTCCAGGTCCAGCAGTGTGTACTGGGTCTAAGCTACTGTGCTCCACACTATAGCCAGTCTATTGCCCTTCAGCTTGAAGTATTGCTGGAAAAGGCAGTGGGTTAATAACTTGAACAACTATCTGACTTGGCTGTCTGGATTGCTCCGACACAATTCATACTCCATGGGTTTCAACAATCTCTGGATTAGGTTCAAACACACCACAGCCACCTGCTTGGAGTTACCTTAACCGGCAGCCTGACTTGATGATAGCATTGGAATCACTATCTTCTCACCCATAACAACGTGACATGTGGATGACCAATGTCCCTTATGTCCTGCTCTCTTGACCATCACATGGCCAATGTGCCTTATGTCCTGCTCTCTTGACCATCAGGTGACCAATGTGCCTTATGTCCTGCTCTCTTGACCATCATGTGACCAATGTGCCTTATGTCCTGCTCTCTTGACCACCATCAGGTGACCAGTGTGCCTTATGTCCTGCTCTCTTGACCATCAGGTGACCAATGTCCCTTATGTCCTGCTCTCTTGACCATCAGGTGACCAATGTGCCTTATGTCCTGCTCTCTTGACCATCAGGTGACCAATGTGCCTTATGTCCTGCTCTCTTGACCATCAGGTGACCAATGTGCCTTATGTCCTGCTCTCTTGAACATCAGGTGACCAATGTGCCTTATGTCCTGCTCTCTTGACCATCAGGTGACCAATGTGCCTTATGTCCTGCTCTCTTGACCATCAGGTGACCAATGTGCCTTATGTCCTGCTCTCTTGACCATCAGGTGACCAATGTGCCTTATGTCCTGCTCTCTTGACCATCAGGTGACCAATGTGCCTTATGTCCTGCTCTCTTGATCATCAGGTGACCAATGTCCCTTATGTCCTGCTCTCTTGACCATCATGTGACCAATGTGCCTTATGTCCTGCTCTCTTGACCATCAGGTGACCAATGTGCCTTATGTCCTGCTCTCTTGACCATCAGGTGACCAATGTGCCTTATGTCCTGCTCTCTTGACCATCAGGTGACCAATGTGCCTTATGTCTTATCAGGTGACCATGTACCTTATGTCCTGCTCTCTTGACCATCAGGTGACCAATGTGCCTTATGTCCTGCTCTCTTGACCATCAGGTGACCAATGTCCCTTATGTCCTGCTCTCTTGACCATCATGTGACCAATGTGCCTTATGTCCTACTCTCTTGACCATCAGGTGACCAATGTGCCTTATGTCCTGCTCTCTTGACCATCAGGTGACCAATGTCCCTTATGTCCTGCTCTCTTGACCATCATGTGACCAATGTGCCTTATGTCCTGCTCTCTTGACCATCACATGACCAATGTCCCTTATGTCCTGCTCTCTTGACCATCAGGTGACCAATGTCCCTTATGTCCTGCTCTCTTGACCATCAGGTGACCAATGTGCCTTATGTCCTGCTCTCTTGACCATCAGGTGACCAATGTGCCTTATGTCCTGCTCTCTTTGACCATCAGGTGACCAATGTGCCTTATGTCCTGCTCTCTTGACCATCAGGTGACCAATGTGCCTTATGTCCTGCTCTCTTGACCATCAGGTGACCAATGTGCCTTATGTCCTGCTCTCTTGACCATCAGGTGACCAATGTCCCTTATGTCCTGCTCTCTTGACCATCAGGTGACCAATGTACCTTATGTCCTGCTCTCTTGACCATCAGGTGACCAATGTGCCTTATGTCCTGCTCTCTTGAACATCAGGTGATCACCTGTAAGCATGGGACAGCTGGCCAGGTTGCTGAGACTGGTCACCATGCTCACCTAAGTGTGAAGCTAGAGGACGGTTATAACTACACTACACAAGAGTTCTGATCTCTCTCCAGGGCCAGCCCCTCCCATCAGGACCAGTATGCAGATGGTGTTAGTGTTTAACCCCCAAAACTCCCTCCACCATCTTGAAATATCCTGGATACCAATGGTATGTTATTAATGGTTATGAGTTATGCCCTTCTATCTTCAGGGAGGCAGTGTGAGTGTGTACACAGTGAGGGTTGTTGGTGATGGTGGTACATCTGTTGGTCATGGCTCTACCAAATGTACCACTTCTCCATGTCTTTATATATAACTCAACAAGTCCCTGCTACCATTAAATGAGGATGGGTCCTGAGAATGACAGGTACATGTGGAATGCAGATGTCCATTGTGTACTGGAATAACTGGATGCACATCATCTGTAGGTGCAACCAAACAATGGACTTAGTTTTGAACTCCATTTATGCAACATCATTTGTAGATTTATCCAATCTTTCTACTGTGCAGTACTGATCCCTTTGTTCCTCCGGCAGCGTACTTTCCTCCAGGGTCTTTGAGACACCAAGGTGCATTGTGCTGCTGTTCAAGTACAGTAGTGACCAGGTCCTGTGGTCAAATGAACTGAAGACATTCATTAACCTCTCTCTCTGGAATGTCCTCCCATCTCTTATACAAAACCCCATTTTGTACTACTAGATACTTCCGTTAACCCCAAACGTCTGTAAATAATACTTCCCATGTTTTAGAAACAAATTGGGAAACGAGTTAATTGTCAACCCACTCCTTGGCCAGGGCAAGAGCTGATCATTGTTCTGAAGTGTTGCTTAATCTCTTGATGTCAGACTTGAAAGCGATTGTAGAGAAATGGAATCACCGAAAGTCAGCAATCACCAAAAGTCAGCTCCAAAGAACATGTTACATACATCCATGCGCTATATATAGAATACCTGTTCTAACCTGGTTAACTAACTACTAGCCCCAGATAATAATTCTAACAGCCATAGTGCCAGATCAAACTCAGTTGCTTGCGCAAGAGCTGACTCAATACTACATTGATCTTCATCCACCTGACCTTCACTTGGCTCCACCTAACCTTGACAAGGAGTCAGCATTTAAGTGGTGTTCCACTCTAAAGTCGAATTTCAATCCATCTTGCCACCTGCCCATGTGGTCTTTGAAATTCTTCAGCCATTTCAGTGCATTGTGATCTGTGCAAGGTTTGAACAGGCACCCCCAAAGGTAGGACTTGAAATATTGGACAGACCACACCAAAACTAGCATTTCCTAACAAGTTGCACAATACTGCAATACTTTTGTTCCTGTTTACCAAGCACATGACTAGCATACCCAACTACACCCTTGACTAAGCACATGACTAGCATACCCAACTACACCCTTGACTAAGCACATGGCTAGCATACCCAACTACACCCTTGACTAAGCACATGACTAGCATACCCAACTACACCCTTGACTAAGCACATGACTAGCATACCCAACTACACCCTTGACTAAGCACATGACTAGCAAACCCAACTACACCCTTGACTAAGCACATGGCTAGCATACCCAACTACACCCTTGACTAAGCACATGACTAGCATACCCAACTACACCCTTGACTAAGCACATGGCTAGCATACCCAACTACACCCTTGACTAAGCACATGACTAGCATACCCAACTACACCCTTGACTAAGCACATGGCTAGCATACCCAACTACACCCTTGACTAAGCACATGACTAGCATACCCAACTACACCCTTGACTAAGCACATGGCTAGCACACCCAACTACACCCTTGACTAAGCACATGGCTAGCACACCCAACTACACCCTTGACTAAGCACATGGCTAGCATACCCAACTACACCCTTGACTAAGCACATGACTAGCATACCCAACTACACCCTTGACTAAGCACATGACTAGCATACCCAACTACACACTTGACTAAGCACATGACTAGCATACCCAACTACACCCTGACTAAGCACATGGCTAGCATACCCAACTACACCCTTGACTAAGCACATGGCTAGCACACCCAACTACACCCTTGACTAAGCACATGACTAGCATACCCAACTACACCCTTGACTAAGCACATGGCTAGCATACCCAACTACACCCTTGACTAAGCACATGACTAGCATACCCAACTACACCCTTGACTAAGCACATGGCTAGCACACCCAACTACACCCTTGACTAAGCACATGACTAGCATACCCAACTACACCCTTGACTAAGCACATGACTAGCACACCCAACTACACCCTTGACTAAGCACATGACTAGCATACCCAACTACACCCTTGACTAAGCACATGACTAGCATACCCAACTACACCCTTGACTAAGCACATGACTAGCATACCCAACTACACCCTTGACTAAGCACATGGCTAGCACACCCAACTACACCCTTGACTAAGCACATGACTAGCACACCCAACTACACCCTTGACTAAGCACATGGCTAGCACACCCAACTACACCCTTGACTAAGCACATGGCTAGCACACCCAACTACACCCTTGACTAAGCACATGGCTAGCCACACCCAACTACACCCTTGACTAAGCACATGGCTAGCACACCCAACTACACCCTTGACTAAGCACATGGCTAGCACACCCAACTACACCCTTGACTAAGCACATGGCTAGCACACCCAACTACACCCTTGACTAAGCACATGACTAGCATACCCAACTACACCCTTGACTAAGCACATGACTAGCATACCCAACTACACCCTTGACTAAGCACATGGCTAGCATACCCAACTACACCCTTGACTAAGCACATGACTAGCATACCCAACTACACCCTTGACTAAGCACATGACTAGCATACCCAACTCCACCCTTGACTAAGCACATGACTAGCATACCCAACTACACCCTTGACTAAGCACATGGCTAGCATACCCAACTACACCCTTGACTAAGCACATGACTAGCATACCCAACTACACCCTTGACTAAGCACATGACTAGCACACCCAACTACACCCTTGACTAAGCACATGGCTAGCACACCCAACTACACCCTTGACTAAGCACATGGCTAGCACACCCAACTACACCCTTGACTAAGCACATGGCTAGCACACCCAACTACACCCTTGACTAAGCACATGACTAGCATACCCAACTACACCCTTGACTAAGCACATGACTAGCATACCCAACTACACCCTTGACTAAGCACATGACTAGCATACCCAACTACACCCTTGACTAAGCACATGACTAGCATTACCCAACTACACCCTTGACTAAGCACATGGCTAGCTACCCAACTACACCCTTGACTAAGCAAATGACTAGCATACCCCAAACTACACCCTTGACTAAGCACATGGCTAGCATACCCAACTACACCCTTGACTAAGCACACTGACTAGCATACCCAACTACACCCTGACTAAGCACATGGCTAGCATACCCAACTACACCCTTGACTAAGCACTGACTAGCACACCCCAACTACACCCTGACTAAAGCACATGGCTAGCACACCCCAACACCACCCTTGACTAAGCACATGGCTAGCATACCCAACTACACCCTTGACTAAGCACATGGACTAGCATACCCAACTACACCCTTGTGACTAAGCCACATGACTCGCATACCCAACTACACCCTTGACTAAGCACATGGCTAGCACAACCCAACTACACCCTGACTAAGCACATGGCTAGCAAACCCAACTACACCCTTGACTAAGCACATGGCTAGCACACCCAACTACACCCGTACTAAGCACAGTGACTACGCATACCCAACTCCCTGACTAAGCACATGACTAGCATACCCAAACTACACCCTTGACTAAGCACATGACTAGCATACCCAACTACACCCTTGACTAAGCACATGACTAGCATACCCAACTACACCCTTGACTAAGCACATGGCTAGCATACCCCAACTACACCCCTTGACTAAGCACATGACTAGCATACCCAACTACACCCTTGACTAAGCACATTGACTAGCACACCCAACTACACCCTTGACTAAGCACATGGCTAGCATACCCAACTACACCCTTGACTAAGCACATGGCTAGCATACCCAACTACACCTTGACTAAGCACATGGCTAGCATACCCAACTACACCCTTGACTAAGCACATGGCTAGCACACCCAACTACACCCTTGACTAAGCAACATGACTAGATACCCAAACTACACCCTTGACTAAGCACCCATGGCTAGCATACCCAACTACACCCTTGACTAAGCACATGGCTAGCACACCCAACTACACCCTTGACTAAGCACATGGCTAGCACACCCAACTACACCCTGACTAAGCACATGACTAGCATACCCAACTACACCCTTGACTAAGCACATGACTAGCATACCCAACTACACCCTTGACTAAGCACATGACTAGCACACCCAACTACACCCTTGACTAAGCACATGACTAGCATACCCAACTACACCCTTGACTAAGCACATGGCTAGCATACCCAACTACACCCTTGACTAAGCACATGACTAGCATACCCAACTACACCCTTGACTAAGCACATGACTAGCATACCCAACTACACCCTTGACTAAGCACATGGCTAGCACACCCAACTACACCCTTGACTAAGCACATGACTAGCATACCCAACTACACCCTTGACTAAGCACATGACTAGCATACCCAACTACACCCTTGACTAAGCACATGACTAGCATACCCAACTACACCCTTGACTAAGCACATGACTAGCATACCCAACTACACCCTTGACTAAGCACATGGCTAGCACACCCAACTACACACTTGTCATTATCTTGAGAGAGAACTACCTCCTCGCCCCTCCAAGCTTGCATTGCATTCTACACTAGACTCCATGTTGAATTGTGGATAAGAGAGAATGGGGGAGAAATAAGCTTTGTCTTTAGCTGCATGAATGCCTTATCACAGAGCTCAGTCTGGCCACTTCCATGGCTTCAATTTTTCAGTCACTGGAGCAGCAAATATGAGCAAATCCCTATTATGAACTTCTGGTAGCATGACACAATTCCCCCAAGAAACATTGTGGTTCCTCAAGGCTCACTCGAGTAGGCCAATTCACAACTGATGCACTTAATTTTGTCATGGTCAAGTTTGATACCATCTGCTGACATATGTAGCACAGGTTATGGACACTTTTAAGACCCGTCTTCTTGAGTGAACATCACTTTTAAGACCCGTCTTCTTGAGTGAACATCCCTAAGTCTGCTCAGATGCTGTTCAACTGTTGTGTTTAAAAATAACAATATTGTCCAGCAATGGAGACCAGCTTACACCATTTCCATAACCTTTGAAGTGGTAAGTCCCGAAAGGTTGTACTGAAGGCTGTCTTCTCCTTATCTTCTGGATCCATTTCTACTGAGAGATCACCATGGGCCATTGCATGCTTCAATCACATCCTGTTGCAGTATATCCTCTCTCTCTAGTCTCTCTGATCTTCGTCTCTCTCTCTCATCTCTCTCTCTCTCTTCTCTCTCTCTCATCTCTCTCTCTCTCTCCATCTCTCTCGTGCTCTCCTGCTCTCTCTGCTCTCTCTCTCTCTCTCTCTCTCTCTCTCTCTCTCCTCTCTCTCTCTCTCTCTCTCTTCCTCTCTCTCTCTCTCTCTCCTCTCTCTCTCAATGGTAATTACATATGTTAACATCTGGCTTTCACTACTGATGTGTTCTCTAGTTGCTCTTGCAATGGTAATAGACTTGTATTTCCAGATGCAGACAATAAAGCATATTTCTGAGCTATTATGACTCCATTGCAACGACTGTCTGCTTGTCTGCTCAACCAGTCCTTCTACTGTATGGTGTGCTGCAGTACTGATCCCTCTGTTCCTCCTGATTCAAGTGTGTACAACATCTCCACTACCAGAGGCACAGAGGTGTCTGTCTCCCTACAAGACCTCACCAGTGGTCAGATGTACTACTGCAAGGCAGCAGCTACCAACATAACTCAAATAAATAGTGTTGCCATCTTGTTGTTTGAGGTCATTTTAGCATAAATGCAGCAATGGGTGTGTCCACCATATCTCCATGGCCAGTTACTTCTCCTCACCTCAAAGCTCTGGCTCTGCAGTTGGGGTGCCCATCCCTTACATTTATTTCTTCCTCCCTTCAGCACCCCCCCCCCACCCCCTCTCTCCCCATCTCTTCCCGCAACAATGTGCAGGTCCTCAAATTGACATTGTCATGTCATTGTCAAACAAGATATGTTCATTCAACTCCTGCTCATTGGTAGACAATGACATCACCCCATGCCATGCACCTGCCTGGTGGTCATCACAACATAGAAAGCATACAGGTGTCAGGACACTGAACCAGATTTTGAATCAGCATTTGTGAACAATTTATTAATGTTCACAGAAATCATAGGAGATGATATGATGCTGGAATATTTAGTCAAAACACTTGTGAATAGCCCTTTGATGCATGTCATCACTTGAATCTTAGCATATGTATCCCACCACATCTGCAGTGTTGGATTCTGTACCACTTAATGCCTCCATTAGATGCCTCCATTAGATGCCTCCATTAGATGCCTCCATTAGATGCCTCCATTAGATGCCTCATTAGATGCCTCCATTAGATGCCTCCATTAGATGCCTCCATTAGATGCCTCCATTAGATGCCTCCATTAGATGCCTCCATTAGATGCCTCCATTAGATGCCTCCATTAGATGCCTCCATTAGATTGCCTCCATTAGATGCCTCCATTAGATGTCTCCATTAGATGCCTCCATTAGATGCCTCCATTAGATGCCTCCATTAGATGCCTCCATTAGATGCCTCCATTAGATGCCTCCATAGCTCCTCCATTAGATTGCCTCCATTAGATGCCTCCATTAGATGCCTCCATTAGATGCCTCCATTAGATGCTCCTAGATGCCTCCATTAGATGCCTCCATTAGATTGCCTCCATTAGATGCCTCCATTAGATGCCTCCATTAGATGCCTCCATTAGATGCCTCCATTAGATGCTCCATTAGATGCCTCCATTAGATGTCTCCATTAGATGTCTCCATTAGATGTCTCCATTAGATGCCCTAGAAAAAAATCTTGCAACGGTTTGCCAAGACTTACCAAGTCTTAGCAAGTCGTGTCAAGATTTTGTAAGGTCTTGACAAGACTTATTAACTCTTATTAAGTCTTATCAAGTCTTATCAAGACTTACTAAGACAAATTGTGGCCATGTATGAATCTCATTAGTATCCTTGACGCGTCATAGCGTAATAAATTACGAGTCACTGGTCCTCTCAGATTTATACTTGTTAATCGATTATATACACATACACTTACAACAGACATACACCATAGAATATAAAGCAAACTATAAGAAACGAAAGCAGTATAATACATGAACAAGAAAGTAGTCACATATTAGTTATGATCATATTTATTGGGCTGTCTGATTGCATACAAATTATTATCATGGCCTTCAACTAAGACTGCTTTTGAAACTATTTTATCAAGAAAAATACAATTAAGTCTGGAAGTGGCAGAATGTTGGACTTTGATAAATATGTCAAGTGCTGTAAAAAGGTCTAGTTCCTTGTATGCTTTTAGATTGTCTCTGCAACATGGGCCTGCATCGCTGTACCATGAGGTGCACACTAATAAAGGTTGTACTACTGCTTTGGGTGAAGGTGTGTTGATGAAAAACTGAATGCAACCAAACATAAGTTTATCTTCATCACTGATGTATACACATACTGAGCTGTTGCGCTTTCCCTTTTCTGAAATAATCTTTGAGCAGTAGAGAACGTTATTCTTTAGATATTTTGAGTACTTTATTATAGTATCACCACAATTCAAGAGATTTCTTTCTTCTTCTGTTGTAGGACTTGAATACCCAGGTCCACAGAGATATGCATGCTCTCCAACACATATGTAAGCATGTGAGTGAAATGGTAGAAAGTGCAAGTTCAAATAATGCATCACTGTCATATTTTCATGCTGTGCCAAAGATGAATGTAAAAATTGCAGTGTCTGTGTGATGTCAATGTTGAAAACTAATTGCTCTAATACATTGCCTTTTCCATGGTACATATGCTTCAATAGACCGTTTTTACTCTCAGTGCAAAATGCAGAATGAGTCCACAATGGTCCCAGCAATGTAACATAATTTGCAATATGGTTAAGTTGATGCATATTATAAGTACAGGTTTTATCGCCATAAAGATCTGGTACCATGTCATAAAACTCATTTAACATTAATTCAGCTGCATTGATTTGATCAGACGTTATCTTCTCTTGCAGAAGAATGTGCACAGCACATACAAAAAGAGCAAAGTGGTGCAAATAAAGAGGTGGAAGATATCCTTGAAGAAGAGGAAGAGAATACTAGAGAAGCCAATTTTTTAACTCCGATGCTTTCCAATAATTTCTATGTAATATACTTCTGGGGCATCGACTTATTTCATGAGGAGGACGTTGCTTTAGAAGTACTGCATCTATTTCTGAGATCTTATTGCCCAAATAAAAAGGACATTTGTGATTGCTTGAATTGAACCACAAATTAATTAACATTCTTGTGACTCCTTCTAATAACGGATGCATGTAGTCTACAGGAACAGATTTAACCAGATCTAATGAATCAGCTAAAGGTGATATTCCTAACACCCCATTAATAGCAGTACCTGTTCTCAATGCTTCCATTCCATCATCTATGACGTCTTTATGTGTTCAGATAGGATACTTCTTTGGTAAATAAACTCTGGCACCATTCTGTATACGTTTTCCAGGATGAAGACAAGTGGGACAGCCAAATTCTCCGTTAAACTGCTTTTCACACAAAACACTTGCTTTAGCTGGTGCATCAAAAATACCTAACACTAATTTAGCATGGTAAAGTTTTGGGCCAATTGGTGTTTGTATGATAACTCCATGCTCCTTCAGTTGCTGGATAGATTTCACAACAGGTTTCAACAATACATTCATGTCTGGTTTTCTTGATCCCTGCCAAATGCCACATAGTATAATGTTCTCACCTTTAAAACGTACTTGGGGAGGTAGGTTCTGGATTAATAAGTACACTGGCCAAAGAGAAGTCTTGCTAGACTTAAACAGTGCAACACCATCGGTAGAGATGCCTAGACCAGAAAGCTGTTTGTCTGAAGATCAGCATCTTTGCGGAGAGTATCCCCACTCCAAATATCATCAATTGTGTCATGTTCAGTGTGAGGTTTGTGTGCCTCCAATTCAGTCCAATTACCTGTATGGTGGTGGGATTTTTTAAGAGATATTTAAAAGCTTTTCTTACTTAAAAAAAATGCACATTTTTTCCCCCCCATTAATATGCATCTTCTAATTGACTCACGTGATACTATGGTTTGCAATGATTATGCAATGGAAATATGAATCATATTGCCATATTCTGAACTGCAATTTTCACAGTTTGCTGTTCCATGGCAAGGCGATGAACACTCACTGCAAACTTTAGAGCATGTGTAAGGTGCGGTGAATTTGTGAAAAAATTTCTTTAGTTGGTGTAAACTCTTGGGCAATTTGTTTGATGAAGGGCAAATCACTTGCAGCAGATTTAACAATTCTTCGATAGCTTTGTATGGCAGCTTAGCTATTTTGCATACTTCATGATGCAAAAATAAGCACCACAAACTGTCACTGTTGAACCATTATAGAGTGGCTCAAATGAAGACTCTGGAATACTTTCCATGTTCAATGTACAGCTCATTGGTTCTTCCTCTTGTTCGCTTGATGAAGAGTGTGAATATTCTTCCTCAGAATCACTGTCATTTTCTGACACAGGTCTCGACAATTCACTTGCATCATCACTTGCACCACTTGTGTACATGTCATCCATCACCTCTTTCAGCTTCGAACACATGCATCGAACCATCAAAATCAATTGCCTCTTGATTCTCTTCATTGCTGTCCATTATTCCAGTATCTAATGTAGTAACATGCAGTTATCACACCAAAACTACACTGATTTATAGACACTTACCTATTGCTACAGGCAGATCTGCATCTCTTTGATCACTGGTGCTGCATTCGCCACTATCATGATGACTAGCTGATGTTAAATCTTCATTGTCAACTGAGTGGTGTACTTTAGGTCTGCACCGGGGGTAGATGAAATAATTGCTTCATACATGCACTTGTGGGATATGTACGACCGTGTAACAATTAATGAATCGAATTTATTAAATTAATTATAGCACATAGTCAATGAGCCATCCAATACCTTTTTGTTTTCTGATGATTCCACATTGTAGTTCTAGGCACTGGTACTAAAGGGTCTCTTAAGTACTGTCGATAGCCTCTACGCAATTGTTCTGGTCTCTCCATTTTTCAGCCGCACGTGCCAAATAGTAGAGATTATAATTTTTTATTAAAACATATCCCATATCATCTGCACGTGTTCAATATTAAGCTGTACAGTACAATGTCTACTGATCAAGAAGCGAATGGGAAAAGAAAAAGGAAGCCCACGATGAAAGCATCCGAAGGAGAACTGGAAGAAGCTACACTGGACCAGAACAGTAAGTTAAGCGCAGGTGCACATTGTCTACACAATTAGCACAGAAGCATATGTCGCTAATTACTCAATTCTAGCACGTACGGTAATGCAGATCAGTTGAGCTGCGGCGCGTACGAAAGACACCTAGGCTTATACCTGTATGTGGTTTTTAGCTAGTGTGACCGCGAGGAATAAATACAATTAATATTGTAATCGCTACGCGGGATGCTTGAATGTTTTGAGTCACTGCTACGAGCATGAATCCTTTTAGCGCATGTATAGTGCTAGGGAAGAACCTTGAAACATCAAGTTTGCATTTTGGCGCCAAAATGCAAGCTAGGTCGTGAGGTGTTACGTAGCGTGTTAACCGCAAGCCGATAAAATTGGCTGATCTTGCAGAGAAAGAAACGCGCGGTTATATGTGCATGGCTGATCGATACATTCATATGCGCAAGTTAGCAATAAGGCCAATCAGACTATAAAAGCGGATTACTTTGACAGTTTTAGGATTTATAATATCAGTAACACTGATGCAAGAATAAATATAGATCAATCACTTATAATTAAGCATCCGTACAATAGGATCAGTTGTGCTGAAATGTTCTCAAACTGGTGAGATAGTGGTTGCCAAAATCAGAGACCTGTACAGAGAGGATACGGAATCTGTTATGGATCTCTCAAAAGGGGCAGAACTTCTTTATGAGTCACATGGAAAAGTGTACCCAGCGCAATTTGTATCCTTAAAAGGTTACAATTATTTTGCATAACTTAAATGCTCACTCTCTCGCTTTAACAGATGAATCCTCAAATTCCACAAAAAACAAGGTAACTGTGACAATATATTGTATGTCTGCTAAACAGGATTTCAATAAATGACATAGAAATTCAAGAAAACTCAGTCCGAATCAGCAAAACTGGTATGCAGCAAATGTTTTTGAGTATTTTCTTAATGATATGCGAACAAAAGCTTCATCAATCAACATCAAGCAGAGAGGAATCCAAGGTCTGCTACATGCTGTTTTGTATAGCTATCTATTATTATAAGTCTTTACAATTTGAAGGATTCGGTAGTTGATCCTCACACATCCAGAAAGGATATTTTATCTAAAGCTGTGAAATCAGGCAGGTTCATTTCATACTGTGCATGGTTATATTATTTTGTTTTATTCCTTAAGGTAAAGAGCTGGAATGTGTGGATACAAGTAGCAATCTTGTGTGTTGCATGCATTAATGTTAGTAATATTTGACCAAAACTTTCTTATTTATACTCAGAATCAAGAAGAAATAGCAACTTTGTTGAGAGAGATGAAGGTGCAGTGCATTACTAATTGTTTGCAAAGTCTAGTTACATAATGATGCCTTAGACTGACATGCAGCAGATTCGTGAGACACAGATGAGATTTGCCAGTCCCAGATAGAGATGTCCAGCGCCCCCAACACAATCAGCATTTTCCAATTCAGGAAGAGCAGACGATAGCATACCATGCAGCTCTGCAATAAAACAAGAAGATGCAAGCATGTACATGGTTAGTTGAAAATAGTATTTCATACAAAAAGGGTATAAACTTGCACTCTTATAGGTAAATGGAGTTAACGTTCTTCATCTGCTAGCTAAAACTCCATACTTGTTTGGATTGCAATTGTTGGACATGCTTTTTACTAGAGCAGAATTGTCTTCTTCCCTGCTGTTTAAAAGTACGAAGAGTGAAAGAGGTGTGCTTGATCCAAATAAAGTTTCAAGAATAATTGGTAAGTGAATTAATACACATAAAATGTATTGTGTAAAACAATCTTTTGGTTTTCAGATATCATGAACAAGAGGTAATGGAACATGGCAACATTTGTTTCAAAAGCCAATCAGAAGTGCCGTGACTCAGAATGTGACAGTTAACTTTCTACATGTGTGTAATTGTACTTTATTATCATGCTATAATAAGAATTGACAAGTATAATGTTATTTATTCTTGGAACGCCTTGATAAGACTTGACAAGTCACACCTGCTTTATTCTTGGCAAACCATGCTAAGTCTTGTTAAGTCTTAAAATTTCTGTTCCAAATTCTGGTCAAGTCTTGATAAGACTTGCTAAAACTTGGTTGATTCTTGCTAAGTCTTGGCAAGTCGTGCCTGATAAATCTTGGTAAGACTTGGTAAGTCTTGACAAACCGTGGCAAGAATTTTTTCTAGGGTGCCTCCATTAGATGCCTCCATTAGATGCCTCCATTAGATGCCTCCATTAGATGCCTCCATTAGATGCCTCCATTAGATGCCTCCATTAGATGCCTCCATTAGATGCCTCCATTAGATGCCTCCATTAGATGCCTCCATTAGATGCCTCCATTAGATGCCTCCATTAGATGCCTCCATTAGATGCCTCCATTAGATGCCTCCATTAGATGCCTCCATTAGATGCCTCCATTAGATGCCTCCATTAGATGTCTCCATTAGATGCCTCAATTAGATTGCCTCCATTAGATGCCTCCATTAGATGCCTCCATTAGATGCCTCCATTAGATGTCTCTATAAAGCTGCAATGTAGTTTTGCTACAATGTATGTTTTGCTACAATGTATGCAAGGTATTCAGAAATGAACAGGACAGAATTTAATAGTTTTATCTTTATTTTTATTTTTTTATAGTTAATTGAATAAATAATTGAACATGTAAAAGTACAAGCATAAATACATGACACAGACACATGATACGCACAAAAACAAGTTGCTAAGCCTACTGAAGCTCAGGAAGAGGTACGGACCTGGACAGGATCGGGGTGGCATTGGCCCTGACAAGATTCATGCTCATCCTCCCGTACAGCTCATGGGTGACCACTGACTTTGACTTCCCCAATGATGTAGCCAAACGGGACCCAAGTTTGGAAAAGAAATCCCTAGCCATCAAACCCCACGCCCCATAGGACTCCGCAACAACTGGGACACACACCCAACCCAAATCAGCACATTTGCCCGTACTAATAGCTTATTACAAGGTTGTACACAGGAATGATCAGGTAGATAATAATAGTGCAAAAAAAATTATAAGTGCCTTTAATTTTAACTAACTAAAATCAACATCAACAACAAAAATGCTAATTAACATGAACTAATAATGTGCGACAACCGGTATGATGATGATTATTTTTTAGTAGGTAATGTCAATTAATTATTTCAAATGTTACATTTATGTTAGCCCTCCTGCAGGTCATGGGAGAGAGGCTCAACTACCTGTGTACTCATGACAGCCTCTTACTGCTCCGTAATGCATTTGCAATTCGTACCTTTTAAGGACATCACCTTGTTTCCTGTCACCAAGTCTCCACCTTTATGACAATGAACTGCGGAACATGTTCAGTTCAATAACTAACAACTTTCTTGATGATCGTGCATGGTTGCAAGCCTCACTGCCTGTGAAGTCTGGAGGCCTTGGAATAAGAAGTGCTGTTCACCTTGCTCCATCAGCATATTTAGCCTCTTTTGCGGGTTGTAGAGAACTCACCTTTACCATACTACCACCTCGTTTCCAGGAGTCACCACTCTCCCTTTGGGATTCTGCCATCACTGAATGGTCCACAGGTCATAATGAATCTCCTCCTTCTGGCCCTATGTCACATCGACAGAAATCGTGGGATCTACCAAGGGTTTCTTCCATTGCAGCTGAACTCTTGGCCACTGCCCCTGATCCTTTATCCAAGGCGAGGCTTTTATCTGCCTCTAAAAAGGAACCTGGTTCTTGGTTGCACACTCTACCAGTTACTTCCCTGGGTCTTCACATGGATGATAACACTATTCGCATAGCCATTGGCCTTCGTCTGGGAACCCCACTTTGCATCCCTCACCTTTGTTATCACTGTGGTGCAAATGTGGACACGCTCGGCACGCATGGGCTCAGTTGTCGTTTTAGTGCTGGTCGTCACTTCCGCCATGCCATGCTTAATGACATTCTGCACAGGGCTTTATCGTCTGCCAATGTTCCTTCTCGGCTAGAGCCCACTGGTCTCAATCGAACAGATGGTAAGCGTCCTGATGGAATCACAATGGTTCCTTGGTCAAATGGCAGATTATTGGTCTGGGATGCAACCTGTGTAGACACTTTTGCCCCTTCCCATCTATCCATGACAGCTTCTGAAGTGTGTGCAGCAGCGAACCAGGCAGAGCAGACCAAGATCAAGAAGTACAGTTACATCACCTCCCATGCGTACCATTCTTTCACACCTGTTGCCTTTGAAACTACTGGAGTCTGCGGCCCTCGCTCCATGTCATTTTTGACGGACTTGGGTCGCCGCATTGTGAACACCACTGGGGAAAAAAGCTCTTTGGCATACCTCCTGCAAAAGTTTTCAGTGGCCATTCAGAGAGGGAATGCTGCATCTGTTTTGGGAACTTTGCCTCCAACCCTTTCCCCTCCTTTGAATAATGGTGTTTAGATTTTTATTTTGATGCTATATATTCATGCATATATTGATACTATCAGTCTTTAAATAAAAAATAAAATAATAATGATAATTAAATAATAATAATAATAATAATAATCACAAGAATTTGAATAATAATGGCGTTGGTACATGGTGGTTTCGTTTAGGCCTACCCATGCCTAACCGCAACCAGTCCCAGGACTCCAGCCCAAAAAGACCGAAGCGGGCGCCTCCCTGCTGCCGCTGCAATGGTATCAACGCTCGTTGCAAGTTTTGCGCGTGTGCGAAGGCTGGACGAGCCTGCACGTGTTGCCTTCCTGCAAAACATGGTAAGTGTTCTAATAGACCGACGCTCTTTCATGACAGCACCTCGACGCTGACGATGGTATCATCGCAACCGCTTCCAGGATCCACCGCTTGCTCTCCTGGCCCAAGGCAGCTGTCATCGTCACAGCCAATTTTACGGCAGCTGCAAGTGCCTTCAGGGCCGTTGGCTCCGGTTTTGTCTTCAGACCACTCATCTCCCCTCCCCTCTACCTCACACCAGGCCTCTACTTCATCGTCTCATCCCTCTCATTTTCTTTCCGAGTCCTCGAGCCCTATACCGCAACCGTCATATTCATATTGGCCTGAACCAACTCCGTCTCCGCAACCGCAGACGCCTCACGCATTGATCACGGCACCACAAGTGCGGACGCTACCTTCTAACGCTATTCCGCAACCTTTTTCATCATCGCCCGATCGTCCAGAGCCATTTTCACAGCAGCTGACTGACCTCCCTTTGCCCCCAGCCCTCTCACAGCAGCTGCCCGCCTCATCATCACCTTCTTTATCACCCGTCTCACCCGCTGCACCTGCTGATTCACACGATTCTCAGCGATGTGCTTCTCCCACGGCTGGTCCCTCTTTCCATGCTTGCTCTCAACAGATTCAAGCCTCTAACAGGCGACACCGACAGCGTTGTATTGTCGAAGACTGTCCTGAATACATTGCCCCAACTATGTGGCGATCTCATATGCTACTCCACGCCCAGGGAGTTTATCCCGGTGAAGTTCCCAGAACCTGGCTAGTGGAGCAGAATTCCTTCATATGTAGCCACTGTCGCCATATCATTTCTAATTCGCGATTTTCCTCTCACTCCAGAAAGTGTACTGGGGGTGGTGGTGAGACTTCTGGCGCAGGAGCAGGAAGCTATGCAATCAGAGTGCCTCCCTCTTCCATCGAAGGTGTAGGTGCAGATAATTCCTCAGTCTCGAGCTTGCCTAGCTTTGAAGATGTTTTCCTCCTTAATCAGTCCACTCTTCGTTTCATACCCTCCAAGTCTCGACCTGCCTTTGCCCGAGCTCTATCATCTGCACTGAGGAGTATTATTCGGGAGAACTCCGAAGAAGCATGGCTGAAATTATTCATGCTTCCTAAGTGTGTTCTCCCCTCATCACGGCGGAGGGGACTTCATGACAGACCCCTCTCAATTGACACACTTTGCAACATGTGGATTGAAAATGACCTTACATCTCTCTGGAACTTAGCTAAATCACGGGTACTTCGTCAAAATGAAGGCAAAAGTGGATCTTCAAGTAACCAGCATTCCAAAAAAATTAACCAAGCTGTATCATTGGGTAGATCAGGGATGATGGGGAAAGCTTGTCGTGTCTTGCAATCGGATGGCATTGCCCCAAATAATGAAACAACATGGGAGCTTTTGAAAGCTAAAAACCCCAGTGGCCCAGTCCCTTTAGTCCCTGCGACTCACTCTGTACCAGTTACATTGGATCAGGATTTTAACATCTTATCTATTCTGCACTCCTTCCCCAAGGATGCAGCTGCAGGGCCCTCGGGTCTGCGTGTGCAACATTTGCTGGACGCGGCTAGCATCCCACTTCCCACACCTATTTGCCCCTTACTTCTTCAGGTAGTGAACATTCTTTTAACAGGAAAAGCCCCACCTTCTATTGCCAGATTTGTTGCTGGTGCTGGGCTTATTGCTCTGAACAAAATCAAAGAGGGTTTCCCTCGTGATGTAAGGCCAATTGCTGTGGGAGAGACACTCAGGAGACTGGCTGGAAAATGTGTTTGTGCCATCCTGAAGGATAAGTTTGCAGATTTCTTTCACCCTTTGCAGTATGGAGTGGCCTGTAGGGCGGGTGCAGAGAAGGTCATACATCAGGTTAGAAAGTGTTTGGAGGAGCACTGGATGGATGAGGATTTTGTGTGTTTCAAGGTGGACATGAAAAACGCATTTAATTTAGTCTCAAGACAGACAGTCCTTGAAGAATGTGCCACTTTCTACCCTGAGTTACTCCCATGGGTTTCATACTGCTATGGGTCCCATCCTCTGTTATGTCACCCTCTTGGCAAAATCACTTCAGAATGTGGAGTGCAGCAGGGTGATCCCCTGGGCCCTCTGTTGTTTTCTTTAGCTCTCCACAAGCTGGTGTCTACAATTGATGCAGATGATGAATGTTTTAGCTTACTGTTACAGGCCTGGTACCTCGATGATGGGGTTCTTGCAGGTAGCCGTCCTGCATTGCTTCGAGCGGTGCATCTGTTAGAGGAGTTGGGCCCTGTTCTGGGTATCCATATCAATTTGACTAAATGTGAATTGTTTGGTAGGATGGGCAACACTGCTTTCCCTCCTTCTGTGAGAAGTTCACTCCTACCTAACCTTGACATACTTGGGACTCCAATAGGTGATTACCTACATTGCACCCGTTTCATTTGTGAGAAAATTTCCCAAGCTAAGGGGTTACTATCAGCTTTGGTGGATGTAGCTGCAGCGGATCTCCATGTGGCAACATCTCTCCTTAGGATATGTGGCAGTTTCTGCAAACTTGTTCACTTAGCAAGAACCACTCCTCCAAGCATTTCCGCAGATTCCCTACAGTCCTTTGATGAAGAGGTAAGGATTTGTTTCTCCTCATGCTTGGCAGTCGACATTCCTGATGTTCATTGGCAGCAAGCACGACTTAGCCTGAGTTTTGGAGGCTTAGGTTTTCGTTCTCTTTCTCACCATGGCTGTGCTGCTTTCATCGCATCTTTATCTTGCTCAGGCATTGGTAGGGCTAGCAACAGGCATTTAGTGAGTGCTATTTCAAGGTTCAACACTCTTGTATCCACTAGTGATGTCATCACTTTAGAAGCTACTTTATCCTCTCCTCCTTCCCAGCATGCCTTGTCCAGGAAATTAGACAGTCATCTTTTTCACTCAATTATGATGGCCTCTTCTCCTGCTAACAAGGCACGTCTTCTTTCTTCTTCCGCTGCTCATGCTAGCTCTTGGTTGTCAGTTGTTCCTACTGTTGGCCTTGGATTGCATCTTGACTCTTCTGAATTCCATACAGCAGTGATATGGTGGCTTGGCATGAACTTTACTGCTAGATCCTCTTGCCCTTTCTGTCCAGACATTGCTTTGGACCCACTTGGCCATCATGCAGTTTCGTGCAGACATGGGGGTGATGTGGTCATTAGACACAACCGCCTGCGAAACATCATTGCTGACTTTTGCCGTCGTGCCCACCTATCTGTACGAATTGAAGTTGGTAGAGGGCTCTTGGGAACTCACAATTATACACGACCTGCTGATGTGCTGGTTGATGGATGGGATAGGGCTAAGCCAGCTGCTTTTGACGTCACTGTTACCTCTCCTCTTACCCCGGTCACCCTGAATGAGGCCAGTATCAATGAAGGAGCAGCAGCCTTGGCTGCTGAGACAAGGAAGCATGCAGCTAATGATGCTAGGTGCCAAGCACTTGGATGGTCATGCATTCCTCTTGCAGTGGAAACATTTGGCAATTGGGGAAGAGAGGCACAAGGCGTTTTTTCTCGCTTGGCCACTTTGCTGGCCCTGCATCAGGGTCAATCGAAGTCTACTGTTGTCAGAGACATTTATGGTCACCTCAGCATCTCTCTGGTTAGGTCAGTGGCTAGGTCCATTATGGGGCGAGAGATAGTTCATTGACTCTTTTGTAGGTAGGCTAGGTGTTTAACTTTTTTCTTTGTGATCAGTGTATGTTCATGTATTCTATAATTATAAGGTTCAATAATAATAATAATAATAATAAACTAAAAAATTTTTTTTATGTTAAAACAAAGTTTTTATCTATGTATTTGATTATTAGTGATTAATTTATGTTTCTCTAATTAAGGAATGTGTAAAACAAAATTAATTAGACTTAATACACCATTAAACATTAAATTTATAACTCAAACTAATCAAAAAATCTACCAGATAAATCGACTCCAGGCGCATTAAAATTATTTATTCAAATCTACTATTGAAGTGCTAACTTGAATTTTATAAGCCTGATAAATTTGAGTGATGAATATTTGAATATAGTTACTTAACCATTTACGATGTCTGCACCTATATTGCTAATTTAGTGCCATCTAAAAGCAAATATCAACTAACTAACTGATTTCAATATAAAGCTATAACCATTTAGACCTAATTCATGGACACCCTGTATACATGTAGGTGTGTACCGGTTGGAGATGGAGCAGCTATAGTGTATGTCAGCTGAGTATTGCTGGTTCATAACTTAACTGTCTTGCTCAGATTTGTAAATTTGTTCTTTTGAATACTTCTGAAGCGGAGAACATTGCCTGGTCAATGCCCACAAATAGCCACCAAAAGCTTGGGCATCAAATAGACATCCAATCTTTATGCTTATTGGCAAAGTTCAGAGTGCATGTGAAGATTTAGGCATTACTGACGTCTTTTATCAAAAGGCTATTCACAACTATTACAATTAGTGCTAGTGCACGAGAGATAATGGGAGGGGGGAGGGGAGGGGAGAGGGGAGAGGGGGGCACTAAAGAATGGCGTAAGATTGATGACTATGCATTACTTATACGGGTGCTGAATTGTTTACAGTGGTATGCTCATCTGTATAGTGACGTTGGTAACACTCCAATCAATCATTATTTCCTCCATATGGCACGTGTCTTCCACACCCAGTACTTATATCATATCCATGCCACGATTTGGTATGATGTCACATACACCGGAAAAAGTTAGAAACGTCCAGGCATAGTTTTTCAGGGTGGTTTGTAACATGAAACCACTCTGGGATTGGATGTCTAGCATGGGAATAGCGTATAACCCATCCTGGGAATAGCGTAAAAATTAATATGGTCTTTTCCTGGTTTTGTCAAACCATAGATATTCTAATGTCTATGACCTAATCGAATGTGGTGCAAAAATGGATGTTTATATTAAGAAATCCGTTCCGATTGGCACATGTTTAGCATGGTAGTGCACCGTATGTGACATGTATGTGTGTATACGTATCTACATGTGCACTTTGAAGAGGTCTTCCTTCATCACTTGCTGTGGGGAGTGGTTGGTTGTCCAATCAGAATGCACAGGCTATATATTATCCCCTAATCAGCGTGCAGCTGGGCCAATCATATTAACACTTCAGTTATTAGTCTTGTGTATATGTGTGTATATGTGTGTATATGTGGATGTACTGTTTGTGTGCACATCACATCAATACATAAAGTACTCAGTACCGATGTGACTATGAATGCAAGCTGGAGCATACCGCTATACATTGGCCAGTGCATCATGCATTTTGGAATTCCGGTCATGTGTTGAGAGCTGAAACATATATGAGGGTGAGGCAAGTCACTCCTTTTTGATACATGTAGATCTCTCTGCTTCTTGCACTGGAAACAATCACTGCATTGTAGTGGCATTGCTTCCCCCACCTGATCATCATCGCCACCTGATCATCATCACCACCTGATCATCACATCACCACCAAATCATCATCACCACCTGATCATCACATCACCACCAAATCATCATCACCACCTGATCATCATCACCACCTGATCATCATCACCACCTGATCATCATCACCACCTGATCATCATCACCACCTGATCATCATCACCACCAGATCATCATCACGACCTGATCATCATCACCACCAGATAATCATCCCCACCAGATCATCATCACCACCTGATCATCATCACCACCAGATCATCATCACCACCTGGCCATCATCACCACCTGGTCATCACTGACTATTTCTCTGATACATTGTTTCTGGTTACCAGTAGCTGCTGTTTCCATGATGGGTGTCAATGTTTCTACTTTGCTGCAAAATTCAAATACTCATTAAAAACAGCTGGTAAATTTGCCATCATCTCCCTCCTCCCCAGCCACCCCTGGTTTTGTTGGGAACATGGCAGTAACCAGTCCATCTGTGGACCAGCTGACAGTGACCTGGACCCTTCCCACTACTGGTGATGTTCCTACCAGCTACAATGTCACTATCAATGACAGTAGTAGTCCTGTGGTCATAGCTGATAATGGATCACCAGTGTACACCCACACCTTCACTGGACTGGTCAGTGACACACTCTACACTGTCTCTGTGGTGGCCATCAACTGTGCTGGCTCCAGCAATGGGACAGCTAACGACAACCATGGACATGGTCACAGGCTCTTCTGGCCCGAATGAGTGGGTTAATGATAGTACAGTACGGACACTGCATATTTATATTTATAGTGCAGTAGAGATGCTGAGGGTTGGGAGATTACATTACAGTAGAGATGCTGAGGGTTGGGAGATTACATTACAGCAGAGATGCTGAGGGTTGGGAGATTACATTACAGTAGAGATGCTGTGGGTTGGGAGATTACATTACGGCAAAGTACTTAGATGATAATTGTTTGTAGTGTGTGTTATGACAAAATGTGTACAGTATTTAGAAACAGAACCAATGAAAACACTACGAGGACTTAATAATGAAAAACCAAATCCATTCTACCCCAGTGTTAATAAATCGGGACAAATTTCAGTTGGGGAGGGGGAGGGGGGAGGGGAGGGGGGGAGGGGTTGTGCCTTTCCTCCCAGCATAATTGATTGCTTGGAGGATAGCAATGCGCTCATGGCCACACATGTAGGTGACATGGATATATGCATGTTTTGCTGGAGCCATGAAGCTCACCTCCATCTCTGGGAAGGGATGAAGAACAACACAACACATTCAGTAGCACAGCACCATGTGGGGTGAGGCACACACGATGTGGGGCACACACCATGTGGGGGTACAGCACCATGTGGGGCACACACCATGTGGGGTACAGCACCATCAGGCACTAATATGTGTGTGTGTGTGTGTATGTGCGTGTGTGTGTGTGTGTGTGTGTGTGTGTGTGTGTCCTGTGTGCGCGCGTGTGTTTGTATGTGTGTGTTTGTGTGTGTGTGTGTGTTTGTGTGTGTGTGTTTGTGCGTGTGTGTGCGAGCGTGTTTGTATGTGTGTGTTTGTGTGTGTGCGTGTGTTTGTGCGTGTGTGTGCGAGCGTGTTTGTATGTGTGTGTTTGTGTGTGTGTGTGTGTGTGTGTGTGTGTGTGGAGCAGGTGAGAGAATAGATGTGTAGAATAAAATATATGTATTTCAACATCTGGTGTGTACACCATCACATAAGGGTGCCTTAGGCAATGTATCCAAAGCCTTGACAAGGTGGTACCATGCTTATCTTTACATGTGAATGGTTGTGTTTTGGTTTTTGCAACTTAATTAAAGCTGATGTTTTGATATTTCTCAACCTTTGCATGAAAACTGTCAGGAAAACAAAACTAATACAAACACACACACACACACACACACACACACACACACACACACACCACATGCACACACACACACAGCTATACCATACAATACTGAGTAGTGTCCTAGCTACTGACATAAGACCTCCAGGTGGGTGTGTCCTAATGTCATGGCAACTCACAATTATTCAGCCTTAAATACTAATCAGTGACCATGGCAACCTTAGGCTTTGTCAAGGTGTGAATGTGACTAGCAGAGCAGCTGGAGTGGTCACTGATGTGAAAGACCAGCTGTCCCTACATCCTGCTATGTCACAGGATGCTGCACTTTGGCACATTCCAATGCTTGAAAACTACCTTTAATTTACTACACATGATGTGCCTATCATTATGTATGTGTGCGTGCGTGTGTGTGTGTGTGTGTGTGTGTGTGTGTGTGTGCATGTGGTGTGTGTGGACATGTATGGTATAGCTAGGACATACGTGAGGCTGGAATGGTCTGACAGATCTGATCACATTGCATATTATTGCAGTTATGGGCTTAGAAGGTGCTGGACATGTCTTCCTTAACCATGATAGCATGATAGCATTGGCAGCCATGAGGTGATTGTCTGTGCATTGTCTGAGGCCATGGATGATGTTTTCAACCCTATTAGAGCACACTGCACCAAAGTGGTGGGTCTCTTCTGTTTATAGTGATAGACTGCACCTGCCTTGCTATTGTAAGGCTTACTGTCTAAGGTGACGTCCTCCACCAAAGCACGGAGACTGAGGGTAGCAGCAAACTGATTGACTACATTTTGTAACAGTGAAGTAAAATAAATAATTAATACCAGCTCAGCATTAAATTGGCTTATGTGAAATTATTTGTTTCATACCATTTCCAAACATAATCAAAATTCTAACCCAAACCTCAGTTACTGCTTTTTAAAAATAATTATATTTCTGTAAACTTGAATGAAATTGTTTTCAGTTGTGACTGTTAGTGTTCAAAAATAAGGCACAAAACCATTTCTGTCTGTTTGACTGTTCCATAAGCATCATTGCTCTCTATGACATCATTTTCTTCTGATTAATGCCCACCAAATCATACAATGCACAAGGGTTGAAAGGATGAGATGATGTAGTTTGGATCTTGTCTTGGAGGCACACATGGTCACCAACACTCCCAGAGAGAAGGCCATGATAAATGTAATGGAGAAGGTTATACCAACAGCAGTAGAAGCATCAATGGAGGGCACATGGCTGGCTGCAAAGTGACATCACACACAGAATGTGACACAAGAATGCTATTCTTAATTTTTTTTAAACCTCCCAAGACAAATGTGAAAGTGAACATTTTGAGCCCAACATTATACCTTGTGTGAATGTGTTAGAAGAATACAGCATGGGCTATGGATTGAGTGAGCACATCCAGCCACCTTGGTACATCTGACCTCTGACCTCTGACTGCTGACCTGGCCTCTGAGGAGGGAAATCCAATTAGAGAACTCCTCTTTCTTCTGTACTGGCTGTCAACAGAAGGCTGCATGTTGAATCGTTCAAGAGGCTGGTCCTCAAATTGACATTGTCATGTCATTGTCAAACAAGATATGTTCCAGCTTATTGGCAGACAAGCTTCACCCTATGCACCTTGATTTGGTATGACATCACATAACGGTACACTGAATGAAACCTTTAAGTTTTCACGGCCTTTTGAAAACCTTTCATCACAAGAGAGAACAAGAGGTTTATCATACCCCAAAATATATTACATTGTGTTCTGATTAGCAATCGATTTCAACTCAAGCATCCCTTTTCGCGGAAACGACTGAAATATGATGTCATTCATTAATATTTCAAACAACGCCTTAATTTACCGCCCACAAAGATCCACGCAGAGGTCTTCATTTGGAGAGGTCAGCCACTTTCAAATGTGCATAGTGTCTCGTGTGTGTAGTGGTGTTTAGTTAATAGAACTCTCAAATGTGAATAATGGATTTTATATTACGAAACAATGGTTCGAATTGGCACATGTGTAGCGTGGTAGTGTAGTGTGTGTAGATGTACTTATACGTATGTGTGTAGATGTCAGGGGCGGATTTAGGGGGGGGGGGGGGGGGGGGTCCAGGGGGTCCGGACCCCCCCTTTCCCATATGAAGAATGACGTAATGCATACTGTAATCTATGCAGCGTTCTGCATGTTACCGTCCTTGGATTTGCAAGATTGCATATCGTTCTAGCCAAGTGGGGTCTAATTAAATCCTCCTACACATAGTACATGTGTATTAACGAAATAAAATATTTATCGCGCGATCGATCGAATGGTGCATGTGAGCAGGAATTGAGGTAAGCGATCAAAAGACGTGAATGGGATGGATCTCAGATTCTTTTCCTCAGAAAACAGATAGCTACTAAGCTAAATAAACTAACAATACTAATATTATTGTAAAACACACATGTACATGAGTCGTTTATCAGAGCTGGTGCATGGCCACGTGCACGCTTCGGTCACAAATTCACAAAAGCTTTGCGTCACGAATTTAATTGCTGAGCAGTAGGAATTAACCATAGCATTGTGAAGAATGAAGAGTTTTCTCGTCGCTATCCATGCAGGCTCTAGTAATCCGGATATCGCGTAATGGAAATGTATTGAATATAACTGTGAATTTCATGCTAAATAAACGCAAAAGCAAAAAAGCGGCTGGGGCTTCGTCCCAGACCCCTTGCTGTCACGGGAGGGGACACGCCCCCTACCCTACCCTCCCCAGTTGTGAATATATTTATCAGACCCCCCCCCCCCCCTTTCCCAAAATCCTGGATCCGCCCTTGGATGTGTATGTGTGCATACGTCTTTTTACGTGTACGCTTTGAAGGGGTCTTCCTTCTTCACTATGCCAGCATCACTTGTTATAAATGAACAGTGGTTGGCAGTCCAAACAGAATGCAGTGGGCTAATATATTAATATCCCCAATCAGCGTGCAGCTGGGCCAATCAGATTAGGTTAATTGCTAGACCTTTCGTCTACATTATTTGGGAAAGTTTCCGAGAAAAGGGACCTAGCGTGTATTATAAAAAAGCATAATAAAAATGCCTTACGTTTGAAATGCTATAACTTCCGAAGGGTTAACGCTATCGTCTTCCTATTTTCAGCACTTCATATTACACCATTTCTCTATGGTAGAATACTTTTTGGGATCTTGCACTTGCTCCTTGCCAGTATTGCAACGTTCGATACCCCACCGGGTTCAAACCCGCCATAACTTTCTGTAGGAGTAATGAAATCGCTTCAAATTCGGTATGTAGGTAGAGAGGTCCTATACCTATCGATTTGTTCAACGTTCTGTTCGTTAATTTTTATGCCATCTGTTACGGAGATACAGTTGAATAAACTACGTGCACGTTTTCCCGCTTGATTCGCGCCAATATAATAATCCCCGCCTCCCCATACATTGAGCGGAGCGCAATTTGCCCAAATCATTGGCGCGAAACGAGCGCGAAAATGTGCACGTAGTTTGTTCAACTGTATCTCCGTAACGGATTGCATAAAAATTAACGAACAGAACAAACAGATAGATATAGGACCTCTTCACATACAAACCGAATTTGAAGCGATTTGATTACTCCTACAGAAAGTTATGGCGGGTTTGAACCCCTTGGGGTATCGGACATCGCGATACTGGCATGGAGCATGTTCAAGATCCCAAAATGTATTTTACCATAGAGAAATGGTGTAGTATGAAGTGCTGAAAATAGGAAGACGATAGCGTTAATCCTTCGGAAGTTATAGCATTTCAAACGTAAGGCATTTTTATTATGCATTTTTATAATACACGCTAGGTCCCTTTTCTCGGAAACTTTCCGATTTAGGTATTAAATTGGAACTGCATCAGATACATTCTTGGTCCATCAGACACCGTCTCAACGGTACTATGACATCTTTTGATGTCATGTCTAGAGGCTTGCAATCATTGACACAGTCGAGCAGTGTCAGATTCCCACAGTGTTGAGATTCCTCAACCAATACACCTGTAGTGACTGCTGCATAAATCTTTCTGCCCTTGTGTTCTCCCTGTTGAAGATCATTCTCTGACACTTTGGCCATGCATGAGATTGAGCCAACCACACACATGACATGGGATGTTCCTTTGGCCACTCCCTTTTGATAGATATCATTTCTCACACTCGGAACAATCGCTATATTCTAGTGGCACTTGCTTCCCCCACCTGACATCATCACCACCTGATCATCATCACCACCTGATCACCATCACCACCTGATCACCATCACCACCTGATCACCATCGCCACCTGATCATCATCACCACCTGATCATCATCACCACCTGGTCATTATGATCATGTGTGGGAAGCACGCAAATTGAGATAAGTACCACAAACTAGAACGTCTTTTGCAAGAATAATTTCTTTAAAATCGAGAAGCTTCAAGGTTCTGGAGGGATATAGTTGCTCAGAAACGTGCCATATGACAATGGCAAAAGCCCTATTGAAAAAACCATTGGAGGGATGGGTAAAATTTCAATCACCAGCTACATGTACACAGATGCATTTGCACACCTGTATGCATCTGCATCTGTGAATGTGTGTGTTTGTGATCGCTTTGAAGAGCTCATTCTTTATCACTGTGTGCCCGAATAATGAAAGCATATCTCAACTTGTACATACAGGACAGTAACACTTCGCTAGAGATTGGACCTTATATAAAGAGGTGTTACATCCAATGGTGTTGCAGTTTTGGTGTCAAAATATCGTCTTTGTCTTAGATGTGCTCGAGTGAGAGGATATTCATGGAGCATTCTCTGATGGTGATGGTTACTATGGTAACTATGCTGTGTGGAGCAGTACATTCTCAAGGTACATTAGTTGAATTGTTCTACTGATAATGGATGTAACCCTTGACACTGAAATTTAGCATATGTCTTAGAAACATAATGGAAATTGTATTGACATACTTTCACTATCATTTTCTTGCACAAATAGTGTCAAAATACGTTTCCCTAGCACTTCATTTGGTCATGCATTGTTGTGTATCGCTTATTAATGTACAGAGTGTATTGGAAAGCAAATGGCACATTAAATATGCATTTTCTGAACTATAGTTTTGTCTCTTTGTAAACACATATTTCCTCAGGCACCTGCCCACAGTTCTCCCTCACCTCCCCACCAATGGGCACCTACTCATGTCCTGGAAGTATCATTACCTACACCTGTGTCCTTAGCTCAAGCGCTCCTCTTGCTGTGATTACCCTCTGGAAGGGATCAGCCTTCCAATGTCCTTCTACAAACCACAGGATATCACTCACCCAGCTATCAGATGGAGTAGTTCAACAATTCATCCCAGGATCATGTGGCAGTCTCTCTGCTGTGACAACCAATGTTACCTCAACATGCTACACATCTGTCCTCACCATTCCTGCAGTTCAGGCTTTGAATGGAGCCACTGTTGTGTGTGGAGATGGTAACACTGGAGCTGTTGTGGGAAATGATACCCTGATGATAATGAGTGAGGATAATAAGTGAGCTGTACATGATATACATCATCCCATCAGTGACCATGGTCCCATCCCATCATCCCATCAGTGACCATGGTCCCATCATCCCATCAGTGACCATGGTCCCATCATCCCATCAGTGACCATTGTCCCATCATCCCATCAGTGACCATGGTCCCATCATCCCATCAGTGACCATGGTCCCATCATCCCATCAGTGACCATGGTGCCATAGATATCATCCCATCAGTGACCATGGTCCCATCATCCCATCAGTACGTGGCCATGGTCCCATAGACATCATCCCATCAGTGACCATGGTCCCATAGACATCATCCCATCAGTGACCATGGTCCCATAGACATCATCCCATCAGTGACCATGATCCCATAGACATCATCCCATCAGTGACCATGGTTCCATAGACATCATCCCATCAGTGACCATGGTCCCATCATCCCATCAGTGACCATGGTCCCACCCATTAAGAAACTACCACTCAGTTACATGAGGTCATGTGTCATTTAGTAGGTGGTGAGGTACATTAGGAGCACTGAATGCTATGTTGGCCTAATATGAGCGGAGTTGTATAAAGGAACAATGTTTGTTGTTGGCTGCAATGGAGGCCTACATGTGTGTAGGCCTCCATAGCAGCACATGTTTAGAAACGAATATTGTTCCTTTATACAACCTCTCCTCTCTCTTCCAGCCTCCCCTGGTCCTGTTGGGAACATGACAGTAACCAGTACATCTGTGGACCAGCTGACAGTGACCTGGACCCCTCCCACTACTGGTGATGTTCCTACCAGCTACAATGTCACTATCAATGACAAAAGTAGTCCTGTGGTCATAGCTGCTAATGGATCACCAGTGTACACCCACACCTTCACTGGACTGGTCAGTGACACACTCTACACTGTCTCTGTGGTGGCCATCCACTGTGCTGGCTCCAGCAATGGGACATCACTCACCAAGTGGACATGTAAGCCTCAAAGCTACGGTCGTGTCGCTTTGTGTATGTGTGTACACAAGTCACACACTCACTTGTGATACAATATGAAACTTTTATTGAATGTGGTCACATGTCACACACTCAAAGATGTATTCACACACACACACACACACACACACACACACACACACACACACACACACACACACACACACACACACACACACACACACAATATTCACAGTGGCACTACCACCTGCCATCAAGGCTGTGTCTGTCTTTAACCCCAACAACAACACTCTTCGTCACCTTGAGATAACATGGACGCCAGTGGTAAGGGATCTTATGGTGTGTCCCCATCATCTCCCTCCTCCCCTCTCCAGGGAGGTGCTGTGACCATATATGGAGTGTACCTGGGTGGTGGTATCCATGGCTACACAAGCTGTACCACACCACAATGCTTCTATGTTGTACCAGTGTCTGTGGCTTCCACCAGTTATGTCATCTCTGTGGCATCAGTGAATAAGGATGGAGATGTGGGTCCTAAGAGCACCACTACCATATATGGTAAGTGTCTGATACGTGGCTGCATGCATAACATTTCTGTGCAATAAAACTTAGTGCTACATTTCGAGCCATGAAGATATTTGATTACCGATTAGACATGTCAATAGACCCCATCACAACTCCACATAATGCCCCTCGTGCGTCTATCGCCATGTCCTTCACCCCCACCCCTACCAAGTGTTTAGGCAACATCCTCCAATGGGTTGCTTTATGTTGCAGAATGGGCGGGGCCAATACATCCTTGAGTGGTTGAGAGAGTGAACCTAACGAGTCTCTGGACACATGTATTGCAGCTGCCCCTGTTGCATCACTACCCTATACATCATGCTTAGTTATGTCTTGCTGATGTTGTGGCACAGTACAATAGTACAGACTAAGCACAGAAAGTTAAAATGCTCCAACATTATTCCCCTGTATGTGAATGTGGTATATTTGTGCTCAACTAAATTATTGTTAAGTTATTTTAATTACTAAAACATTTAATGGTCACAAAGCGAGGTTACATAAATGTCTAGAAGCTTTTCACTTTCCTCTGTGTATATAGGTACAGCAACAAGCAACCAAATCATTAACTACATTACACCAATAATAAATGTTTCCATGACACCCACTGCTGTCATTGCATCCATTGGTTGCTCATTCTCAAACAACCAGTCCTTCTATTGTGTGGTGTGCTGCAGTACTGATCCCTCTGTTCCTCCTGACTCAAGTGTGTACAACATCTCCACTACCAGAGGCACAGAGGTGACTGTCTCCCTACAAGGCCTCACCAGTGGTCAAATGTACTACTGCAAGGCAGCAGCTACCAACACTAACTCTAATAACTGCGCTGGTCCAGTGGTTGGAGGTGTGAAGGTGTTCTTCAGTTTCATGACATCATCAGTGCCAATAACAAGTTCATCTACATGTGAGTACAGTTTGCACTTGGTGAGGTGTGGGAGATGAGGTGTGGGAGATGAGGTATAGGTGTCATGGTATGGGGAGGTGTGGGAGATGAGGTGTAGGTGTCATCGGTATGGGGAGATATGATGAAGTACTCAACTGAAATGTATCTCTTCAGTGCATGCATTGTGTTACACTAGGATCTGTTGTCGTGACAACAAGTTTTCCTTTTGTGTCACACTGTTGTGCTTCAGGCTTTGCGGTTGCATGAATGCTTTTTCTCTATTTAGAGACCACCCTCCTGTGTATGCCATTCATTGCTGAATTGCATACACACGTTTCCATAGTGACACATTGTACAACATTAACACATCCAAGTCTACTCATGTACTCATGTTCCTCCCCTCAGCTTCATGTGGTGCCTCCATTGGCACATCAGTTGCCATGACATTTATCCTCTTCTTCTCTCTGGGAGGTTTGGTGACTGCCATCATAATATGTGGTTGCTACAACCCAAGAAGGTTCTCTTCTAAGACTACCAAGTCCCCTCCCCCAGTCCCTACTACTAGTGTTGCTACATATGAGGTGGTGGGCTTTAATAAGAAAGAGAGCAATACAATTGAGTTAGAGAGCAATTCTGCATATGGAACAGGAAGACACTGATAGGAACATTTATTACATCGAGTGTTCTATTTTCAGATATTGCAGTGTAGTGAGATAATTAGTTAATGCTTTCTTTAAAAAAGAATATTTAAAAGCGCATGTTTGCCACAAGCCAATTGTGAATATGTACATGTCGTAAAAATAAATTACTTGCTTTCCCATAGATACTGATCTCTCTAGTGATGTGATTGCATGACCTAATTAACTGCAGTGTATATTGCGCAACCTTCATATTGGCATCATACTGTATTACTACTTAGATTGGTATCCATGGTTACCTAATGTCCAATCTGAATAGCTGTGATGGAGTTTTTAGTGCTTTCATATCACAATAGAGAAAACAAAAGGTCTATAATATATTACATTGTGTTCTAATTAGCAATCGATTTCAACGCAAGCTTTATAATTCTATTACATCCCTTTGCGTGGAAACGATCCTCCCCACGTCTGAAATATTAATAATATTTATACAAATCACCGTGCGCTAGGCCTTTTCAGCCCACAAAGGTCAAGATGTCGTAATAATCTTTTGGAGAGGTCAGCCACTTTCAAATGTACGTAGTGTAACGTGTGTGTAATGTGGCTGTCTGTAATGAAGCAGAAATATCAAGGTCCATTATCGATAGATAGTATTTTTTAATATTAGGAATAAGTTTTCACCCGATTTTATCGCTATTAGAACTCAAGACAAAAAAACGATAATTTCTTTTAATTCAATATATTTCACTCATTTCGGTACCGCGCAGACCTGTTCCGTTCTTAAACTACACCTTTCACCATTTCTTCAACATTTTTTGCGTGGATCTAATAAACACACGGCGGTTGTCTGCTGCTCATTGCTACTGTTGCACATTTTGCCGAGCATGCATCAATACCGATGTTACAGTTGTTATCATTTCGTAGCCTTTAACATCATCCAGTGCTGCCCCTTGGAGTTTGCAACTCAAACCCTTGGTATAACCAAAGAAGTGCAGGACGAGTTATTCGTAGATCATAAGCCTCTCCTACTGTTTTTGTATCCCACCCTTGTTCGATAAGACATGTCAACAATGGCTCATGCATGAGTTAAAGTCTTGATGGTGCTGTGCTTTTCACCCACCTTGTCTCACAAAACATAGTGAATTTGGATTTCGAAATAACCTTGGACTCATCACTTTGCTGCTGATTCACTACATCTACTGCAGCTTCTAAACGTCTGCTTCGTTTCAATGTGTCTAACCATAGATAGTATAGTAAGGGGATTGGAAACGAGTCTAATCAACACCAATTGACACTTCCACTCCTCGTTACAGCACTTATAAGAATTCCGTACTAGTAACTATGCTTCAAGATGGATGACTTGGGAGCCAAAGAAATTCTGAAATGATGGTTCGTATCAAAAAAAAGTAGCCAAGTACATACAAATAGGACTAACCAACAACAAAACACAACTAACTGATCAATATGCACAACTGCCCGCGCACAGAAGGTACACAAGTTAATGGACTCCATCCCCACTCCAGGCGTATTTTGTGCGTGACATGTATCAAAAAATGACGAAAAAAGTAGCCAAGTACATACAAATAGGACCAACCAACAACAAAACACGACGAACTGATCAATACGCACAACAACCCGCGCACAGAAGGTACACAAGTGCGATGCGTCCTGAAAATTTTTTTCCCCCTAATTTTCCAAGTTGCCGTCATATTTTTCCCACCTAAAACGCTTACAGATATTCTACTACGTATGTGAAGCGCTTCAGAGCAGATAACAAGAACCAAGACCAACCGAACTGAAGATATGAACGATTTCGAACTTGTTAACGATGTAACGCGGAGGCCCACAGCCAGTGATGCGCTCACGTGACTCGTTTCCAATCCCGGTCTAACATTAACTGCACTTCTTTCACTTCACAACATTTGCATAAGGCCAGGTTCAGATCATGGTTTGAACAGTAGTGATATGATGCCCGTGGGGATAGCTTGAGGAAATGAGAACGATATTCGCACGATTATCCGATACAGTCTGCTCGTTAAGAGCGCACCGTTATAAGCCCAGGGGCGTATTCTTAATCATTTCGCACGATATCAATGTGGTAAAGACATTAGTAGCGGGCTAAAGTCAAGGACTGTAGTACATTCACGAAACATCTAGAAGTCCGCTCCACAAATATAAAACTCACTTGTTCTAAGTTCAACCAGTGGCGCAGAGGCGTAGGAACTGGGGGGCAGAGGGGGCCTTGGCCCCCTCAATCTTATAGGTGGGGGGGCCGACGTATACTTCGGCCCCCCCAATGTTATCCCTTTAGTTTAGTTTAACTCACCGGTACTTAGTATCCGTAACCGCACGTCACCATATTACGTCTACGTCTACTTCATTACGCGCGCTCTGTATAAAACCGAATAGAAGCTAGCCTCACATTCCACATTCCAGCGGTTAGATCGTTATTTTGATAATGACCGGCCATTATCTAGTTATGAAAAATTGATGTACTTTTGGCAGAAAACTAACTATAACAATCAACTAGGACATCTTTTTTTTAAAGTAACAAATTCTAGACATAGTGATTCATCGAGTGTTTATGCTGATGTACCTCCGAATTGCAATTTGTATATCAGTCATTTTCAACCTTCATGTCTTACATATGCAAAATCACCACAAGATGGCTGACTATCTCACTCCAGGAGGGGTATGGTTAAAACCAGTGGTACCCTGAAGTAGAGTAAGTACACTTGTGTACTGCTGGTGTATAGCCTCACATGGCTACACAGTATGCAAGTTGTCTATCACTACAGCCATGCCCTCACCTTAGATATTAAAAATCACCACAAGATGGCTGACTATCTTATGTCAGGAAGGGGTGTGGTCAAAACCAGTGGTACCCTGAAGTAGAGTAAGCACACCTGTGTACTGTTGGTGTATAGCCTCACATGGCCATGCATGTTGTCCATCACTAAAGCCATCACCACAAGATGGCTACCTATCTTACTCCAGGAAGGGGTGTGGTCAAAACCAGTGGTACCCTAAAGTAGAGTAAGCACACCTGTGTACTACTGGTGTATAGCCTCACATGGCTATGCATGTTGTCCATCACTACAGCCATGCCCTCACCTTACATTTTAAAAATCACCACAAGATGGCTGCCTATCTTACTCCAGGAAGGGGTGTGGTCAAAACCTGTGGTACCCTAAAGTAGAGTAAGCACACCTGTGTACTACTGGTGTATAGCCTCACATGGCTATGCATGTTGTCCATCACTACAGCCATGCCCTCACCTTACATTTTAAAAATCACCACAAGATGGCTGCCTATCTTACTCCAGGAAGGGGTGTGGTCAAAACCAGTGGTACCCTAAAGTAGAGTAAGCACACCTGTGTACTACTGGTGTATAGCCTCACATGGCTATTATTATCGTCTGTAACTGGACTGTAATGCTACTATATTTTGTGAAGCCATGAGGTAGTGCATGATCTACTGACTAGTCATACTACCAACGGTATGTTGTTTACCATGTAGCTATAATGGCTGTTTTACATGGCATGGATTGTAACAATGAAGTGATTGAATTGTTGTTTCTTGGAACTGTAATGCAATTGTATAGTTGTTTGGCGATATGGGTAAATATACACAAAATGTGACTACAAAACGTTTGGATTTGCATAGTGAAAATGGAGTAGTTCTTGTGATATAGGACCGCGGCACAGATGGTATATAATATACAGTTAATGGGGTAACTTGTGTTTGAAAAAACATTCAACAGCTTGCTGATGATCCACTGCGTATTTCTTCATCATGAGAGTAGTGATAATCTGCATGATGGTGTGGTTTATTAGGAGAAACACATGTAGAACAACCAGAATTTATTTAACTCAGGCCAATCGATAAATTTATTTATACGTGTAGTGCATATAATGGCTGTTGATTTAACATCACTTTCCAGCTCTTGTAGGTAACGAAATATCTCTACACACACCAGTAGTATAGAAATGCCTATAGATATAAAAATGGGTTGAGGTATCATATCATAGCAGTGATGTAAAGGCCAGCCACAATCCGTCTTAGTAATTTTTTCCATGCACAATTTTGATTTTCTGGTGATAGTCAGTTAACTGCTTTTCTTCTAAAATGTTCCTTATCATGGGCTGAAATGCATTCACAGGGTATGACCTAAACTACCAAATCTTGAAATGCTTATTACTTCCATAGCTTCACTTCTCTTCTTATAAATTCTCTTGAAAAAGGACACTGATTATCTCTAAAATGAATTGTTCGACCAATGTTGAAACTTAACATATAAATTGATCATGCCTTAACTCACGTGTACAGCATCTACTAAGAGAAGGAAAATGTCGAATGTAATGGCCTTTCCCCCATTGTAGGCCACATATGTCATCTGGATGTGGTTGATTCTTATAATCTGGAATTAGAAATTGTGATTCAGTCTGGTTCTGTACATCATTGGTTGGGCTGCTGGTTTCAGATCTACTACTACTGCTACTGATATCACTATCACTGTGATCATTGTTCTCGGACTCATTACTACATGCAGAATGTTGGTCTTGTTTTCTGACATCAGATGTGCATCCATCTGCATTTTGGCAGCTGTCCGTACTGTTGCTGGACTGATGCATTACCATGCCTGAAATACACAATTTAAAGTGAATCATGGCAGCACATACCTTCTCATCTGCACCACCTTGCAAAGGATATAGACTACCTTTAGACAGTTCATACACCATTTGTAACCTAAACTTGGTTACTGATTCCTTTGATACAGAACTACATATCTGATACTGTTATCATAGCATGAAACTTTACCTGTGTATGAAGACAAGGTAACCCCTCCACCAGTTGCCGGGCTGCCTAGGTGGTATATGCATGTTTAAACCAAATGTGATTTATATATATGCACTTACAAAGCATACAAATGCTTCACAATCATTTGTATTCTTCTGAGTTAGGGCATCCTTCTAGCAAAGGCAGTAACCAATTTTAGGAGTAGTGTTAAATTGTATGTACACATTTACTGAATCATCCATTCACAAGATGAAATTTGTTGACTTGATTGATTGTAGCTTTCGCTACACATATACATCCTAGAACATACATGTATGTGTTAATGGTGTACCCATGCACAACATATAATATTATAATATCTAACCATATGGAACGTTCTATACGAAAATGGGTTTTGTGGATTTTATTTTATAACATAAAATTTGGAACGTTCTATACGAAAATGGGTCTTGTGGATTTCATTTATAACATAAAATTTAAATCGATATACGGGACAGTGCCCGCGAAAAGGGACCTAGTGTATTTATATAAAACGATATAAATTTTGTTCATATAAAACTGATATAACTTCCGAACGGTTAGCGCTATCGACATCCTATTTTCACCACTTCATACTACACCATTTCTCTACAGTAAAATGCATTTTGGAGTCTTGGACTATATCCGTGCCGACGTTCCTACGTGCGATACCCCCTGGGGTTCAAAACTACCATATCTTCGTGTAGGAGTAATCAAATCGCTTCAAATTCGGTTTGTAGGTGGAGAGGTCCTATATCTATCTGTTTGTTCTGTTCGTTAATTTTTATGCAATCCGTTACGGAGATACAGTTGAACAAACTACGTGCACATTTTCGCGCTCGTTTCGCGCCAATGATTTGGGCAAATGCGCTCCGCTCAATGTATGGGGAGGCGGGGGATTATTACATTGGCGCGAATCAAGCGGGAAAACGTGCACGTAGTTTATTCAACTGTATCTCCGTAACAGATGGCATAAAAATTAACGAACAGAACAAATCGATAGGTATAGGACCTCTCTACCTACATACCGAATTTGAAGCGATTTGACCGCTCCTACACGAAGATATGGTAGTTTTGAACCCCAGGGGGTATCGCACGTAGGAACGTCGGCACGGATATAGTCCAAGACTCCAAAATGCATTTTACCATAGAGAAATGGTGACGTATGAGGTGGTGAAAATAGCAAGTCGATAGCGCTAACCGTTCGGAAGTAATATCAGTTTTATATGAACAAAATTTTATATCGTTTTATATAAATACACTAGGTCCCTTTTCGCGGGCACTGTCCCATACCTTCCGTCATATTAACGCTATCGGGTTCCTATTTTTAACACAACATACCACACCATTACTACATGTGAAAATCCATTTTGGTGTCTTACACATGCGGGGTACCGACGTTACAAGGTCCGATACCCCGTAGGGTTCAAAACGGCCACATCTTCAGGTAGGAGTGTCCAAATCGGTTCAAAATAGGTATCTATATAGAAGGGTCCTACCGCTATTGATTTGTTCTGTTCGTTAATTTTTGCTTTATCCGTTATGGAGATACAAGTGTGCAAAGAAATTGCATATTTCCCGGGCGTTACGCGCCATTAACGTATTACGACTGGCTTCGAGGACGTCCTTGTAATACGTTAATGGCTCGTAACGCCCGGGAAATATGCAATTTCTTTGCACACTTGTATCTCCATAACGGATAAAGCAAAAATTAACGAACAGAACAAATCAATAGCGGTAGGGAAGCATGGTACTGGTGAGGCTGTGCATTCTGGACCTCACCCAAAGGTTGCCTGACTTGGTAAGATCCAGCTCATGTCATTGGCCCCTCCCACCTGAGGACCATGGCTATATCATCATTGCACACACAAACATTGAGTAAGTTAGATACTGATCCAGAAATGCCTACATGTAGTGATGTATCGCTGTATATGTGTAGTTGTAATCATATTCACGCATACGCGGCCAGCGCATTATTTTTAATCAGTGCTAATATGTGTGGAGTGTGTGGCTGTGGAATGTGCGGCTGTGGAATGAACGGCTAACTTCTAAGCGGTCTTTTGGGGGTGGGCGCAATGAAGTTTGGTTTTACATTTTTTAATGCATATATATAGATTGAGCTTCAACTGCATGAATTACATGTCTTTACTCTCTTGGCTGGAGGGGGGATGGCAGCTACCAATTGTGGCTCAATACTTAGCAAGTGTTCTTTCACTATGCACATTAGGTTCTGCATGCGGGTCTTTGATAGGAGCAAATGCCAAGCCAAGTCGATTGCATTTGGTATGGATTGACTCAGCCCCTGTTCACCTAGGAGGCCATAGCCAACATGGTGAGTATTTGCCCACTGCAGAGTATGGTCCTCCAATAGGTGCATTTTAATTGGGACGGTTTCCTCAGGATAATATGTGTCCCGGAAAAAGGCCATGAACTCTTGAATAGCCTAATTAGTTGAAATGAAGCATATAGTGAACCCTACATGTACACTGAACGTTGTTTCCCTACCTGGTCTAGTGCATGTGCAATGAAGTTCTGATCACATATATTGTGACATTTCCATATAAGGAGAATGCTATGATGAACTTTGACACTTGACTGGCTACCTCTCCAGATCAGTGGGGCAGTTTCTCTTGTGCCATCTTTGATATAGATGTGCACAGAGTGCGGATGTTAGGTACCTGTAAATGTTGAAGTTGTATGAATTATTCATATACACATGCATAGCATGTGTCCATCATGCCTTGTGTACATGGTTGCCAATAAATGCCCCCCCCCCCCCCCCCCCAAAAAAAAATACTGCTGTCATTGTATACCAAATGATTGCAATGCATTGTCAAGTGTCTTGACAAAGGTCTTTTTTTAGAGTACCCTCTTTTCACAGTTGCTGTGCATTTTGCCACTTCTGCTTCCTTCCTATATTGAATACAATTGTGCATGTTGTATAATGATTGCCTTCACTGATTTCTTTTTTGCAGCAGATTGCTTCAAAAGATCCACAGCAAAGAGGGTTTACCTCTCCATGAACTAAGGCCACATATGCTGCTACCTGCTGCAACACTTCCTGTGAATGCTGAGCAGTTTTAAGGTCTCCTTGGAGCAAGGGAGGAAGCCTTTGCAGTGCCTGGCTGTACTTGGAAAAATTGGAAATAGTAGAAATCAGTTGTATGAGATGCCAGTTCCAAATCCAGTTGACAACATAGAGCTTCCAGCAAATGGAACATCTTAGTGAAGATCCCCAACATTATGTGGAGACCAGGTGGGCAGACCTGCATGGTGTTAAACTCAAATAATTGTTATATCGGATTTATTTACCTGTGAAACGGGGATATCAAAATAGGTACTGAGATAAGTTAAAGAACTTATGTGCATCTTTTCTAATACTGCCTGATGAGACGTAGCACTGGTGGTCAGTACACATATCCTCAAGTGACCTTTATGTAGAGGTGTAGCCATCTGGTTACTTGGAATTTTGCAATATAGGCAAGGGTCCTGTTGCATGGTCATCATTTCACATTATGCTTGCATTTAGTTACCACTTGTACATACTGCTGGCTCCTGACAAGCCATACATCTTTGACAAAACTCATAGTCTCCACATATAAAGACCTTCACTGTGTATTGTATGTAATTTATAGCACTTTTATATTTAACATGATTTAGGTATAGAGAGAGCTCTACCTCCACTTCATTCCATGTAGATGTTCTACCTGGTCCTTAAAGCGATCAAGTGCCACATGGAGATTGGTGACACTGTCACCAGCGGCAATACACAGGTGTTATGGACTGAATTGGGTTGCTGGTATAAACCCTTTATGCCAGGTAAATCTGCCAGTTCTGCAACCATGTAATAATGACCTTTGTATTTCACTGTCTTACCTTTCATTCCCATCTAAGAGCTGCACTACTTTATCCACCAGACGTGGAATGAATACCAAAGGAGCGCCCTTTTGTTTCCTCTCCACCAGATGGAATTGTAAAAGAAAACGGGGCTATCTCTCCTTTGAGGTTATCACCAAAAATTTGGCTGGAAATGTGGCGCATCCTTTCCTCACCAGCCAGACAGATGTTGAGCCACCTGAAACACCAGGGAGTTAGAATTGGTACCTGTGCTGCATGTTGTGGCATACCACCTTAGAAGCGTCAGTTTATTCCAAGGTATGGCAAGCCCAGCCTTAATGGCCAATACCTCAGCTGCCCCGAGCTCAATTGATGATGAGATTCCTGCCTTATCCAACAAAGATCGCCTCTCTTCATCACTAAGGATGAGGACCTCCTTTTGGATAAGAGCTGATGCTTAGCCACCACCACTGACAATGCCTCGGATTTTCTGCATTTGAAAACATCGCATTTTCACAGTCCATGAGCAGGCGGCTGTGGTTTCTTGGTGAGCTCTGGTGACATGCATGAATGTCATTGGCTAAAGTGTGTGTAGATATTATGTAACCTCAGTACAAGTCAATGACGTTCCCTTAACTGTTCCTCCTGTAGGAAGTTGTATGATGCCTTTGTCAGGACTGGTAGAGGTGGCTCTCTTCAGCAATTCCGCTGCTTGCCGCTTCTCCTCCTCAGGTGTAAGTGATGGTAGTCACCAGCCTTAACATCCCTGCTGCAGTCTGTACAATGTACCAAAACATCCGATAGCAGCAGGAGTATCACATTGGTGCTGGTCTGACATGGGAGGAAACCAAGGGACCACCCTCAGAGCAGCAGGGACAGTTCACAGCGCCAGATGCTGCTATCCACTCCTGGAGGCACTTGGTGCACACCAGTGCACCACACAGCAGTTCCAGTGGCTGTGAGAGGATGTTGGAGCACACTGCACACTTCAGCTCCTTTAGCATCAACTGGTTGTTCATGCTTGCCAAAGGTGGGCTAGGCTCATGTAAGAGAACTGGAGGAGGGGCAATCTTCTCGAGATGAGCTATGAGTAAATTAGGCGTGGCGCCTGCCTGACGGCCTCTCCCAACTGTTGACCTCCTCATGTGTCCACTTGAGCATGCACGGAAGTGCTCACATACCTGAACACCATGATGTCATATGTTTACTTTTAAAAAGCAAATGTGTACTGTTTACCTTGCATTCTTGATCTGTATGTTTTTGCCATTCAAGAAGGATCACTGCACATTTGTGGTGCACTCCCTTTGTGATGGCACAGATGGTTCTCTCCATTGAGAGCTTACAGTGCATGCAGAACATCTCAGGGTGAATGTTGACATCATCCCCAGATGTGTCGAAAAGCTATTTTCAGTTCAGCTGAGAATGCCTTGCTCTCATAGCTGATACCTTCTTGCCCTGTACTTCGTTAGCCTTCTGCCCACAATGTATGGGAACTTGTTGGTTGTGGCTATTATCATGTATACGTGTAGGGACAAACCACACCTTTTAATTGTCATCTAGAGTGCAGCTAGGACTAGGCAGCAAAGCCCGAATCCGCCCCTCACTACACACGCTTAAAGTGACCTTCTCTTTTTCCGCCAAAGACACATGGGGTGAAAACGGGCTGCGCATATCACTGATAATATGCTTGTACTTGCGCGTCAATGGTTTTGTTTACAGATATGTTACAGCATTGGCAGATGCTATTACTAAACGTCTCAAAGTATGATTTGTGGTTCGCAAAACATGAACATACTTGCGGTTTGGGTTCTTCGTAAATTACGGTATTGTCTAATTATCAGCTTATTGTCCAGCCGCAAACGCGTCCGTTCGTGTGAACTACAGCTGGATCTTTTCCGCCCCAAAGGTCAAGATGTCATACTAATCTATTGGAGAGGTTAATCACTATCAAATGTACGTAGTGACGTGTGTGTAGATGTGTTAGTACAACTCTCGAATGTGAAAAAGAAATCCGTTCGGATTGGCACATGTTTAGCGTGGTAGTGTGTACGTGTGTGTATGTGTGTGCACCGTATGCGATGTGTATGTGTGCATATGTCACAGTCTTTTTACGTGTACACTTTGAAGAGGTCTTCCTTCATCACTTGCTGTGGGGAGTGGTTGGTTGTCCAATCAGAATGCACGGGCTATATTATCAGCGTGCAGCTGGGCTAATCATATTAACACTTAAATTTTAGTCTTGTGTATATGTGTGTTTATGTGGATGTTACGTGTTTATGTGGATGTACTGTTTGTGTGCACATCACATCAGTATGTAAAGTACTCAGTACTGATGTGCCTGTTCTGACTATGAATGCAAGCTGGAGCATACGGCTGTACATTGGCCAGTGCATTATGCATTTTGGGATTCCGGTCATGTGTTGAGAACTGAAAAAAATATGAGTGTAAGGAATGAATATTGAGTAAAAATTGCGCCAAAACTGCTCATAGTTCTTTGTATTCAGAGGTATCTCTTTCAGTGCAGAGCATCAATAGACACCATATTCACCCTACCCCCCACGAGCACATTGAAACTGCTTCACTATGCTCTTGTGAATACCATATCTATTGATGTGATGTTTTCAATGGTGGCTGGAGCCTGTACTTATGTTGTATGACATCTTTTGATGTCAAAAAGTCTGTCATGTGGCTCGATAACAACCATTGAAAATGCCTTCACAGTAATGTATTTGTGTAATTCCAGGTGTCACCTGTCTTGTTGCCCACAGACAATGTTGTGTTGAAAACCACTGTTTTGTCTGCTTTTGGAAACATCAATATTCCCACAGTGTTTTGCCACTACACCTGTAGTGACTGCTGCACGAATCTTTCTGCCCTTGTGTTCTCCTTGTTGAAGATCATTCTCTGACACTTTGGCCATGCATGAGATTGAACCAACCACACACATGACATGGGATGTCTCTATGGCCACTCATTTTGATAGATATCTCTGTTCTCACACTGGAAACAATTGCTTCCCCCACCTGATCATCATGACCATTTCTCTGATACGTTAGCTGGTTTTTCCATGATGGGGTTAAACTGCTCATTACGAACAGCTGAATCATATTCATTACACCCTTTGAAGATTTTTTCATTGCTCTAATTTTCGGGATAGGGGCCTATTGAAGAGGATACGGTACCTATCCCAACCATACATAGAGAAGTATATGGAGGGAGCATTGAAGGCTGCTGTGGTGGTGTGCATTAAGGAGATTATGAGAAGGTATTCCCATATGGTGCTCACAAAAAAAATTAAAATGTTCTACTTTCATGCGTGTATGTAAAGTACAGTACTCAAATATAATGAGGTTTCTCCATTTATTTGAAGGCTGTACCAACTACACCCCCAAATGCTGCCATGCCAATTCAATTGCTCGCTCCATACCATCACAAATTAACCTCTCGATTATAACAAAGATATGCAATTCCTCTAATCTGATTGGTTCCCCAAATTTCTGGTGACCGTGGACGGAATTCAGTACAGCAGTTCACCAGACCCTACTTCGCGTAGCGGTGATACAATCCACCCATGGCTGTGTAACTTTGGGTCTATCACTCCATCTACAAGTGGTACACACACTATAGTACTCTACTTACTGGCCACATCAACAAGTGGTACACACACTATAGTACTCTACTTACTGGCCACATCAACAAGTGGTACACACACTATAGTACTCTACTTACTGGCCACAGGGCGTGCACATTGATGGCACAAGATTGAGCTTTAAAGATACTTTATCTTCGGACGATGCATAGCTTATGGGGGCATACCATAAAGATGAAGTTAAATACGAACAATAATGTTATTGATGTCACTGATCATGTGTGCGAAGCACGCAAATCGACTATTCTTGAGATAAGTACCACAAACTAGAACGTCTTTCGCAAAAATCAACGTCACAAGAGAAACTTCAAGGTTCTGGAGGGATATAGTTGCTCAGAAACGTGCCATATGACAAAAGCCCTATTAAAAAAACCTTTGGAGGGATGGGTAAAATTTCAATCACCAGCTACATGTGCACAGATGCATTTGCACACCTGTATGCAAATGCATCTGTGAATGTGTGTGTTTGTGATCAAGTGGATTTGTAAGTACACGCTTTGAAGAGCTCATTCTTTATCGCTGTGTGCCCGAATAATGAAAGCATATCTCAACTTGTATATACAGGACAGTAACACTTAGCTAGAGATTGGACCTTATATAAAGAGGACTTACATCCAATGGTGCTGCATTTTTGGTGTCAAAATATCTTCTTTGTCTTAGATGTGCTCGAGTGAGAGGATATTCATGAAGCATTCTCTGATGGTGGTGGTTACTATGGTAACTATGCTGTGTGGAGCAGTACATTCTCAAGGTACATTAGTTGAATTGTTCTACTGATAATGGATGTAACCCTTGACACTGAAATTTAGCATATGTCTTAGAAACATAATGGAAATTGTATTGACATACTTTCACTATCATTTTCTTGCACAAATAGTGTCAAAATACTTTTCCCTAGCATTTCATTTGGTCATGCATTGTTGTGTATCGCTTATTAATGTACAGAGTGTATTGGAAAGCAAATGGCACATTAAATATGTATTTACTGAACTATAGTTTTTGTCTCTTTGTAAACACATATTTCCTCAGGCACCTGCCCACAGTTCTCCCTCACCTCCCCACCAATGGGCACCTACTCATGTCCTGGAAGTATCATTACCTACGTCTGTGTCCTTAGCTCAAGCGCTCCTCTTGCTGTGATTACAATCTGGAAGGGATCAGCCTTCCAATGTCCTTCTACAAACCACAGGATATCACTCACCCAGCTATCAGATGGAGTAGTTCAACAATTCATCCCAGGATCATGTGGCAGTCTCTCTGCTGTGACAACCAATGTTACCTCAACATGCTACACATCTGTCCTCACCATTCCTGCAGTTCAGGCTCTGAATGGAGCCACTGTTGTGGTGTCAAGATGGTATCACTGGAGCTGTTGTGGGAAATGATACCCTGAAGATAATGAGTGAGTTATACATGAAATTGATTATGTATGATCCTCCCCTCCCTCCCCTCCCCTCCCCTCCCCTCCCCTCCCCTCCCCTCCCCTCCCCTCCCCTCCCCTCCCCTCCCCTCCCCTCCCCTCCCCTCCCCTCCCTCCCCTCCCCTCCCCTCCCCTCCCCTCCCCTCCCCTCCCCTCCCCTCCCCTCCCCTCCCCTCCCCTCCCTCCCCTCCCCTCCCCTCCCCTCCCCTCCCCTCCCCCCCTCCCCTCCCCTCCCCTCCCTCCCCTCCCCTCCCCTCCCCTCCCCTCCCCTCCCCTCCCCTCCCCTCCCCTCCCCTCCCCTCCCCTCCCCTCCCCTCCCCTCCCCTCCCCTCCCTCCCCTCCCCTCTCCTCTCCTCTCCTCTCCTCTCCTCCCCTCCCCTCCCCATCCCCCTCCCCTTTCCTCCCTCCCTCCTCTCTCCTCCCCTCCCCTTCCTCGCCTACCCTCCCTCCTCCCTCCCCTCCCCTTCCCTCTCCTCCCCCTCTCCTCCCTCCCCTCTCCTCCCTCCCCTCTCCTCCCTCCCCCTCTCCTCCCTCCCTCTCCCTCTCTCTTCCCTCTCTCCTCCCTCCCCCTCCCCTTCCTCCCCCTCCCCTTTCTCCTCCTTCCTCCCCAGCCTCCCCTGGTCCTGTTGGGAACATGGCAGTAACCAGTCCATCTGTGGACCAGCTGACAGTGACCTGGACCCCTCCCACTCCTGATGGTGTTCCTACCAGCTACAATGTCACTATCAATGACAGTAGTAGTCCTGTGGTCATAGCTGATAATGGATCACCAGTGTACAACCACACCTTCACTGGACTGGTCAGTGACACACTCTACACTGTCTCTGTGGTGGCCATCAACTGTGCTGGCTCCAGCAATGGGACATCTACATGTAACATCAAAAGAACAAGTAAGTGGATATGATCACATCAGCTCACTGAAAATTATGCAAGACCCCAACAAATTTAGTTCCTTTTCTACCGGTTATTACTAAATGTATGTTTATATCCTAACTATCAAGTTCCCAGGCCAACATATTTTTGAACTGCATTCATTTGAAACTATGACCTTTTGTGAGTTTTCCACCATAACTTTGTTTAGAAACAAGCGCTCAAGTTTCAGAAATGTATGTGAATAGCAAATGATGCTCTATCCACTGGTACTTAAATTATTACCATTCATTACAATTATTAACTGTAGTTATTGGCAGGAACACGTCATATGAATGCAGTTCAAAAGTATATTGGCCTGGGAACTTGATAATTAGGATATTACATTTGGTCATAACCGGTAGAAAAAGGAGCTTTGAGGGATGCGATAGTACCCAAGTGTAACAGAAAGGTGGTTCAGTTCTGTTGGAACTACATGACATCTACTTAATATTTAATACATATTACGTAATCAGTGTACTCAATTGCTAAAGTGCCCATCTCCCATTTTCTGTAGTATGAGTCGTGCAAAGTTTTGATTGTGCCAAATACTCACTGCTGCCCAACCTTTTCACTTTCAATCATTGTGATTATATTCAGAGTCACAGAGACCACACCCACCAAGCAGGTGGAGATATCTTCATTCAGTCCACACATGCACTTTTGAAGCATACAAATGTCTATTGCTAAGTACTGGCTGTGCTGATGCATTCACCTGAGCAATGACTGAAGGATTTTGTACAAGAAATATACAATTGTTCCAATCAAATATGTGTCACTCCCTGTGCAATGATACTCCTCTCTCTCCAGGGCCAGCCCCTCCCATCAGGACCAGTATGCAGATGGTGTTAGTGTTTAACCCCAACAACACCCTCCGCCATCTTGAGGTATCCTGGATACCATTGGTATGTTATTAGTAATTTTAAACGGTTATTAACGATTATGTGTTATAACCTTCTATCTTCAGGGCGGCAGTGTGAGTGTGTATACAGTGAGGGTTGTTGGTGATGGTGGTACATCTGTTGGTCATGGCTCTACCAAATGTACCACTTCACCATGTCTCTTTGTCCAACAAGTCAATGTCCCTGCTACCAGTTACACCATCTTTGTGGCCTCCATAAATGGAGATGGGGAGGAGGGTCCTGAGAATAATATCACTGTATCAGGTACATCAGTACAAACTTGACGAAGTGTTGAATTCACATCTGGTGATATTTGGCTGTATGCACAAATCTGTAAGCATGGTATATTGATACATTCATGACCTAGTCTACCTCTGTAGGCACAAACACAAGCAGCTCAGTTTTGAACTGCGCTATATCAACCAATACAGACATGGGTTGTACATTCAACCAGTCCTTCTACTGTATGGTGTGCTGCAGTACTGATCCCTCTGTTCCTCCTGACTCAAGTGTGTACAACATCTCCACTACCAGAGGCACAGAGGTGACTGTCTCCCTACAAGGCCTCACCAGTGGTCAGATGTACTACTGCAAGGCAGCAGCTACCAACACTAACTCTAATAACTGTACTGGTCCAGTGGTTGGAGGTGTGAAGGTGTTCTTCAGTTTCATATCAGGTCACTCACATGTGCACATGTACGAGCACACAGACATATGCACAGTTATGCTGATAGTATGGATGGTGAAAGTGGTGTTTGATGTTTTGTGGTCTTTGTCCAGCAGGGGTTAATCCATCACAGATGACCACACACCCTGAAGACAATATAGATGCTATTATTGGTGGTGTGGTTGGTAGTGTGGTTGGTGGTGGGATCATCATCATCATCATCTCCATCATCTCCATCATCCTATTACACAGGAGAAGAGATTGGTGTTCTACATCGTCCTATCACACAGGAGAAGAGGTTGGTGTTCTACATTGTGACACATGAACTAACATGTTTTTCACACTCACATAAACAGACCACCCACACACACACACATATATTAACCACAATAACAGCAGGGTAAGGCCAGTCATCTCTTTCCATGTGTGCTTCATTTGGAAATATACTCTGCAACAATGTGATGCACTGAGTTGTCTGTGTGCAAAAAACATGATCCATTTGTATTCGGTGTCTATCTAGTTATTAGTAATGTCAATTAATGATGGGTGACGCCTTTATCTAGAACGCTTCAGAACTCTTTGAGGCTAACGACCAAATCCTCTCCAGATGAATTGTTTTGCGAAGCAGTGTCCGAACAGGCGGGTCAGAGCCATTGTGGTCTAGGTGGAGGCTATAAAAACATAGCTGTCTGTAGGAAAACCACAACTGAACGTCACGTGCCACTTGCGGTTGCGTCTGGAACTACTGTACAACAAAAAACATGTACCTATTCGGTGCCAGACCGGTCAAAGAAGGCGAGTCTCCGCCATATTTGCATGTACATGTGTATACCTGTATTGCTGAAAACAATTGAGCATGCGCTACGTTAAAATGATGATGTCATTGGTTTGTACAACTCGCTGATTGTTGGGATCGCTTTCAGGTAACACTAACGGAGGGAGGTACCTCAGGGAGGTGCGCACCAATTGGAGGTTATGACGATATAGAGGTGGTGAGGGCAGTGAAGCTAGGAGGTGTGGCCTCAGAGGACAGAATGGAACCATCAGCTGTAGCAACCAATACACAACAAGCAACATATGCTATCCCTGATAGAACAAAGAAGGCAAGTGGGTGTGGACTGCTGTTACCATGGTTACCAATGTGATTAGGGGGTCCACAGTGGCTTTTTAATACATACCCACAACTAGTTAGCTGATTCAGCTCTGTGCATCTAAAGACTATATCAACCCACATGGTCATTGGTCAACCATCATGTCACTGTATTGGATGTTAGGACAGGCACCTCTGCAACTTCAATTTCTATTTTAAGCTATGAGATCATTGATGATATCCTGATAGAATGGATGAAATCTAGCCATACAGTGTGACCTCACATGAACCCACATTGTTATATCACAACAACAATGTCGAGGTCACAATGTAGGCCATGTATTGTGCTGCGACCACCAGATTTCCTGACTGGAAAGGCCTTCCCATGTAAATCATAAAAGATGCCAGCTGTACAGGGCTGCTAGACCATCTTGGTTTTTGGCAGCACCCCATATACCTGCTTCATAAGCACACACGTCATGATGTACTCAAGTCATGCCACTCCTACGACTTGTGAGTGCTTTGACGCCAGTACTTAAAATGGGAGCATAGAAGATACCACACACTAGTGCTGAGGTGTAGGATGGGTAGAAAGCAACCCTGCACCAGAGCTACTCAATTAGCTACTAATACAACTATTTCGAGGTACAATTTAACTTACAAAGTAGTACATATACAGGAGGTATGCCTCCTGTATATGTAATACTTTGTAAGTCCAGTTTTTCAGAGCCTATTGTACAGCACGAATAGACTTCGATAAACTGGACTTACAAAACTTAACAAAATCAGTAGTGTGATTTGCAAGGTAATGACCAGCAAAGACTCAGGTACTAGCCCACACACGAGACTCCTTACAAGATGGGCACACAAAATGGACCTAGCTCCTTGCCCCTTCTATAGTGAACATGAATTAGTGTACAATTTGGCATAGATACCTTACAAAAGAAGAAGCACACCCACAAACCCAAAGAATTAGGGCAGCTGCATTGCTAGACAAGACCCTGACACATACTTCTAAACAAAAAGTGTTCGGTCATCAAGGTTGTCAACCCACGCGTAAACATGTGAAGTGTTTTCATCATGTACATGTGCTATGTGATTCATTTGGGTTGTGATTCTTTGTAGCAAACATCATTTACGTCATCACCACCATCACCACCACCACCACCACCACCAAAGGAGGGAGGTGCCCAGCACAGCAGGTGTGCACCAATTGGAGGTTATGATGATATAGTGGTGGTGAGGGCAGTGAAGCTAGGAGGTGTGGCCTCAGGGGACACAATGGAACCATCAGCTGTAGCAACCAGTACACAACAAGCAACATATGCTGTCCCTGATCTAACAAAGAAGGCAAGTGGGTGTGGACTGCTGTTACCATGGTTACTATGGATTGAGTGTTGTGAGGTATCTGAATGGCATGTTCATTGTTCATGAATTTAATATGTGCCAGCGCCAGCAGGTACTAAGCATGGCTGACACTCCCCCACCACTACCTGCCCCTCTGAAGGAGGGAGATGATGGACTGCCAATGGCCATCTATGCTCTGTGCGGACCTGCCACTGATGATAGGGATGAGGGCGTGGCAATTGGGTGTGGCTATCTTCACGGACTGACCACTTCATTTGAGGTAGGTGTGCTCTTAATAGGGTTAAAACAAGATGGAATGCTGATGTGTCTTCTGAGTTGCATATGGGTGGGTGTGGCTATAGTCCAAACACCACACACATGACCAGGGATACTAGCTTGAATGGTTCCACAGCTTGGCCTGTAGCTTGTATGGCAGATATGTAGCAATAGGGTGTGTCCACCCGGCTTAGCTCCACTTCCTTCCTCCACCTCAATAACCCTGGCTCTGTTGTTGAAGTACTTTAATGTGTGTGTGTGTGTGTGTGTGTGTGTGTGTGTGTGTGTGTGTGTGTGTGCGTGTGTGTGTGTGTGTGTGTGTGTGTGTGTGTGTGTGTGTGTGTGTGTGTGTTGTGTGTGTGGAGCAGGTGAGAGAACTGAAAATATGTAGTTCAATATCTGGTGTGTATCAAATAAGGTACCATGCTTATTCTTGCATGTGAATGGTTGTGTGTTTCTGTGTTTGCATAAATTCCTTACCTATTTAAATTCAAACCGTGTGTTTTGAAATTCCTCAACCTGTGCATGGAAACATCACTTCAAATTCAGTGTGTACGTAGAGGGGTCCTGTCGCTATTGATTTGTTCTGTTCATTAACTATTCCGTTATGGAGATAATTTAGTGCACATTTTCTCGGTCGTTCCAGCCAATAATTTTGACAAACATCTTCCAATTCAATGTATGGAACAAATCAAGCGGGAAATGTGCACAGTGCGCAGGGGTCGAAACGGTAACGCATAATCATATTCATTTATGTGGCGCGTCTGTCATCACAAGTTTGTTTAACTATAAAAATATATTGTTACAAGAACGCGTCATCAACCACAGAGTTCGCATGTTTTTAGCAAGCTTTCTCTTATCATATAGTACACATAAAAATATCTAATTGCGTTTTGAAGCTAAATACAAGGTCTCCATTTCAGTGTCATTATCAAATTGGCCTGTCAATGTACTGTCTTGTGACATGCACAGGGTACAGAACATCATGCCATCCTCAAAGCACAACCAGGGAAACTCAGCCAGCCACTGGTCATAAAATTGTGGACAACCATGTACGCGCTGTAGCAATACAAGCAGTGGCGTAGGAACGGTTCAAAAAGTGGGGGGGCTGAAATCAATTATTCATAAGTGGTTGTGGTAATCGAAGTACTGAGAAATCACTTTATGCCTTGCAAAAAATATTTTGAAGCAGTATCAGTGAACCTTTTAAGCAAATGCAAACTTGAAACCTTATTGCTGGTAGCGCTAAGCTTTAATATCTTCTGTTGTATAAAAAGATAGTAAAAATTCACATGTATGCGCGCGCGTGATATGAGTGTAGGTAAATGTACGTGTGCGCACAATTTACATCATGATTTTAACATCGAATGCACAGAATATATAAATCAAGTTTAAATTCAAAAGCTGCCAAAAAAATTTCTTCGACGATCATTGGCTTGTGAAAAGTCTTTCGCTACAGCCATTAAGTCTAACTCATCTGCTCGCTCCTTATGTCCATTTAATATCATTACATTGTTAAGTCTTTCCTGAGTCATGGTTGACCTTAGGTATGTTTTAATCCTTCTTAGAGTAGAAAAAGACCGTTCTGCTGTTGCTGTTGATACAGGAACTGTAAAATGTATTTTTATGAGCTTCACTACTTCTGAAAACAGTGCTCGTGATAATTCTGACCCCTTCAGGAGACCGGCTAGTGTTTTCAAATTAGTTATCTCTTTTAAGCATTTATACTCATCCATTTTTTTCATCTCTGCTACAAAATCAGGAATTAGGTTTAATTGCATTATCAATTTCTTACTGTCTATATCCTTAGTGTAAAATTGTAGTACAGAGTCTTTCATGCTAATATGTTCCTGTCCTTGTTGAAAGTTGCTGCCTTCAGCAAAGTACTCTCAATGTCTAGTAGTAGCCCTAAGGAACCTTGGTCAAAACGACGTGCAATTTCGCTTTTTATGACATCAATGACTTCAAAATACATCTGCCTATAATAGTCGTCAGGTGTTTGATGGAAGTGCGGGTCAGAATCACTGTCATACCGTCGAGGGGGACGCCTAATACGAGGAAGAGTTGGTGGTTCAGTAAAATTCTTTGACTCCTCCACAACTTGTTTATAAAAATAACAAAATGCTTCATCCGATCGATTCCGTTCGAAAAACCTTACCGCTACGGGGTCATTCCAAAAACAATTGTACCACCTTAGTTTCAATTTTGCATGCCTTTTCTCACAGTTGTACTCCTCAATGAAATAGACAATTTCTCAATATATTTGCATACCCCATTGTATTTGGTTAGTCCAATACACGTTTATGAATTTTCTTGACTTCGTTTGGTTTAAATGACTACTATTTGCAACTAAAAAAGGGCATGCTTGTTATTTTGACACAAAATGAAAGGTTGTACGTGGGACATACCATTCAATGTACAAACGTGTTATGCATGTAATGAGGGGTGTGGTAATGCATTAATTAATCACAATGTCAGTGTATAGCTAAAAACCCTAAGAAAATTATGCCACCAAATTTTTTTCATGCATACTTGCCAACAGTATATGACAGGTTTTTTCATTAACTTAGTGGGAAAATGATGCACTGGCCTGGGATTTGTATTTAAAGGCAGGTAGCCATTTTAATGTCCTCTATTCTGTTCATTGTCACGCACTTGTCTTATCATAACACCCAGCCACAGACTTTAATGAATACAATATCCAAACCACATTTACATAACCCTGTTTACAGTTTACACAAATCTTGCTCTTAGAGCAGCACTGGCTTCCTGCATCTCCTTTCTGGTTAGGGAATATGTTCTACCAGTTGCAGTGGTTGCATTTACGGAGGTCAGAACATCGGAGAGGTCTACATCCAGGACATCCTCCTGCTCAGGGTACACAAAGGAGGATGCTGGGATGCAAGGATGTAGAAACGTCACAGTGATGACATGTTCAGATGTATTAGCCCCAACAACACAACCAAGCCAGCATTCTCCAACATAAGCTACAGTGACATATCCCCCGATTGCTGTAGCTTGAGGAGTAAGGACAGGTTCACTTCCTACTTCAACTCTTTCTCTTCTGGATACTGTACTGGAAGAGAAAAGCTTCACTTCCAGAGTGTTTGGTGAAATGGGAATGAAGCAGTGAAGCTTTTGTGTGCCAGGAACAGTTCTACTTCTGGCCAAACGTCCATCCAGTAATTTGGCTTCTTGTTCATGTTCCCCTAATGCCACAAAACAGAAACGCATACCTTTGATGTGATTGACAGCAAACTGGTACAGTTCATGTGCTGTCAAAATATGATCTTGGTAGGCATGTTGCAGACTGGCTTTTGTGGCAAGTCTCTTCAGAGTCCCCCCAGCACCATCTCCAGCAGATTTGCCATGAGAGGTGGCAAAGAAGTGCCACTCTGCAGGCACGCCAAAATCCACAAGATGCAGGCACAAGTTCAAGAAATTCTTGCAGTTCTTGTATTGCGCAGCACAGCCATCTGAAAAGTAGATCATTTTTTGCAGTCTCTTACCTTCACCTTTTAAGAACTCGATCAACTTCTTCTGGAAGAGGTGCACTGCAATTACATCATGTTGGGTGCTCTCTGATATTATGACAAAGCATAGATGATGCAGCTCTCCTTGTTCTTTGAAGTAGCATACAAAGGGGTGCACTGTGGCAGACCTGTTGTTCCAATGGAACGATTGGATTTCATCTTGCACAACGAACGAATAATTCTCTGAGAAGTCTGCAATAATGAGGTATTCTCCTTCCACGAGGTTGTCTTTACACTCTTGAACATACCTGGCCTGCATTTTTGCTGTAAAGTCATGTACTGTCAACTTTTTCAGCATGGAAATGAATACATCAATGAAATCGTCGAACAGCATCACCTTCGTTTCTAGATTGGCACGGTCAGTTTGCGTCCATTGCCTTACCTCTACTGTATCAATTGAGTTTTCACATGCCATTGCTTGCAGCAGTTTGCAGAGTGGTTCAGTGCCAGGACAAGTTTCACAACTTCCAAAAATGCAATTCAAGCTAGGAGGATTGCAGTGCAATTTCGCTAGACAGCTGTTGTAGTGTTTCAGTTCACCACCGGAGAGGGACTCAAGCTTGCTGCCAATCATCATTAACTTCACATTCTGGTGAATGGTACATACACAAACAGAGTGGGTGCCGCTTGCTCCTGCAAGAATGCACTCTCTTGGTCGTAAGCTGGCAAATTTAGAAAATCCAACTTTTAACTCAGGGTGTCGATTCTTCCACTCAGTATAGGCTTCTTTAAGATTACATAGCAGTAGTCTTTTTTGCATATGCTGCCGGTTGCCATCTGCTCCTAATACTGATACGAAGTCCTTTCTGCCTGGCATGACACGGCTCAGCTCATCAGAAAGGTAGAAATTATTGACTGCTTCACCAGTCTGCAGTGATAGTGCATTGGTGTGTTGAGCATTCGGGCTGGACAACACTCCTTTTTCTGCTACCAGCAGCTTTGCCCGCCTTGCAAGGTATCGTGAGACACCAAAAACTGCTGATGTTTTTCTCAATGACCAACGTTGAGGCAAAACTGTCAAAATTGTCAGTTTTTCACTGCGAGACACAGATGAACAAAACTTTCGTTTTAGTTGCTCTATCATTTCCTCTCCATCAAGTGCTGAATAATCTCTGGAGTCAGCTTCTTCGTCCAACGATATTTCAACTGAGCTTTCTACGCTTTCACTCTCACTCGATTGTGTGCTTTCTTCAACATCACCTGTCTCAGTAACATCCACCGAAGTTGCTTGCATACCATCAAGATCAACACCAGTATTTTCCAAATCCTCCATGTTGGTGTCAGCTACAGCTTGAAGCTCCTTGCGGCACACTGTGCACAAATAGTGTTGGCGAGTTAAACCAAGCGTAGGATGTCGCTGAATGATACTGTAGGGTACAACTCGCACATCTTTTCTCTGAGCTTTCTTGTGGCGCTTTGATGGATCGAAGCATTTCTTTTCAGAAGGATGAGACATATTTGCGTCGTGTATGCACAGTTTTTATTGCCTGTTTATATACAGGCCAACAAAACTAGCAACGCTGTGTAGAGCCTTTGTGTAATTGTTCATGAGTTGAGTAATCTTTTTGTTGTCTACCAATGGTTAATGCTTGCGCTAAGCGCTTTTCAATGCTTTATGCGCGTGCGCTTAGCCGTCTAGGAGAGGGCTGTTGCATTGATCCATTGTAAGACAACAAAGGAAAATCAACTGTTGCGTTCATAATTGCTACCATCTTTAATGCGGTAGTGTAAAATAAACTGTAAACAGGGTTATGTAAATGTGGTTTGGATATTGTATTCATTAAAGTCTGTGGCTGGGTGTTATGATAAGACAAGTGCGTGACAATGAACAGAATTGAGGACATTAAAATGGCTACCTGCCTTTAAATACAAATCCCAGGCCAGCACATCATTTTCCCACTAAGTTAACGAAAAAACCTGTCATATACTGTTGACAAGTATGCATGAAAAAAATTTGGTGGCATAATTTTCTTAGGGTTTTTAGCTACACACTGACATTGTGATTAATTAATGCATAACCACACCCCTCATTACATGCATAACACGTTTGTACATTGAATGGTATGTCCCACGTACAATCTTTCATTTTGTGTCAAAATAACAAGCATGCCCTTTTTTAGTTGCAAATAGTAGTCATTCAAACCAAATGAAGTCAAGAAAATAATTAATTATTCATAAACGTGTATTGGACTAACCAAATACAATGGGGTATGCAAATATATTGAGAAATTGTCTATTTCATTGAGGAGTACAACTGTGAGAAAAGGCATGCAAAATTGAAACTAAGGTGGTACAATTGTTTTTGGAATGACCCTACGGCGGCTTGACGAAGTGCCTCTTGCAAAGAAACATCCTTTGTTTGAAGAAAACAAGAAAGTTGCTCAGTAGCGGAAAAAACAAGGTGAGAAAGCTTAAATCCAAAATAAGTATCAAATGTATGAAGTTGAGCCAAAACTCCTCCTGCCTTGGCTCCGTATTCATCATGGCTCGTGCGATTGATTTCTTCCATAGCTTGGGTAAGTGGTTCGTAGTTTTCTACAACTGACTCTATTGCCGCAGTGCGCACAGTCCACCTAGTTGGGCATAATGGTTTGAGTCCTTGAGAGTCAGGGCTAACTTCATTTTTGATGTTGTTAAAAAGAAATGTACGTTTGGGAGAGTAGCGAATTAATTGCGATATTTCCATCACCAGGCTTAAACAGTCTCGAACATTTTTATTAATCTTTGCTGCATCCTGTAAGCAAAGGTTTAAGCAATGGGCCAAACAATGCACATGAATGGCTGTTGGTTCTTCTTTTCTCAGCTGAGTTGCAACTCCTCTTAAGTGACCCATCATGTTCGATGCCCCATCATAACCCTGCCCTCTACATTGCGATAGAGGCAAGATACATCGGGTTAAAACATCCTTTATTGCTTGGCAAATTGAATCAGCATCTGTTCTATCCAACTGAACTAGTCCTATAAAGTCTTCGTGGATATCAAAGTGCTGGTCTACCCATCTAATACATATACATAATTGTTCACAATTGCTTACATCCCTTGTTTCATCTGCTAGTATAGCAAACATGCTACTATTTGTACAAATCTCATCTAGCAAATGTCTTAATAGCTGGTTTCCCATTATTGTAATGCATTCATTTACAATCTCTGGTGATAAATAATCATTATCATGAATCCACTTCTTTAGTTGGGGATCATCTTCTGCTCTCAATTGTAGAAGCTGCACTAAATTGCCATCTTTATCATGATGCCCCCTAATCGCAAGGCCTTGTTTTAGTAGCATGCGCAAAGTAGACAGTTGTTTCAAAAACATTTCTCTTCTGACTGCTTGCACTTTTTTTATCTGGTCATTCAGTTGAGAGCCTATTCCAGGAGTATTACGCCTTTTAAATTTGAACATTGCTTCCCGGTGGCAGCTACTCAACTGATGATATTGAAATTTTGATATTGCCTTTTTCCAATTTTTAAAACCGTCTGTAATGAAGGCAGGCTCTAAACATTTAGCGAACTGTAGCTCATTTTCCTGTATGCATGATCTACAGTAGAAGCAATATACTCGATTCTGTGTAGTGCAAAGAGTAAGCCATGGAAACTCTTTAAACCATTGCTTTTGAAACACACGTAACTGTTTTCCAATCTGTTCTTTTGTTGCTTCAAGAATGGCATCATTTAAAGGTTGGTTTGGTGACATACGATTTAAGCAGCATTCTGCAGTACATCGCAATGTATGGCCCACACTGCAGAAGATTTTTTATTAAATAAAGTATTCATTATTATCATCTACCTCAATGAATGTGGGGCACTCTCAATTAGCTGAGAAGGAACTGCGCAATCACAGTTGCCTCTACCAGTATCATCAGCAGAGATCAGCATTGCTGTTCCGATATGCAATGCATGCATGGTGAATGCAGGACAATACTTGTATACAGAAATGAACAAAACTGCCCATACCTGAGCTAGTTTGACCAACATTGCTGTCAATGCATACCTGAAATGTGTGAGGGACACAGATTTTTCTCTAAAACCGTACATGCAATATTGTGTATGCTTCTAGTTATTAAGTGTAGAGTGTAATTTATCGTTTATGCATGCATTGGTACCAACCTGTGTCACTCTGAACATTCGGATCTTCCAATGCTTCTTCACTGTGCAACTCATTTGCTTCTTTTTCATATGTTTCCCGTGTTGAATGCATGCAGGTACACTATACGTGTATACAGAAATCCATACCTGAACTAGTTTGACCAACATTACTGCTGTCAATGCATCCTGAAATGTGAGGGACATATAGATTTTTCTATTGTGCCATGCTCCCAGTCATCAAGTGCAGAGATTAAATTATCCTTCATGCATGCATGCATTGGTACCTGTGTCACTCTGACCATTCAGATCTTGCAATGCTGCTTCTCTGTGCAACTCATTTGCACCTTTCTCGTAAGTTTCACTTAAAACTAAAAATAAGAGCAAACATTCCATGTCGATCATCTGCTCAGATAGTCACGGGCAGGACATGTGGTCAAAGATGCTATCAATCAGAACAACCACAATTCACACCACTGACTAGATGACCGTCTCGGTCAAGTTTGCTGGCATCCCAACATACATTAGACAATACTATTGTCTGACAAGCATGGAAGCGAAGTGACCTGGTTACAGTGTATACTGTAAAACAAAGCGCGTAGTAATACTGATTACCATTGTGGTGCCGCAAGCGCTATTCGTACAATGCACGATGCCAAGAGCTGGCTACGATAGAAAGCCAACCTTTGGACTTCTTTTGAAAATATGTTAGGACAGATGGACAATCACTTTCTTTGAGTTTCCGCTTTGTCTTTGTCGCCATGGTCTCGATCGCTTCTTGAATCAGTTAATCGATCAATTTTAATATAATTTTATTCATAAATATGGTTAACCCAAGCCGGGTCGCTGCTAATAGTAATGTGGGAGGACGGTTGGTAGGCGTTCTCGTGCCCCGACTCCGACCATAATTTGTATATCCTTCCGGTCAGGGCACGTGACAACGCTCTCTTAGCACCTTTGGGGAGTGAGCTCCACCTACCCACCGAGTCACGCCATTTAAAGGCGGAGTATACAATTAAAAAAAAAAAGAAACGGTTGCCTGTTTGTCCTTATGTCCGACCTTTCACGCTGGACTGAGCCGCGTGTCTGCTTTAGGCTCTGCGCATGCGCCTTTAGGAGATCGTGTGCTGGCCCGTTGTGTTAACTTCGTTTAACTCCTTGCGTTAAACGGTATTTAACCCAAGCCGGGTCGCTGCTAATAGTAATGTGGGAGGACGGTTGGTAGGCGTTCTCGTGCCCCGACTCCGACCATAATTTGTATATCCTTCCGGTCAGGGCACGTGACAACGCTCTCTTAGCACCTTTGGGGAGTGAGCTCCACCTACCCAAGAGGGATGAGTCATCCCCGAACTCCCCTTTCACCACTCCCTCGCCGTCCCCCAGCACAATACTACTGATTAACTTTAATACTACCAACTGGGTACCACTTTTACAAGGCCTATCGAGTGCTGCATGCGGTATCACCCTGCCAGTCGTGTCGATATGGCGGCTAGACGTTCTCGGGGTACCCTCACGTACACCAGGTAAGCGCTGCTCTTCCATCTTCCCAGCGTCTGGATCATGGAGTCCTCCACTCCGGCTGCTGCCGCGGACGTGGCGGCGCCTATTCTAAAACTGTGGCCTGCGTAGCTCGACCTGTCAATGCCAGCCTTTGTCAACGTCTCTTTGATGCGGTCCACAAATGCTGGTTTCGTCAGCGGACGGCCGTCCTTGAGTTGAAACAAGGGCCCGGTGCCATGGCCCTTCCGCACCGCCAAGTAAGTCAACAAGGCGACAACCGGGCATAGGGCTTTCCCAGTTCTCCCCAATGAAATTACCACTCCTTTTCTGAATGGGTCTGTCTTTGATGCCTTTAGCGTGAGATGGATGATTTCTGGCCTTCCAGGTTGGTCTACTGACACATCTTTAATACCGAGGTGAGATTCGGGACAGTATGCGCCGAGAGCGGGGACGGTTATCTCCCCTGACCTCAAGAAGCCAAAGTAGCAGGCACAAGCTGCTGCCCACAGCATGATGTTGTCAAACTCTGCACTGTTCCAATTTAGCACCTCTTTGATCTTCAACATTATGTCGGGTGTGATGGGAAGGCGGATGTGCCTGGCACCTGGGGTAATCCTGGACCTTTCAATTCGTGCACCCTTTAATACATACTGAAGTTTCGGCATCTCCGATGCGAACGGGTCGCCCACGCCGCTGGTTATCTGCAGGTGGCGTACTGCTGAGAGGTAGGATTTCATGGTCTGATGAGATAAACCTTGCACAAATAACCATGCTACAAATTTACAGAGAGTCTCCTCGTTTGTCGGAAGTGGCTGAACGTGATCTTCTGAACAGAATGTTAAGTAGCGGTTCTGCGCGGAACAATAGACGCGTCTAGAGGAAGGGGCGAGGGACTCATGAAGGAGTCTCTCAACCACCTTACCCAGGTCTTGTTTGTCCATTCCCCGGTGACTGCTCCCAGTTGCTCTAGCCAGGGTGGTATCTGTGTCGGTCGGTCGTCTGCCTCGGACACCTTAGAAAGGAAGGAAGAGAGGCGATTACGCGACAGGTCATCCGCCTTATCGTTAGCAACTCCTTCTACATGTCGGGCCACCAACGTAAAGTTGAACTTTGCCTCCGCGAAGTGAATGCACCGTAGTAAGTGAGCCAGGTGTTCATCCTTAGAGCAGCCGCGGTTAATAACCTCCACCACTGCGAGATTGTCGCAGCTCCACTGCACCACTCCTCTTACCCATTCACTGCCCCAAACAAAACAGCCCCACATTACAGGCACCATCTCTTTCACTGCGATCGACCACTCTGTGGACACCTCCGTCCATGGGTACTGGAACCACCTTGTGTGCCAGTAAGCGCCGCAACCCCAACTGCCAGACGCGTCGCTCCAAACCATCTGGTCCGGGTGTTTCTTTCTGTCGTCCCACATCATTGACACCCCGTTCCACTGCGGGAGGAATATATACCACCATCCAAGGTCGGATCGACACTCCATATTGAGACGGATGTGCCGGTTTAACTGTCGAGTACAGTTAGAGAGGTTAATTAGTCTGCGAAGGAACCGCTTTCCCGGGCGAACCACTTTACACGCGTGGCCCAACACACCAATCAGCGATAGCAGCTCCCGCTTTGTTCCGCTCCGTCGCCCGTACCAGGCTTTTGCAGCGGTCCGCACCGCTTGCAGCTTCGCCTCGGGCAGTCGGAGCTCCAACGTTATCGTATCAATTTTGATACCCAGAAATGTCAGGCAGGTTGTTGGTCCCTCCAATTTCTCCAGCGCCAATGGAACACCTAAGCATTCGCATGTCTCCAGCACCACATCCAATCCCTTCTGACATGTATCGTTGTGTGTGGGCCCCAGGAGTATGAAATCGTCCAAATAGTGTCTCACGTGCTTGACCCCCCGTTTTTGGAATACCCACTCCAACATGTCGGCCACAGCCGTAAATATCTTAGGAGCAGAGCGCAACCCGAACGGTAAGGTCGTGTCGATGTATGCCAAGCCCTGCCACTCCATGCCTAGCAGCAGTCGATCCTCCGGATGTACCGGAAGTAGCCTGTATGCACTCTTTATATCGACCTTCGCCATTAGTGTGCCCCTCCCCAGTCGGAGGATTATTGATGCTACGTCTTCCACACTTACGTAGGACAGTGAACACAATTCACTGTCGATTCCGTCGTTCACGCTGCTCCCGTGCGGAGATGACAAATCCACTATCAGTCGCCACTTCCCCGTCTGGCCCTTGGGGATCACGCCGAAGGGGCTGATCTGTAACCCTACCACCGTCTCCGCAGGACCCATCCGTATCACGCGGCCCTGGGCACACTCCTCCTTAAGATAGGCCGTCACAACCTCCTGGTTCTCCGCGGCCGAAGGTAAATTGGCTCTAGCGCTGATGCATCTCTGTTTTGCATAATCGAAGCCAACCCGGAAGCCCGTCTGTATCCCTGACACGATATATGCCACTAAATCCTCATCGGGGTGGCCCACCAGTGCCTTCTCCCATTCTTCAGCCTTCAAGGGAGTCGATATATTCTGCAGCTCAGCTGGGCCCTTGTTAGGTATTAATGGTGTGCATCTATTCAATGCTAGAAGCTGATCTGTGAAGGCACCAACCCCGTAGCCCTGACCTAATGAGCCAGAGAGAAAGACATGCCGTTAAACTACACATATATCAGCTTATTTTAAGCCTACCATCTCGGAATGGCTGACGCAAGTAAGTGAAAACGTCACACCCTGAGGTGGAGTTTACCTGACAGCAGACCAAAGTGGAGGGTTTGTTTAATTTAATAGCCCTACCCCCAAGATACATATCAGCCTATCCCAAGCCCACCAACTCAGGATGGCTGACGCAAGTAATATGAAACGTCACACCATGAGGTGGAGTTTACCTGACAGCAGACCACCCCAAGTGGAGGAAGGGTTTGTTTATTCCATTAACTTAACAACCCTTCCCCTTTATATGTAATGCCAAATCACAACTGATGCGAATGCAAATGCACAATACTAGTTTTTGGAGGAGTCTTTTTTACATTCCGTACTAGGGTGCTGGCCCCCACAAACAGCACATCTGTGACGGAAACGGCAATGATCATAGGGACATGATCGGTTTTTGTTGAAACGGAAGCACACATCCGTTTTTGCTTTCCCTCCGACTCCAGCCTTTTGTTCAGCCCTAGCTGGCCTCTGTGCCATTTCCGCTGCTTCTGACACCTGCGGGTTTGCTGCCCGCCTTGCCCTGCCCACGAAACATTGATTGTAAAGTTGTGGGTCCAGCTGGGCCCATGCCCTATTTCCCGAGACCGCTGCCTGCTGCCTAAACCTCACATCATACTCACGCCACGCGGGTTCCTCGTACTCCCGGTAGGCCCGGAGTATGTGCAGCATATATGCCAGTAACTCTGGTGTCATATCAGGGTGCTTCTTCCCCACTGCAGCCACGTAGATGGTGAAGCACATCGTCCAGGTTCTGATATCCTCCACCGACTTCCGTTTTGCCCTTGCTACCTCCAGGCCAGGCAGAATTACATATCGTCGTGGATCTGGTTCCGGATCCAGGACCTCCTGCCACTGGGCTGGTCTCAGGTCAGCCATGTCCACAAACTCAAGCGCCTGAATCCGCTCCACCAGCCTCTTGCTGAGTGGCGGGAACCCATTCCCCACTGACACATATGTCACCCTGGTAGATGACGGTTCACCTTGAGGCCATAACCAATCAGCCACCCCTGTTGCACCAGTAGCCAACAACTGGCCCACAGTCTGGCGGGTAGCCTCTGCTACTCCCCTCCTCTCCACTGTGTCCTGTCCACTCAGTATAGGTAAGGACGGGACCTGCTCCACTGATGGCTCCACTCCTACCCTGACAGTTCCTAAATTGGGTCGTTACATATGATTAACTACTTGGTCTGACCTCATACCAATCACCATTTCCATAACCGCTAGGGTTCCATCCCTGTATTTAAAAATTTTTTTTATAGATTTACATTTTTTTTTTAAATTTTTTATTTTATTTTATTTTTTTTATATTTATTTATATTTTACATTTCATTTCGTTTATTTATTTCTAACCATTGGAGGTCTGCCCTAGCCATTTCCAACAACCATTAGGAGTCCAGTCTTGCCTTTTCCATAACCACTAGGGGTCCACCCCTAGCCATTTATTAACCACTAGGGGTCCACCCCTAGCCATTTTCCATAACCACTAGGGGTCCACCCCTAGCCATTTTCATAATCACCAGGGGGTCCACCCCTAGCCATTTTCCATAACCATAAGGGGTCCTCCCCTACCATTTTTCATAACCACTAGGGGTCCACCCCTAGCCATTCTCCATAACCACTAGGGGTCCAACCCTAGCCATTTTCCATAACCACTAGGGGTCCACCCCTAGCCATTTTTCATAACCGCTAGGGGTCCTCCCTAGCCACTTTCATAACCACTAGGGGTCCACCCCTAGCCATTTTCCCTAACCACTAGGGGTCCACCCCTAGCCTTTTCCCATAACCACTAGGGGTCCACCCTTAGCCATTTTCCATAATCGCTAGGGGTCCTCCCTAGCCATTTCCATAACTGCTAGGGGTCCACCCCTAGCCATTTTTTTTTTTTTTAATAACCACTAGGGATCCACCCCTAGCCATTTTCCATAACCACTAGGGGTCCACCCCTAGCCCTTTTTTTTCATAACCACTAGGGGTCCACCCCTAGCCATTTCACCAACACCACCCTAGCCTATAATTGTTATTTTAAACAATAGATCGCCAAACTGGGGGTCCGCCCCGCCACTTCTTTCGTGCCACTTAATGGCCGGCCACTCCCAGTATATATATATATATTATTATTATTATTATTATTATTATTATTATTTTTGCGGGGCCCACCGCCGGCTACGTAAAGGACATGCCGCCCTTACCAGTACCCTAATTACTTATATTTCCGCTTACCCGTCGTCCCGCTTTGTAGGGATGACTCGCCCTGCTGTCGCTGGCCACGGTGTTCTTCAAATACCTCTCTTGCTACGGACCGCATCACCCATTTCAGATTTTCCAACGTAACTTCCGTTCCCTTTTGCTGGTTTGTAGCGGTAGAGTCCCGCTGCCCTTGTGAGTGCTGGTGGTGTGAACTGGTCGCATCCTGCTGCCCCTGTGAGTGCTGGTGGTGAGAACTGGTCGCATCCTGCTGCCCTTGAGCACTCGTTTGGTTCTCTTTGTCCCCCATAAAAAGAAACGGTTGCCTGTTTGTCCTTATGTCCGACCTTTCACGCTGGACTGAGCCGCGTGTCTGCTTTAGGCTCTGCGCATGCGCCTTTAGGAGATCGTGTGCTGGCCCGTTGTGTTAACTTCGTTTAACTCCTTGCGTTAAACGGTATGCAAAAAAAGTGAGGGGGCTGAGCCCCCCCGTCCAAAGTGGGGGGGGGGGGGGGGGCTATAGCCCCCCCCCTGCCCCCCCGCTTCCTACGCCTATGACAAGCAGGTTCATTCATCGCTGTACACCGCACAGAAATGCTATTGCAAAGCAATTGTAAGTGCTTTTGAAGTAAGGAAAGAGCTGTGCGTACAAAAGCGCACCGTTGAACAATAGCGCACCAATGAACAAAAGCGTTTATGTGAGCGCTAGCGCTACACAAGTTACATGCGGATGTGACGTCTTTACCTACTTACTTTGATTAGCGCAAAAACGTCATCATTGTTATGAATATAATTACGCGTGACCCCTGCAGTGGTTAAACTACAAATTTAAGAATGGAAGATATCAATAGCAACAGGACCCTCTATGTACACACTGATTTGAACACTCCAACTTGAAGATGTGGCAACTCTAAACCTCAGGGGTATCATCAATACTGTGCTTGTGCAAGACATTTCTTACATGTAGAGCAATATAAACCAAAGTTTAATATTGGATGTGGGAAAAAATGGTGTGGTATGAAGTGGGACATCGATAGCGTAAGCTTTGTGGAGGGTACAAGGGGAGGGGGAGGAGGGTACAAGGGGAGGTACAAGGGGAGGGGAGGAGGTACCTCCCCCTCCAGAGAAGAGTGACATTGTATGATCAGGAGATGCACCTTTGATTTTGAAGGGCCATGTTGAATATAATTATTAACTTTGTTCAACTTTATTATTTTACTAATATTGAATAAAGAATACTCCAATATCGTACACACACACACACACACACACACACACACACACACACACACAGGAACCAGCTACTGCTGATCCATACCACACCATACCAAACAGAAGAATGACAAACCAGAGCAAAACATCTGACCATGCACAAAGTAAGTTGGACTGGGCACTAGGTATGGTTGGATTATGGTGATCTGGGCACTAGGTTGTGGTCTGGGTACTAGGTATGGTGGTCTGGGAACTAGGTGATGGGTGGGGTAGTGGGAGTTGGCTCAATTGCCAATAAATGCAAGTAACCTTTTAACTATTTCATAGGCAAAGCCAACATGTTGTGCAAAGAAAAAGTGTTGTGTGTTGCAGGAAAACGTAGTTAGCAAACAACTTACACTATATGACCAGGAAACAACTGATCAATATGTTGTTTTCTGCAAAGTATTAACTGTTTAGATAAACAGAGTGGCTTTAGTATAGCACCTGCCGCGCAATATTGCTCTGTTGCCCGTGAAAAAGTTAAAACAATGATGCAGCCATTTATTATATTTTGCCATCTTTCAGTCACTGAAGGTCTGTGAACAACTTGGATGGACTTTCATTTTCAACTTCATCACTTAATTTCTTAGCTGCATAGCATGTGTGTCTGTACAGTGTATATGTTGAGCTAACCAATGTAGATTTTTGTGTATTGGTTTTTGTGTTATGAGGTGAGAATGTGTTGAAACTAAACCACATTGTAAAGGTGGGAGGGGAGGGGAGGGGTGTGGCTTCGGTCATTTAATGGTACTAGAGCATCATGTAAAATGTGACAACACCAATGACTGGCCTGGGGAAGAGGATGCAGGTATCCCTGGAGATGATCCTACATGTGAAACAATGATAAGTCATATGTAAGACATCACTGCCACACAACAGAAGAGTAAACTAGCTACTGCATGACCCACTACTGACCCATGTTGATGATCATATGACAATGTATTCTAAGACATCATGTGATCCAAATGCCCATGATGTAATGTGCTTAGTTACAGGTTAGGGGCAGTACTTTGGTGACAAATGAAGAGTAGTATTCAGTGCTTTGATGGACCCTCTCCACAAATATGTACACGTATGTTGCAAAGTAGGTCTAGACCGGATGTCACTTAGTTCTGGTTTTCCTACATTTTGCTATAACTCATATCAATAACTCTGACCCACCTCCTCTTTGAAAACCACCTCATCTGGAATGAATATATATATATATATATTTTTGTTAGACCAAAGAACTCTAAGGCATTCTACAAGAAAGGAGTTACCAAAACGGAATTAGATTTGCAATCATTTGGTAGTGTTTAGAAACCATGCTAGGCTACTTCTACAATTATGCAAGGTGGAATAGCTCCCTCATGTGTTGGGGACTTGCAGCGCCGTGAGAAGATCATATTATTAACTTAAGTTTACTCCATTATTCAATTTTGCAATTGCTATTGAAACATTTCTCTCACATGATGGCGCTTGCTTTTCCTCACCTTACCAGCACTGCCCATTTCTTTGATATTTTCTTGCTATTGTCTACAATGAGTGTCAGTCTAATTGTACTAGTATTTGCTCCTGATTAGAACAGCAGTGACCAGAATTTTCATTACACATTGCTAAATTTCTCATCACTCTAATTTTTGTGGGTAGAGAGTCCTGCAATTAATTATTTTTTATTCACCAATTTATACAGTACAGGAAACCAGCCCTGATATCACCTACACCGCCTCTGACTGCTCACCCGGACGGAGACGGTAATATTGAGGAAAAGGATGAATTAGTACTACTGGATGACGATGACGATGATGACGACAATTTGGACCGTGAAATTGCCGAGCAAATTATTCCGGAGAGACAATTGCATGAACTATACATTGCAAATGTATGTCCTAGAGGTTATTAACATGGTAGTAAAGAGATGTGAGGTACACACAGGAGCCATGTGCTACACAGTCAGTGTTGTGTGGCAGCCATTGTAGGCATCTCTTTACTACCATGTGTCATTCAATCTGTGGTCCTGCGCATGTACAATTGTTTGGCATGGTAGTGGAGTGGGTTGATGAAGAATGCAGATCATCCAGTACTGAAGCATGGTAGACTGCTGTTAGTGGCCAGTACTGAAGCAGGTTAGACTGCTGTTAGTGGCCAGTACTGAAGCATGGTAGACTGCTGTTAGTGGCCAGTACTGAAGCAGGTTAGACTGCTGTTAGTGGCCAGTACTGAAGCAGGTTAGACTGCTGTTAGTGGCCAGTACTGAAGCATGGTAGACTGCTGTTAGTGGCCAGTACTGAAGCATGGTAGACTGCTGTTAGTGGCCAGTACTGAAGCAGGTTAGACTGCTGTTAGTGGCCAGTACTGAAGCATGGTAGACTGCTGTTAGTGGCCAGTACTGAAGCAGGTTAGACTGCTGTTAGTGGCCAGTACTGAAGCAGGTTAGACTGCTGTTAGTGGCCAGTACTGAAGCATGGTAGACTGCTGTTAGTGGCCAGTACTGAAGCATGGTAGACTGCTGTTAGTGGCCAGTACTGAAGCATGGTAGACTGCTGTTAGTGGCCAGTACTGAAGCATGGTAGACTGCTGTTAGTGGCCAGTACTGAAGCAGGTTAGACTGCTGTTAGTGGCCAGTACTGAAGCAGGTTAGACTGCTGTTAGTGGCCAGTACTGAAGCATGGTAGACTGCTGTTAGTGGCCAGTACTGAAGCATGGTAGACTGCTGTTAGTGGCCAGTACTGAAGCATGGTAGACTGCTGTTAGTGGCCAGTACTGAAGCATGGTAGACTGCTGTTAGTGGCCAGTACTGAAGCATGGTAGACTGCTGTTAGTGGCCAGTACTGAAGCAGGTTGGACTGCTGTTAGTGGCCAGTACTGAAGCATGGTAGACTGCTGTCAGTGGCCAGTACTGAAGCATGGTAGACTGCTGTTAGTGGCCAGTACTGAAGTATGGTAGACTGCTGTTAGTGGCCAGTACTGAAGCAGGTTGGACTGCTGTTAGTGGCCAGTACTGAAGCAGGGTACACTGCTGTTAGTGGCCAGTACTGAAGCAGGTTGGACTGCTGTTAGTGGCCAGTACTGAAGCAGGGTACACTGCTGTTAGTGGCCAGTACTGAAGCAGGTTGGACTGCTGTTAGTGGCCAGTACTGAAGCAGGTGGACTGCTGTTGGTGGCCAGTACTGAAGCATGGTAGACTGCTGTTAGTGGCCAGTACTGAAGCATGGTAGACTGCTGTTAGTGGCCAGTACTGAAGCATGGTGGACTGCTGTTAGTGGCCAGTACTAAAGCATGGTAGACTGCTGTTAGTGGCCAGTACTGAAGCAGGTTAGACTGCTGTTAGTGGCCAGTACTGAAGCATGGTAGACTGCTGTTAGTGGCCAGTACTGAAGCATGGTAGACTGCTGTTAGTGGCCAGTACTGAAGCAGGTTGGACTGCTGTTAGTGGCCAGTACTGAAGCATGGTAGACTGCTGTTAGTGGCCAGTACTGAAGCAGGTTGGACTGCTGTTAGTGGCCAGTACTGAAGCATGGTAGACTGCTGTTAGTGGCCAGTACTGAAGCATGGTAGACTGCTGTTAGTGGCCAGTACTGAAGCATGGTAGACTGCTGTTAGTGGCCAGTACTGAAGCATGGTAGACTGCTGTTAGTGGCCAGTACTGAAGCATGGTAGACTGCTGTTAGTGGCCAGTACTGAAGCAGGTTGGACTGCTGTTAGTGGCCAGTACTGAAGCATGGTAGACTGCTGTTAGTGGCCAGTACTGAAGCATGGTAGACTGCTGTCAGTGGCCAGTACTGAAGCATGGTAGACTGCTGTTAGTGGCCAGTACTGAAGCATGGTAGACTGCTGTTAGTGGCCAGTACTGAAGCATGGTAGACTGCTGTTAGTGGCCAGTACTGAAGCATGGTAGACTGCTGTTAGTGGCCAGTACTGAAGCAGGTTGGACTGCTGTTAGTGGCCAGTACTGAAGCATGGTAGACTGCTGTTAGTGGCCAGTACTGAAGTATGGTAGACTGCTGTTAGTGGCCAGTACTGAAGCAGGTTGGACTGCTGTTAGTGGCCAGTACTGAAGCAGGGTACACTGCTGTTAGTGGCCAGTACTGAAGCAGGTTGGACTGCTGTTAGTGGCCAGTACTGAAGCAGGTGGACTGCTGTTGGTGGCCAGTACTGAAGCATGGTGGACTGCTGTTAGTGGCCAGTACTGAAGCATGGTAGACTGCTGTTAGTGGCCAGTACTGAAGCATGGTAGACTGCTGTTAGTGGCCAGTACTGAAGCATGGTGGACTGCTGTTAGTGGCCAGTACTAAAGCATGGTAGACTGCTGTTAGTGGCCAGTACTGAAGCAGGTTAGACTGCTGTTAGTGGCCAGTACTGAAGCATGGTAGACTGCTGTTAGTGGCCAGTACTGAAGTATGGTAGACTGCTGTTAGTGGCCAGTACTGAAGCAGGTTGGACTGCTGTTAGTGGCCAGTACTGAAGCATGGTAGACTGCTGTTAGTGGCCAGTACTGAAGCAGGTTGGACTGCTGTTAGTGGCCAGTACTGAAGCATGGTAGACTGCTGTTAGTGGCCAGTACTGAAGCATGGTAGACTGCTGTTAGTGGCCAGTACTGAAGCATGGTAGACTGCTGTTAGTGGCCAGTACTGAAGCAGGTTGGACTGCTGTTAGTGGCCAGTACTGAAGCATGGTAGACTGCTGTCAGTGGCCAGTACTGAAACATGGTAGACTGCTGTCAGTGGCCAGTACTGAAGCATGGTAGACTGCTGTTAGTGGCCAGTACTGAAGCAGGTTGGACTGCTGTTAGTGGCCAGTACTGAAGCATGGTAGACTGCTGTTAGTGGCCAGTACTGAAGCATGGTAGACTGCTGTTAGTGGCCAGTACTGAAGCAGGTTGGACTGCTGTTAGTGGCCAGTACTGAAGCAGGGTAGACTGCTGTTAGTGGCCAGTACTGAAGCATGGTAGACTGCTGTTGGTAGCACGTCCTTTGCCTCCTGCTTGGGTGGTGTGCAATGTGTTCAATAAGCAATGATATATTGCATTTGATGATACATCATGCTTGCTTGGCAGCCTTGCGGGATCAGTTTTCAACTTTGACATCTAACATGATCACACACTTCCTTTCATTTTTATTGGTGTGAAGAGGGAGAGATGTCTGAATACAATTTTCAAGCTATCATACACCTTATCTTACACTTATCATACAGTATGTGTATGCCACAATGAATGCTACACAGTCCTACATTTTTGCAAATTAGTTTTGAGGACATGAATTTTACAGCTGCTATGAATGGAGCTACATGTACCAGCAGGTGTAATGTTCACAGTCAAGATGGAGGACAGACAGTACATGTATGTGGCATCAGAAGGAGGTAGGCTGGAGGTCCACACATACAGGTTACTCCACTAGCACCCTGAGCTGAACATTGTTGACTGCTAGTGACCTGGACCCCTCCCACTACTTGTGGTGTTCCTACCAGCTACAATGTCACTATCACAATGACAGAAGTAGACAGAACCCCTCTCCTGTGTAGCCACACACTCACTCTGTGAAGCCACACCCCTCCCCTAGTTACAACATTGATGCTAGTAGATATGCAGATCAGAGGCCATGTCTGAACAGCAATAAATTAATCTCCCATATTCTATATATAGACACTTCTGTAAATGGTGATGTAATGAATGACGCAAGCTATGGCACAAGAATGATGGTGATCAGATGTTCATTGAGCCAGTGCTTCTATGGTGTGCTGCAATACTGATCCCTCTGTTCCTCCTGACTCAAGTGTGTACAACATCTCCACTACCAGAGGCACAGAGGTGTCTGTCTCCCTACAAGGCCTCACCAGTGGTCAGATGTACTACTGCAAGGCAGCAGCTACCAACACTAACTGTAATAACTGTACTGGTCCAGTGGTTGGAGGTGTGAAGGTGTTCTTCAGTTACATATCAGTTTCATATCAGGCCAGTTAGCACTCAAAGTAACTATGCATGCATGCATGCATAGTTAGTACATTATGCAAAATAATATTTAGGATACCAAAAATGTAGATTTGAACCTTCCCCGGGGGGGGGGGGGGGGAGGAGGGGGGGAGGAGGTATTTAAAACAATGTATTGAATGAGGATTGAACCTGTTGATTCAAATATGTATACCTAGTGCTGAAAACATTTGATCAATTGAACATGTGCTATGGAGATTTAAAGATTATGTCATTGGTTTGTAGAGCAAGTCACTGCTTACAGGTAACGAATGCCACCCTTCCAGCCACATCAAAGGAGGAAGGTGCCCCTGGAGAGAGGTGTGCACCAATTGGAGGTTATAACTGGTGAGGGCAGTGAAGCTAGGAGGTGTGGCCTCAGGGGACAGAATGGAACCATCAGCTGTAGCAACCAATACACAACAAGCAACATATGCTATCCCTGATCTAACAAAGAAGGCAAGTGGGTGTGGACTGCTATTACCATGGTTACTTTGAATGAAGTATTGTGAGGTTTCTGAATGGCATAATCATTTTCATGGTTTTAATATGTGCCAGCAGGGACAAAGCATGGCAGACACACACCCACCACTACCTGCCCCTCTGAAGGAGGGAGGTGATGGACCACCACCATTACCTGCCCCTCTGAAGGAGGGAGGTGATGGACCACCACCATTACCTGCCCCTCTGAAGGAGGGAGATGAGGGACCACCACCACTACCTGCCCCTCTGAAGGAGGGAGATGATGGACCACCACCACTACCTGCCCCTCTGAAGGAGGGAGATGATGGACCACCACCACTACCTGCTCCTCTGAAGGAGGGAGATGATGGACCACCACCATTACCTGCTCCTCTGAAGGAGGGAGATGATGGACCACCACCATTACCTGCCCCTCTGAAGGAGGGAGATGATGGACCACCACCACTACCTGCCCCTCTGAAGGAGGGAGATGAGGGACCACCACTGGCCATGTATGCTCTGTGAGGACCTGCCACTGATGATAGGGATGTGGGCGTGGTAATTTGGTGTGGATATCTTCATGGACTGACCACTTCATTTGAGGTAGGTGTAGCCATACCCACCCATATGCAACTCAGAAGACACATCAGCATTCCATCTTGTTTGTAACCCTATTTAGAGCATAGTCCAAACACCACACACATGACAAGGGATACTAGCTTGAATGGTTCCACAGCTTGGCCTGTAGCTTCTATGGCAGATATGTAGCAATAGGGTGTGTCCATCCAGCCTAGCTCCACTTCCTTCCTCCACCTCAATAACCCTGGCTCTGCTGTTGGAGTGCTTTAATGTGTGTGTGTGTGTGTGTGTGTGTGTGTGTGTGTGTGTGTGTGTATGCATGCGTGCGTGCGTTTGTGTGTGTGCGCGTGCGTTTGTGTGTGCGTGTGTGTGTGTGTGTGGAGCAGGTGAGAGAACAGATGTGTAGAATTAAAAATATGTAGTTCAACATCTGGTGTGTACACCATCAAATAAGGGTGCCTTAGGCAATATATCCAAAGCCTTGACAAGGTGGTACCATGCTTATCCTTACATGTGAATGGTTGTGTTTTTGTTTTTGCACCTAAATTAAAGCTCATGTTTTGATATTTCTCGACCTGTGTATGAAAACTGTCAATTCTCTGGAGAGGAAAACAAAACTAAGTCAATAACACACATACACACACACAAACACGCACACATATACATACACATCCACACATATACATACACATCCACACACACACACACACACACACACACACACACACACACACACACACACACACACACACACACACACACACACACACACACATACATAATGATAGGCACATCATGTGTAGTAAATTAAAGGTAGTTTCAAGCATTGGAATGTGCCAAAGTGCAGCATCCTGTGACATAGCATGATGTAGGGACAGCTGGGCTTTCACATCATTGACCACTCAAATATGTACACACTTTGTCAAAGCCTAGGGTTGCCATGGTCACTGATTAGTAATAATATAATGTGGCCAATGGGATAATTGTGAGTTGCCATGACATTAGGACACACCCACCTGGAGGTCTTATGTCAGTAGCTAGGACACTACTCAGTATTGTATGGTATAGCTAGGACATGTATGGTATAGCTAGGACATGTGTGATGTAGCTACCCAGCGAAAAAATCTTGTCCATGATCTTGGTCAAGATCATGGCCAAGATCAAGGCGGCATGGATTATTGCGGCCAAATTCCACAGCATCTTGCCCCAAGATCTTGGCCATGATCTTACCCATGAACCAAGATCTTATCCAAGATCTTGCCTCCTTGTCCCAAGATCATGCCCAGGATCTTGCCTCCTTGTCCCAAGATCATGCCCATGATCTTGCCTCCTTGTCCCAAGATCATGCCCATGATCTTGCCTAACTTGTCCCAAGATCATGCCCAGGATCTTGCCTACTTCTCCCAAGATCATGCCCAGGATCTTGCCTCCTTGTCCCAAGATCATGCCCAGGATCTTGCCTACTTGTCCCAAGATCATGCCCATGATACTGATCGAACATATTTTATTGAATGCACTATACAATTGAATAGAAAATGTACAGTATTACTTTACTTCTTTCTACCTTTGTCTCTGCATTTCTGAGTGCAAGATTGTCTTATAGCCTCAACATTTTCTTTCAGTTCCGAAGCACTGAATTTTTTGTTTTAAGCAATCTATAAAATGATTTGCAAAATTGAACACACATTCATGGGTGATGTATCTCTATACCTTCAAACAGCTTCATTCGTTCAGGGGACAAAGGCGGCTTCACACTGGTAGTGGACTTTCCCACTGGTACAAATGATGATTGTTTTAATTCATCCTCAGTATACAATGCATCTAACAATCCCAGTGCATATTTCACCACATTTGTCCCTCGGACTTTTAGCAGGTCCACACCATTTTTCTATTGTAAACAAAACATGTGAACAGGCATTTATGTTACTGCTGTTACTTACATTCACAAAGTACTCTGGGGATTGGTTGATAGGCTTAGATTGGCTTTCTGCCTGTGCCTCTTTGGATGTCGATGGTGGGTCGCAGGTCAGTGTTGTTGAAGGTGTTAGTTGACAGTTTGGTGTTGGTACTGAATTTCCTATTAAAATGTATATGTTATGCACTTATATTATAGTATTAGTTATACCTGTGTTTGAAATGAGATGGTTTAGAATACCTTCCACTGCAATTCGGATACGCCTAAGCTCATCTGATAGAGTTGCATTGCATTCCTACATGTCAGTATGAATAAATTATTTATCTTAATAACTTTCTCCACAATACAGGAAACTAAATTAACATAGGTAATTCCGTAACATGTCATTGGTATTGTAATATAAATAACACAATACATGGATGTGGTAGTGCCTAATTTATATGCTCTTATGACACAACATGGCATAGGTACTTAAAAATAAAAACATAATGATTTGATGCCAACAATGCGTACATATATTATTAAATTTTATATGATTACTGTCTGCGTAGTAATATGAAAACATAACACATGATATATTGTATGATTAGAGATTTGTAACTAACATGTGACTCCTGTGTTTCCTTTCCTGCTTCAGGTACACATAGTTTACTTGGTACGGCTGTCATACTGTCACTTTGTGCTTTAAGTACAGCACACTCGTTTTCCTAAGAATGTTTGGAGGGTTATGCCTAGAATGTCACACATTTATAATGCAAAACACCTTACCTCACCGCAGGTCAGTTGTGTTTCCGTATTCTACAGAATACATTAAAATTTAAATTACAAACACAACACAGTTCATTTTACCTCATAGTCATCTACAGTTTGCTTCGACCAGGGTTGAGCCTGTTGTGAAAAACCCCACTTTAGAGTATCCTGTGGAAATGCATATATGTATAGTTCAGCAATTAGAGGGTTCTGTAAAAACATACAGGATGTTCCACAATCAAAGACAGTTTGCTAATCTTATCATAAAATTATTTATTTGGAATAAATTTATGAGCATCAAATGATTGATGAATGCATTCATCTTGTGATTGACTAAAATCAGAAATCAATATTTAGATTTAATGCAAAAAATCACACAATTTAAGTTATAGGCTTGCAATTATTCAGCATCTTACGTTTCATGAAATTTAGTTCAGCAACATTTTCTCACTTGCCTCTTTTTTTTTGCCCTTTCCATCTTTCTCACTATGTCCATTCTTTGCAACACAATCACCATCGTCATCACTGCTACTATTAGAGTCTTCCAAAAAGGACTTTTTTTGATCTTCTAACAACGAGTAAAGGCAAAGGTATTGCATGATCTTACATGCTTATAACATATCAATAGATAGTGCTTGCAGGATCACCCTATACCTATAAGTTTTCACCCAGCAAATGTATTATACATCACGCTAGAAACGCGCTGTCCCTATAAGCAAGCAGTAACAAAAACAGTCTAAATAGCTGTGGTTCAAACATGCCCATTACGATAACTATGTGGTTTCCAATTAATCTCAGCAGCAGCTGAGTGTAAGCACAAAGAAATGTTTTAGACGTTTAAATATAAAATCCCATTATCGAGGGCCAGGAGGTCAGGCCAATTAGGTATAGCTAGTTCTCAGTATTGTAGGCCTACCGGCTTCTGCGCGTGCCACGCGGACAGTGAGTCTGTTGTTGTTTTTTACCCACACCAACTCATTCCCTGCACGGAGATCGTCCTCTGTAACAAAGTCACGGTCCTCGTTCTCCAATGCAGTGCTCATTACGTCAAACTTCTTATTGGTTTCTGCGCAAACCACTTTCACTCGTTCTTTACATTAAGATTTGCTGGATAAAGTTATACAAGACATGTATATCTGCAAGAAACATACGCTTTTTCGCTGGAGGATCATCCCATGCCTTGTCTTTAAGCCTTGGATGCATCTTGTCTCTTGGTCTCTTCGACGACATGTAGCAGCTGCAGATTAAAATAGATAATTAGCACGTGGTCGAAATTAATCTCAATAAACAAAATTAACGATGTCCGAAGCTGATCGAGCACAGAAACGGAGAGGAAAGTACAAAAAATATCTCAAAAGCCCTCTTTTTACCATCCCCTTGCGAACTGCTAGACGTCCACAAGCTTTCCAAGGCTTCGCATTGTGGTAAGTCATGAATTATATGATGGACATCACTTTTGTCGATGTGCGTGAATGCCTATCAAATACTATGAAACAGTTTTAATTTAATTAGCTTTTTATAGAAGTGGAATGAAAAAATATGTGCTAGTAGTTTACTGATGAATAATCGAACATACATGTACGTATCATTGATGTATATATTGCGTCTTTCGAACCACCTCCATCCACCCAGGAAGAGGTGTTATGAAAAAAAGGAAACTCTACAATTTTGATGGCAGTTTCCAGGTTCCTGAAAGTACAGCGCGATGGCAAAATAATAATAGTAAGAACTTGGTGTAAACACGTGTTTATAAATAATGTAATTAATTTACAGGCCAGCCTAGAGGTAGTGATGTTCCTGATGTTCCTGATGTTCCTGATGAGCCTGTCAATGGTATCCCCTGTAGATTGAAAGGTTATCCTGTCATAGACGTACAGAGCAGTAAGAATGTTGTCTATATACTATACATCATCTTGTGTGCCACACCTGTTTCTTATCTGGTCACACCTTTGTCTTCATGCTACTTACATGTACCAACTAGCATTTTTCTTTGTCGTGCAGATTTTGAACACTCAGGAGACTGCGATGTTTCTGATGAGCTTGTCAATGGTATGTATCTATAGAAAGGATGATGATTCTATCATAATTACAGACCTGGTTAATGTTGTCTATAGTACTCACACATGTGTGCACCTTGCCGTAATGCTATTTTACTTTGTAAAAGTGTCTTCTCAGTGTTTTTGCATGCTCACACCCTAATGCTACTTACCTTAGTAATGCAACTTATTATTGCTTGTCATGCAGATTTAGAAGGCCCAGATGTGGACTGTGATGTGATTGCACATGGTAGTGGTACAAGAGTGAGCAGCCATGCCACCACTGGTGTGGATAGTGATGAGGATAGTGAGGATGACAGTGATGTTGAGATGTTGGTAGGGATGTGGGCAGAGATGTGGATAGTGCTATGCAAGAAGATGATGTAAGAGTGATTTGTGATGAGGTAACTGATGCTCAAGACTTAAGAGCACCTACTATGCAGGAATGTGTCCCAGAAGCTGTGTTTTCAGCCGCTGCTAGTTCCACAGACTGTAGTCCCTGCATAGTGAACAGCACAAAACAACATTTGGATATGAGAATTGAAAGTAAGACTGCATTGTGGAACATGAGTGTTGAATATTGTAAGAGCATTGTGACTGTAAAACGTTCGTTTACATCTTATATTACACCGCATGATGTACGTTTTTCATGCAGGACTACCTTCAAATTCTTTGTATCCTGGTGCTCCTCTTACTACTCAAGCTAGTTGGCTATCAATATACAGATTCTGTTTAGCAAATAAACTAACTGATGTTGCTACAAAGCAATTACTAGACTTAGTATCAATTCATTGCCCAAAGCCAAATGCGTACCCTAAATCACTGTACCTTCTGAAGAGTCTATTTGGATGTATGGAGACAGTCAACACATACTATTGTGCAACTTGCTATGGTGAGGTTGGAGATACAATGAAAGGATGCCTCAAACACAAGTGTAAAACTACATCAGCCCAAATGTGTTATTTCACACTACTCAGTTTTGAATCACGCCTGAAAAGCATTGTTGAAGGTTTGCGCATGTTGATTTAAATAACATGTAACAAAATGCATGCATGATATTATGTCTTACAGACAACTGGAATACACTCCATAATCATGTTTCTAATCCATCCATACCTGGTATTATAACTGATATTTCTGATGGAGCAAGGTATGAACAATTTATAAAAGATGCGAAACTTCTGGATGGATGTGCAGAACACATAGGCCTTATTCTGAATGCAGATGGAGTACCACTTTTTAAGTCGTGTGGTAAGATTTATTTATGAAACACTAATTATTAAAATTTAAAAGTTAGCACTGCTTTTCTGCATGCATGTTGGATAAACAATACAGATGTGCTATTCATTTATCCTTTCTTTAATTTTTGTAGGGCAAAGTATTTGGCCAGTAATGTTGGCCTTAACAAGCTTGCCACCAGCTTTAAGAATGAATGTTTCAAATCTGATACTGGCAGGTATATGGCTAGGACCAGTCAAGCCCAAAATGGAAATGATACTTCAACCTGTTCTTGAAAAGCTGGATGTGTATGGTAAAAAGGGCATTGCAATCAGCACAGATGGTGGGGATAAAATCATAAAGGTTAAACTCATATTGTGTGTGTTTGATTTAGTGGCGCGACCTTTGGCAACCAATACTGTTCAGTTCAACGGTTACTTTGGCTGCCTTTACTGCCTACATGAAGGGGTGTATAAATTAAAAAGAATGTTGTATCCTCCTCTCCAACATTACATGAAACGATGTAAAGAAGACATAGAAAGATGGGCTACAGAAGCTGAGGATTCAGGAAAGCCTGTGTATGGAATTAAGAGTCACTCAATCTTATCTTTGTACATAGATATAGTTAGGGACATTTCTATAGATTACATGCATATGATTTTAGAGGGAATAAGTAAAATGCTATTAAAATACTGGTCAGATGGAAGCTTTAAAGATCGTCGCTTTTATCTAGGCAAAGGAATTGATAAACTAGACAAAATGTTGCTCAGAATCAAACCACCCCACAGCTTCTGACGCTCACCACGATCTTTAAAGGTGAGCAGTACTTTTTGGAAAGCTTCTGAACACAGAGCTTGGCTGTTGTACTATGCCTTACCTATACTTATGCACATCTTGCCACCTGACTATGTAATGCATCTTTCTTTATTGATTACTAGTCTTCATATACTCCTTGGGACGAGTATAAGCAAGGAAGACATAAGCAAATGTAGAGAGTTACTAACAACATTCCATCAACTACTACCAGAGTTATATCCAGAGACCTTGTGTACTGCTAATTTCCATATGTTAGCACATATATGTGATTGTGTTGAAGACTGGGGTCCTCTTTGGTGTTTTTCAACATTTGGGTTTGAAAATCTTAATGGTTATTTGCGTAAGTATGCTCATGGCACAGGCAACATTTTGCCGCAACTTGTTGAATCTTTCATGGCATCAAGCCTCAAGTTTGGCAGCACTACCAAATGAGAAGAACAATGATGAAACAATATCATTTAAACAAAACTCACCATCAAGAGGGCAACAGGAATTGTAAACAAGTAATGTTACCCAAAGAAGCAATGGATGCTTTACTAAAGGACAGGATATTAATTGAAGAGGTGAAAGTGAGTGTTGTTTCATCGTACAAAATACACAATGAAGAAGTGAAACCTCGACCTATGATTTTCAAAACAAAAAGAGACAGTTCAGTATGCCAAATAAAATATAATGAGAAAGTATTATTTGTTTCAGTAAGAAGATTTTGCATCATTAATAGTAGTGTGATAGGCATAGGAAATGTGTTTGAAACAGTGCATGGGAATATCTTTGATGATATTGGTACACCATCTATTAATAACTGCACATTGAGCAACGGATCTGGTGTAATAAATCAGTTTATCTTTAAAGTGAGAAAGCTATCAGTTACCAATTCTATTGTAGCCTTCACAGCAAGTTCCATCATTCAGCTATGCGTCCATATACCTATAAAACATTCTGAAACTGACTATATTGTATTGCAACCAAATCATTTTGAACATCATTGAATTTTATGTTAGTTGTATTGTTATCTGTACATCTTGTATTACCAGTGTGTATATTGCATGTGTGAATTATGTAAGAGCATCATTATCATTATGATTAAATACAAGGTACGGGAGAAGGCACAATACAAAAGTATGCACAAGAAAACGACAATACTTAATGTGCAGAAGCAGTCAGCCCTGACCCACTTAAATCTGTATTTATTATTAAGAAGTATACTTGGTCAAGCAAGTGGAATCTCATGTCATGGGATCATGGTCTAGATTGTCCCATAGTCAAGAATAATAGAATCTTGGTCAAGTTTCATGTAATCTTGCTCAAGATCCACTGAAAAAATGTTGTGAATCTTGTTCAAGATCTTGTGGATCTTGGTCAAGCATCTTGGTCAAGATACAAGATTCTTGACCATGGTAATCAAGATCTTGGTCAAGATTCATATTATTTTATTATGCACCCAGTTTATCATTTGATCCATTTCAGAAAATCTATCTTGATGGAAATCCCCCTATTCAAAATCATTGTATGCCTCATTCTAGTTAAAATCCATATGTAATTGAACATTTCATGGGCAAGATCTTGATTGCCATGGTCAAGAATCTTGTACCTTAACCAAGATCTACAAGATCTTGGTCAAGAATGACAAGATCTTGACCAAGATTCCCAAGAATTTTTCGCTGGGTAGGACATGTATGGTGTAGCTAGGACATGTATGGTGTAGCTAGGACATGTATGGTGTAGCTAGGACATGTATGGTGTAGCTAGGACATGTGTGATGTAGCTAGGACACTACTCAGTATTGTATGGTATAGCTAGGACATGTGTGGTGTAGCTAGGACATGTATGGTGTAGCTAGGACATGTATGTGGTTCACTTTCACATTTGTCTTGGGAGGTTTAAACAATTAAAAATAGCATTCTTGTGTCACATTCTGTGTGTGATGTCACTTTGCAGCCAGCCATGTGCCCTCCATGATGCTTCTACTGCTGTTGGTATAACCGTCTTCATTACATTTATCATGGCCTTCTCTCTGGGAGTGTTGGTGACCATGTGTGCCTCCAAGACAAGATCCAAAACTACATCACCTCATCTTATGCATCTTATGAGGTGGTGGGCATTAATCCATTTTGTTAGAGAGCAGTGATGCTTATGGAACAGTCAAACAGACAGAAATGGTTTTGTGCCTTATTCACTAACAGTCACAACTGAAAACAATTTCACAGAAATATAATTATTTTTAAAAAGCAGTAACTGAGGTTTGGGTTAGAGTTTCTATTATGTTTCGAAATGGTATGAAAAAAAATAATTTCATATAAGCCAATTTAATGCTGAGCTGGTATAATTATAATTATTATTTATTTTACTTCACTGTTACAAAATGTAGTCAATCAGTTTGCTACCACTCTCAGTCTCTATGCATTGGTGGAGGACGTCACCTTAGACAGTAAGCCTTACAATAGCAAGGCAGGTGCAGTCTATCACTATAAACAGGAGAGACCCCACCACTGTGGTGCAGTGTGCTCTAATAGGGTTGAAAACATCATCCATGGCCTCAGACAATGCACAGACGATCACCTCATGGCGACCAATGCTATCATGCTATCATGGTTAAGGAAGACATGTCCAGCACATTCAACCTTGTCTCCAGACTGGCTGCGTTGGAAGCATACATGGGCCATGGATTGAGTGAGCACCATCTAGCCCCCATGGTAACATGACCTCTGACCTCTCTGAGGAGGGAATCCAATAAGATCTTTTCTGTACTGGTACTACTACTTGTCTACAGAAGATTGCATGTTGAATCATCAAAGAGGCTGGTCCTCAAATTGACATTGTCATGTCATTGCCAAACAAGATATATTCATTCAACTCCAGCTTATTGGCAGACAAGCTTCAGTAACATCACCCTATGCACCTAGCTTTGGTATGACGTCACATAACGGTGCCAATCCCCTCCACTTATTGTTCGGAGGTACAACGAAACCTTTTCACGGTCTTTGGAAAACCTTTCATATCACAATAGAGGTGACAATAGGTCTATCAGATCCCAAAATACGGTACATCGTGTTCTATTAATTAGCAATAAAATTCACGATCTTTGGACCACTTCAATGCATGTGTTTCCCCGGCAGAGGTCATTTCTATTGATGTTGCTTAATTCTCCAACGACCCAAAAGATGCTGTCCACTAAAATAGAGAACAAGCTGTTTCAGTTGCTGTTTGCAAATTGCAATTCCAAACAGGGCTTGTTTAATGTCTGGTTCATCAAACCTTGCTTGCAGCTTCTTGGCTATCAGTTATACCGTCTCCAGGTCTTAACCTCCACCTTGACACAGCTGAATTCCAAACAGCCTTAAAATGGTGGCTAGGTATTGACATGTTTGGTGGTAGTAGGTGCCCATCTTGTTCAACCCAGTCATTAGATCCCTTACTGTAGGTCACCATGCCCTAACATGTAGATATAATGGGGATGTAGTGTCACGCCACAACCAACTTAGGAATACCTATTTGAATTTGCAGACAGGCGGTGGACAAATGGAGGTAGGAAGTGGTTTGGGGCACGATGAACGGCGCACCCGGCCAGCTGATGTCCTAGTGCCAAATTGGGATCTGGGGAAACCTGCAGCTTTTGATCTCACTGTTGCATCACCGCTTAATCAAAGCATCCTCAATGAAGCGTGTGTGACAGCAGGATCATCTGCCCGGGTTTCCGAACAAAGAAGCATGCCTCCAACGATGTTAAGTGCGCAGAGCTAGGTTGGTCATGGCTGTTGAGACTTATGGTTGCTGGGGAGCGGAAGCACGCTTGCGTCTTTCACGCCTTACCTCTCGCCTGGTTGCTAGACTAAATTGCTCCAAACGCGTGCCACCTCACCACTATATGGTAGGCTCAACTTGGTTCTAGTCAGAGCAAATGCAAGGGCACTGCTATCCCGAGCATATGGCGTCGGCTCTGACACTATAGGTCGACACTCAGCTGTCCAGTCGTAGTCGTTGTGTATTTTGTGTGTGCTCATTTACATAGTAGTAATAGCATGCATTACCTGCTGTGGTGCTGTGTACTTATGTTATTTGCTTTCAAAAATAGCAATAATAACATAATATAAATATTTCAACGAATCGCCGCTAGGCCTTTTCTGCCCTCAAAGGTCGTACTAATCTTTTGGAGAGGTCAGCCATTTTCAAATGTAACGTGTGTGTAGCTGTGTTAGTACAACTCTCGAATGTGAACCTAATCGAACATTACGAAATCGTTCGAATCGGCACATGTTTAGCGTGGTACCGTAGTGTAGTTAGTGCCCCAGCGAAAAAATCTTGGCCATGATCTTCAAGATCATGGCCAAGTCAAGATCATGGCCAAGATGAAGGTGGCATGGATTACCACAGCATCTTGCCCCAAGATCTTGGCCATGATCTTATCCAAGAACCAAGATCATGCCCAGGGTCTTGCCTCCTTGTCCCAAGATCATGCCCAGGGTCTTGCCTCCTTGTCCCAAGATCATGCCCAGGATCTTGCTTCCTTGTCTCAAGGTCATGCCCAAGATATTGATCGAACATATTTTATTGAATGCACTATACAATTGAATAGAAAATGTGCAGCACTACTTTACTTCTTTCTACCTTTGTCTCTGCATTTCTGACTGCAAGATTGTCTTATAGCCTCAACATTTTCTTTCAGTTCTGAAGCACTGAATGTTTGTTTTAAGCAATCTATAAAATGATTTGCAAAATTCAACACACATTCATGGGTGATGTATCTCTATACCTTCAAACAGCTTCATTCGTTCAGGGGACAAAGGCGGCTTCACACTGGTAGTGGACTTTCCCACTGGTACAAATGATGATTGTTTTAATTCATCCTCAGTATACAATGCATCTAACAATCCCAGTGCATATTTCACCACATTTGTCCCTCGGACTTTTAGCAGGTCCACACCATTTTTCTAATGTTAACAAACATGTGAACAGGCATTCATGTTACTGCTGTTACTTACAGTCACAAAGTACTCTGGGGATTGATTGGCTTAGATTGGCTTTCTGCCTGTGCCTCTTTGGATGTCGATGGTGGGTTGCAGGTCAGCCGGTGTTGTTGAAGATGTTAGTTGACAGTTCGGTGTTGGTACTGAATTTCCTATTAAAATGTATATGTTATGCACTTATATTATAGTATCAGTTATACCTGTGTTTGAAATGAGATGGTTTAGAATAGCTTCCACTGCAATTCGGATACGCCTAAGCTCATCTGATAGAGTTGCATTGCATTCCTACATGTCAGTATGAAAAGTTATTTATCTTTATAACTTTCTCCACAACACAGGAAACTAAATTAACATAGGTAATTCCGTAACATGTCATTGGTATTGTAATATAAATATGGATGTGGTAGTGCCTAATTTATATGCTCTTATGACACAACATGGCATAGGTACTTAAAAATAAAAACATAATGATATGGGACAGTTTCCGCGAAAATTGCCCCACGGTTGAAATGTTATAAAAATGCATCGCGTTTGAATCGCTATAACTTTCCAACGGATAATGCTATCGACTTTCTATTTTCAAAACTTCATACTACACCATTTCACTATGAAATGTTGAAAATAGGAAGTCGATAGCGTTATCCGTTGGGAAGTTATAGCGATTCAAACGCGATGCATTTTTATAACATTTTAACCGTGGGGCAATTTTCGCGGAAACTGTCCCATATGATGCCAACAATGCGTACATATATTTTATATGATGACTACTGTCTGCATAGTAATATGAAAATATAACACATGATATATTGTATGATTAGAGATATTTGAACTAACATGTGACTCCTGTGTTTCTTTCCTGCTTGAGGTGCGCATGGTTTACTTGGTATGGCTGTCATACTGTCACTTTGTGCTTTAAGTACAGCACACTCGTTTTCCTAAGAATGTTTGGAGGGTTATACCTAGAATGTCACACATTTATAATGCAAAACACCTTACCTCACTGCAGGTCAGTTGTGTCTCCATATTCTATAGAATATATTTAAATTTAAATTACAAACAACACAGTTCATTTTACCTCATTGTCATCTACAGTTTGCTTCGACCAGGGTTGAGCCTGTTGTGAAAACCCCCACTTTAGAGTATCCAGTGGAAATGCATATGTGTATAGTTCAGCAATTAGAGGGTTCTGTAAAAACATACAGAATGTTCCACAATCAAGACAGTTCTTTTTAACTTGCTAATCTTATTATAAAATTATTTATTTGGAATAAATTAATGAGCACATTTTGTAATTGACTAAACTCAGAAATTAAATTTATATTTAATGAAAATATCACACAATTTCAGTTATAGGTTTGTAATTATTCAGCATCTTACGTTTCATGAAATTTAGTTTAGCAACATTTTTTCACTTGCCTTTTTTTTGGCCTTTCCATCTTTCTCACTATGTCCATTCTTTGCGACACAATCACCATTGTCATCACTGCTACTTTTAGAGTCTTCCAAACAGGACTTTTGTTGATCTTCTAACAACGAGTAAAGGCAAAGGTATTGCATGATCTTACATGCTTATAACATATCAATAGATAGTGCTTGCACAATCACCCTATACCTATAAGTTCTCACCCAGCAAATGTCATTATTGTCATGCTATAAACGTGCTGTCCCAATAAGCAACAGTTTAAATAGCTGTGGTTCAAACGTGCCATTATGATAACTATGTGGTTTCCAATTAATCTCAGCAGCAGCTGAGTGTGTAAGCACAAAGCATTTTTTTTAAAGCGTTTAAATATAAAATCTCATTATCGAGGGCCAGGAGGTCAGGCCAATTAGGTATAGCTAGTACTATAGTAGGCCTACCGGCTTCTACGGGTGCCATGTGGACAGTGAGTCTGTTGTTGTTTTTACCCACACCAACTCATTCCCTGCACGGAGATCGTCCTCTGTAACGAAATCGCGGTCCTCGTTCTCCAATGCAATGCTCATTACGTCAAACTTCTTATTGGTTTCTGCGCAAACCACTTTTACTCGTTCTTTACATTAAGATTTGCTGGATAAAGTTATACAAGACATGTATATCTGCAAGAAACATACGCTTTTTCGCTGGAGGATCATCCCATGCCTTGTCTTTAAGCCTTGGATGCATCTTGTCTCTTGGTCTCTTCGACAACATATAGCAGCTGCAGATTATAAGAGATAATTAGCACGAGGTCGAAATTAATCTCAATAAACAAAATTAACGATGTCCAAAGCTGATCAAGCACAACAACCAAATCATTTTGAACAACATTGAATTTTATGTTAGATATGTTATGTGTATTGTTATCTGTACATCTTGTATTACCAGTGTGTATATTGCATGTGTGAATTATGTATTATTAGGTACGAGAGAAGGCACAATACTAAAGCATGCACAGCAAAATGAAAAGTATGAGAAAATGACAATATTTAATGTGCAGAAGCAGTCAGCCCTGACCCACTTAAATCTGTATTTATTATTAAGAAGTATACTTGGTCAAGCAAGTGGAATCTCATGTCATGGTCAAGATTGTCCCATGGTCGGTTGTAATTTCTTTCTCCTTTGCTCGACAATACTGTGCATCCAAGGTTCTCACTCAACCATCAGAGGGATGGGTAAAATTTCAATCACCAGCTACATGTGCACATGCATTTGCACACCTGTATGCAAATGTATCTGTGAATATGTGTGTTTGTGATCAAGTGGATTTGTAAGTACACGCATTGAAGAGCTCATTCTTTATCACTGTGTGCCCGAATATCTCAACTTGTATATACAGGACAGTAACACTTCACTAGAGATTGGACCTCATATAAAGAGACCTTACATCCAATGGTGTTGCATTTTTGGTGTCAAAATATCTTCTTTGTCTTAGATGTGCTCGAGTGAGAGGATATTCATGGAGCATTCTCTGATGGTGGTGGTAACTATGGTAACTATACTGTGTGGAGCAGTACATTCTCAAGGTACATTAGTTGAATTGTTCTACTGATAATGGATGTAACCCTTGACTCATATGTCTTAGAAACATAATGGAAATTGTATTGACAGACTTTCACTATCATTTTCTTGCACAAATAGTGTCAAAATACTTTTCCCTAGCACTTCATTTGGTCATGCATTGTTGTGTATCGCTTATCAATGTACAGAGTGTATTGGAAAGCAAATGGCACATTTAATATGTATTTTCTGAACTATAGTTTTGTCTCTTTGTAAACACATATTTCCTCAGGCACCTGCCCACAGTTCTCCCTCACCTCCCCACCAATGGGCACCTACTCATGTCCTGGAAGTAACATTACCTACACCTGTGTCCTTAGCTCAAGTGCTCCTCTTGGTGTGAGTACAGCCTGGAGTGGATCAGCCTTCCAATGTCCTCCTTCAAACCAGATAGGACTCCTACAGAGGCTATCTGGAGTAGTTCAATCATTCCCCTCAGGATCATGTGGCAGTCTCTCTGCTGTGACAACCAATGTTACTTCAACATGCTATACATCTGTCCTCACCATTCCTGCTGTTCAGGCTCTGAATGGAGCCACTGTTGTGTGTGGAGATGGTAACACTGGAGCTGTTGTGGGAAATGATACCCTGAAGATAAGGAGTGAGTTATACATGATATACATCATCCCATCAGTGACCATGGTCCCATCATCCCATCAGTGACCATGGTCCCATAGACATCATTCCATCAGTGACCATGGTCCCATAGACATCATCCCATCAGTGACCATGGTCCCATAGACATCATTCCATCAGTGACCATGGTCCCATAGACATCATCCCATCAGTGACCATGGTCCCATCATCCCATCTGTGACCATGGTCCCATAGACATCATTCCATCAGTGACCATGGTCCCATAGACATCATCCCATCAGTGACCATGGTCCCATAGACATCATCCCATCAGTGACCATGGTCCCATCATCCCATCAGTGACCATGGTCCCATAGACATCATCCCATCAGTGACCATGGTCCCATAGACACCATCCCATCAGTGACCATGGTCCCACCCATTAAGAAACTACCACTCAGTTACATGAGGTCATGTGTCATTTAGTTGGTGGTGAAGTACATTAGGAGCACTGAATGCTATGTGGGCCTAATATGAGCTGAGTTGTATATAAAGGAACAATGTTTGTGTTTGGCTGCAATGTGGGCAGACATGTGTGTAGGCTCTCATAGCAGCTCATTTTTAAAAACGAATATTGTTCCTTTGTACAACCTCTCCTCTCTCTTCCAGCCTCCTCCCCTGGTCCTGTTGGGAACATGGCAGTAACCAGTCCATCTGTGGACCAGCTGACAGTGACCTGGACCCCTCCCACTACTGGTGGTGTTCCTACCAGCTACAATGTCACTATTAATGACAGTAGTAGTCCTGTGGTCATAGCTGATAATGGATCACCAGTGTACACCCACACCTTCACTGGACTGGTCAGTGACACGCTCTACACTGTCTCTGTGGTGGCCATCAACTGTGCTGGCTCCAGCAATGGAACTTCACTCACAAAGTGGACATGTAAGCCTCAAAGCTACGGTCGTGTCGCTTTGTGTATGTGTGTGTACACAAGTCACACACTCACTTGTGATACAGTATGAAACTTTTTATTGAATGTGGTCACATGTCACACACTTAAAGATGTACAAGTAAATAAAAACCTTCTCTAACGAGAAAGTTGGTGGGCATATAGGATTGACAATGTTGGTGTAAAAAGCACGGAAACAAGTGTGACAGAAATGTTACTGGAAAATTGAAATAGGCCTATATTTAGCCCAGTCACATTTAGGCAGCGCACGCCTGAGAAAATGGGCTAAATATAGGCCTATTTCAATTTTCCAGTAACATTTCTGTCACACTTGTTTCCGTGCTTTTTACACCAACATTGTCAATCCTATATGCCCACCAACTTTCTCGTTAGAGAAGGTTTTTATTTACTTGTTTCATAAGTTTTTTTTTCTCCGTGTCAACGAAGCTTCATAACTGTAATGTGATGAGGATTTTGTGCCTGTTGGAGTATTTATACTGCCTAAAATTATCCATACTCCTGTATTTAGAACATAGTAATATACCCATACCGTATATAGTACTTTTTCGTTGTAGCTTCTTTATTACCTTAAGGGGCACCGCGCCGGTAAATTCTGAAGCGATTGGTACTATCGCCGTTCTTTAAAACCATTCCTAGCGTGAGTTATACTTGACGGAGAAGAAGACGACGACGACGACGACGACCAACAATTTTTTTGGGCATGGGCACGAGAAACAGGTTCTTAGTTGGTCTAGAAGGGCATAGTTTTATGACATGAAACTAGCACCAAAACGTAGATCTTGGTGTTGTCGTTCGATTGCTGCAAAGAGAAAAGCTATCCGTTTCTTCGTTGTCCCTCGCGACGCAACTGAAATTTTTTAATGACATTCATGACTCCTCAATCAATCCTATATTGAACCTGCTGACGCAGGTTCAGATTCACATGCACACCCACACACACAATATTCACAGTGGCACTACCACCTGCCATCAAGGCTGTGTCTGTCTTTAACCCCAACAACAACACTCTTCGTCACCTTGAGATAACATGGACGCCAGTGGTAAGGGATCTTATGGTGTGTCCCCATCATCTCCCTCCTCCCCTCTCCAGGGAGGTGCTGTGACCATATATGGAGTGTACCTGGGTGGTGGTATCCATGGCTACACAAGCTGTACCACACCACAATGCTTCTATGTTGTACCAGTGTCTGTGGCTTCCACCAGTTATGTCATCTCTGTGGCATCAGTGAATAAGGATGGAGATGTGGGTCCTAAGAGCACCACTACCATATATGGTAAGTGTCTGATACATGACTGCATGCATAAATTGAAGTGTGGCAATTAACATTTCTGTGCAATAAAATTTAGTGCTACATTTCGAGCCATGAAGATATTTGATTACTGATCAGACATGTCAATAGACCCCATCACAACTCCACATAATGCCCCTCAAGCATCTATTGCCATGTCTTTCACCCCCACCCCCACCAAGTGTCTAGGCAACATCCTCCAATGGGTTGCTTTACATTGCAGAATGGGCGGGGCCAATACATCCTTGAGTGGTTGAGAGAGTGAACCTAACGAGTCTCTGGACACATGTATTGCAGCTGCCCCTGTTGCATCACTACCCTATACATCATGCATAGTTATGTCTTGCTGATGTTGTGGCACAGTACAATAGTACGGACTAAGCACAGAAAGTTAAAATGCTCCAACATTATTCCCTTGTATGAGAATGTGGTATATTTGTGCTCAACTAAATTATTGTTAAGTTCTTTTAATTACTAAAACATTTAATGGTCACAAAGCGAGGTTACATGAATGTCTAGAAGCTTTTCACTTTCCTCTGTGTATATAGGTACAGCAACAAGCAACCAAATCATTAACTACATTACACCAATAATAAATGTTTCCATGACACCCACTGCTGTCATTGCATCCATTGGTTGCTCATTCTCAAACAACCAGTCCTTCTATTGTGTGGTGTGCTGCAGTACTGATCCTTCTGTTCCTCCTGACTCAAGTGTGTACAACATCTCCACTACCAGAGGCACAGAGGTGACTGTCTCCCTACAAGGCCTCACCAGTGGTCAGATGTACTACTGCAAGGCAGCAGCTACCAACACTAACTCTAATAACTGTGCTGGTCCAGTGGTTGGAGATGTGAAGGTGTTCTTCAGTTTCATGGCATCATCAGTGCCAATAACAAGTTCATCCTCACCAACATCAAAAAGTTCATCTATATGTGAGGACAGTTTGCACTTGGGGAGATATGGGAGATGAGGTGTAGGTGTAGGTGTCATAGGTATGGGGAGGTGTGGGAGATGAGGTGTAGGTGTAGGTATCATAGGTATGGGGAGATATGGGGAGGTGTGGGAGATGAGGTGTGGTGTCATTGGTATGGGGAGATATGGGGAGGTGTGGGATATGAGATGTAGGTGTAGATGTCATTGGTATGGGGAGATATGGGGAGGTGTGGGAGATGAGGTGTAGGTGTCATCGGTATGGGGAGATATGGGGAGGTGTGGGAGATGAGGTGTAGGTGTAGGTGTCATCAGATGGGGAGGTGTGGGAGATGAGGTGTAGGTGTCATAGGTATGGGGAGATATGGGGAGGTGTGGGAGATGAGGTGTAGGTGTAGGTGTCATAGGTATGGGGAGATATGGGGAGGTGTGGGAGATGAGGTGTAGGTGTTATAGGTATGGGGAGATATGATGAAGTACTCAACTGAAATGTATTCTCTTCAGTGCATGCATTGTGTTGGATCTGTTGTAGTGACAACAAGTTTTCCTTTTGTGTCACACTGTTGTGCTTCAGGCTTTGAGTTTAGAGCGTTTGCATGAATGCGTTTTCTCTATTTAGAGACCACCATCCTGTATATGCCATTCATTGCTGAATTGCATACACATGTTTCCATAGTGACACATTGTACAACATTAACATCTACTCATGTACTCATGTTCCTCTCCTCAGCTTCATGTGGTGCCTGTTGGCATATCAGTTGCCATGACATTTATCCTCTCCTTCTCTCTGGGAGGTTTGGTGACTGCCATCATAATATGTGGTTGCTACAACCCAAGAAGGTTCTCTTCTAAGACTGCCAAGTCCCCTCCCCCAGTCGAGGACAATGCAATTGAGTTAGAGAGCAATTCTGCATATGGAACAGGAAGACACTGATAGGAACATTTATTACATCGAGTGTTCTATTTTCAGATATTACAATGTAGTGAGACAATTAGTTAACACTTTCTTTAAAAAAGAATATTTAAAAGCGCATGTTTGCCACAAGCCAATTGTGAATATGTACATGTGGTAAAAACAAATTACTTGCTTTCCCATAGATACTGATGTGATTGCATGACCTAATTAACTGCAGTGTATATTGCGTAACCTTCATATTGGCATCATACTGTATTACTACTTAGATGGTATCCATGGTTACCTAATGTCCAATCTGAATAGCTGTGATGGACTTTTTAGTGCACAGATTGGGGAGGGGGAGGAGAGGGGGTGGAGGGAGGGGTGGAGAGGGAGGGAAGGAGAGGAGAGAGGGGGTGGAGAGGAAGGTGAGGGAAGGAGGGGCATGTCTATGTTAGTGTGAGCTTATCGGTACATGTATGCTATGGGATGTCCATAATGGTCATGACAGAGTATCTGCCCAGCCATCAGGAACCTCTATTGCACTACGCTCCGCCCTCTTGTCCAGAGCTATGGCTACCTATGGCTTTGTGGACTGACTACATGTATACTGTTCCAGACAAGAATGAAAGTCAATAATTGCTATCATGTGCGGCTGCATGAACTTGCACTGTATGGTCAGAATGGGATGGGCGGGGTCTGTGGGCATGTCCTAGAGTCTTGCACAAAGTGATGATATGTTTTTGCACACTCGTTCTGTAATGCTATAAATTATGCTGTGAATCTACCAACAATATTAGCCAAGGGATTGTTACCAAGTACTTCAAATAGGAACACACATGTTTCTAACTCAAATTTACATATATGGAAGTGAATAATAACAATGTCACTTTATCTAGTGGACGTCTGGGGCTACAGTATTTAGATTTCTTTGTTCTGTGTGAAAGTTGAAATCTGAAGATAAGGTGTTGCTCATCCAATGGACCTAATGCCCATGATCAGGTCGGCTGTCATCCCATGAAGCAGTGATGCTGATTGAATTTGACCCAATTGAATGTCCCTCACATGAGGACTAAGAGTCATCAACACCTTCAAGATTTGAATTAGAATCATTTTCACAACTTCCCTCTTTAACCTCACTACTTTATCTATGTTGTTGCCACAGCAACCAGTCAAACTATCCCCACCACTACAGCCACTTCCTTTTTCAGGGTTAACCCTGTGTGGTCCCATAAAGGTGTCTGGAGCTTATCATGTATGTGGCACCACACTATAACTCCTAGAACAGGACTGTTTGTCTGCCCCAAAGTGCATATAATGGCAACTTCACATTACCTCCCTTCAACAGAAGTGCTTCCACACTTTTAATGCACCATCCAGTCATCTTCCCCCAACAGGCTGTGTGAGGCACCTCTCAGGGTAATCCCTTGAAGCAGCAATACGAAACATTCCTGCCGTAGACGGATTGGTGTTTGCCAGATGTTATCTGCAACCTTGAGGGCAAGGGGCAGTACATGAGAATACACACAAAAGGCCTGGCTAAAGGTAGCAATGCTTCCAAATGTGTGCTTTTCCCTCCAAAGCAAAAGGAATGTCACCACAAGCCTCTGTCCATTCAAGACTTATTGGAGGGTCCAAGGTTGTGTTTGGAATGGTGGAAACCATGCAAGGAGTCAATCTAAGGCCAGCTGTCATCATTCTCTGGATTTGAGTGAGAAAGCTGTTCAGAATTGTTTTCTATGCTAGAGAGCATCTTTCCATTAGGCCTTGTCAATGTCCTCTGGTGTGGCTTCAAACCATAGTGTCACTTGGTCCCTTGCTTTGTGGAATGTACAGCTGCTGGTCCCTTGCTTTGTGGACTGGTCCTTGATTGCTGCTTTAGACATGCAGAGACGTTCACCATGGACATGGTCACAGGCTCTTCTGGCCTGAATGAGTGGGTTAATGATAATACAGCACGGACACTGCATATTTATAGTGCAGTAGAGATGCTGAGGGTTGGGAGATTACATTACAGTAGAGATGCTGAGGGTTGGGAGATTACATTACAGCAGAGATGCTAAGGGTTGGGAGATTACATTACAGCAGAGATGCTGAGGGTTGGGAGATTACATTACAGTAGAGATGCTGAGGGTTGGGAGATTACATTACAGCAGATATGCTGAGGGTTGGGAGATTACATTACAGTAGAGATGCTGAGGGTTGGGAGATTACATTACAGTAGAGATGCTGAGGGTTGGGAGATTACATTACAGTAGAGATGCTGAGGGTTGGGAGATTACATTACAGTAGAGATGCTGAGGGTTGGGAGATTACATTACAGTAGAGATGCTGAGGGTTGGGAGATTACATTACAGCAGATATGCTGAGGGTTGGGAGATTACATTACAGTAGAGATGCTGAGGGTTGGGAGATTACATTACAGCAGATATGCTGAGGGTTGGGAGATTACATTACAGTAGAGATGCTGAGGGTTGGGAGATTACATTGCAGCAGATATGCTGAGGGTTGGGAGATTACATTACAGTAGAGATGCTGAGGGTTGGGAGATTACATTACAGTAGAGATGCTGAGGGTTGGGAGATTACATTACAGTAGAGATGCTGAGGGTTGGGAGATTACATTACAGCAGATATGCTGAGGGTTGGGAGATTACATTACAGTAGAGATGCTGAGGGTTGGGAGATTACATTACAGCAGATATGCTGAGGGTTGGGAGATTACATTACAGTAGAGATGCTGAGGGTTGGGAGATTACATTACAGTAGAGATGCTGAGGGTTGGGAGATTACATTACAGTAGAGATGCTGAGGGTTGGGAGATTACATTACAGCAGAGATGCTGAGGGTTGGGAGATTACATTACAGTAGAGATGCTGAGGGTTGGGAGATTACATTACAGTAGAGATGCTGAGGGTTGGGAGATTACATTACAGTAGAGATGCTGAGGGTTGGGAGATTACATTACAGTAGAGATGCTGAGGGTTGGGAGATTACATTACAGTAGAGATGCTGAGGGTTGGGAGATTACATTACAGTAGAGATGCTGAGGGTTGGGAGATTACATTACAGCAGAGATGCTGAGGGTTGGGAGATTACATTACAGTAGAGATGCTGAGGGTTGGGAGATTACATTACAGTAGAGATGCTGAGGGTTGGGAGATTACATTACAGAAGAGATGCTGAGGGTTGGGAGATTACATTACAGTAGAGATGCTGAGGGTTGGGAGATTACATTACAGCAGAGATGCTGAGGGTTGGGAGATTACATTACAGCAGATATGCTGAGGGTTGGGAGATTACATTACAGTAGAGATGCTGAGGGTTGGGAGATTACATTACAGCAGATATGCTGAGGGTTGGGAGATTACATTACAGTAGAGATGCTGAGGGTTGGGAGATTACATTACAGTAGAGATGCTGAGGGTTGGGAGATTACATTACAGTAGAGATGCTGAGGGTTGGGAGATTACATTACAGAAGAGATGCTGAGGGTTGGGAGATTACATTACAGTAGAGATGCTGAGGGTTGGGAGATTACATTACAGTAGAGATGCTGAGGGTTGGGAGATTACATTACAGCAGAGATGCTAAGGGTTGGGAGATTACATTACAGCAGAGATGCTGAGGGTTGGGAGATTACATTACAGTAGAGATGCTGAGGGTTGGGAGATTACATTACAGCAGAGATGCTGAGGGTTGGGAGATTACATTACAGTAGAGATGCTGAGGGTTGGGAGATTACATTACAGTAGAGATGCTGAGGGTTGGGAGATTACATTACAGTAGAGATGCTGAGGGTTGGGAGATTACATTACAGTAGAGATGCTGAGGGTTGGGAGATTACATTACAGTAGAGATGCTGAGGGTTGGGAGATTACATTACAGTAGAGATGCTGAGGGTTGGGAGATTACATTACAGTAGAGATGCTGAGGGTTGGGAGATTACATTACAGTAGAGATGCTGAGGGTTGGGAGATTACATTACGGCAAAGTACTTAGATGATAATTGTTTGCATTGTAAATGTGTACAGTATTTAGAAAAAGGAACCAATGAAAACACTACGAGGACTTAATAATGAAAAACCAAATCCATTCTACCCCAGTGTTAATAAATCGGGACAAATTTCAGTTGGGGAGGGGGAGGGGAGGAGGAGAGAGGGGGGGGGGGGGGGGAGTTGTGCCTTTCCTCCCAGCATAATTGATTGCTTGGAGGATAGCAATGCGCTCATGGCCACACATGTAGGTGACATGGATATGTGCATGTTTTGCTGGAGCCATGAAGCTCACCTCCACCTTTGGGGAAGGGATGAAGAACAACATAACACATACAGTAGCACACACCATGTGGGGCACACACCATCAGGCACTGGCCAGAATGACTGTATATTTGCATACCGTAAGTTATAAGGTTTATGAAATATCGCACCCTCTGAATAATTAATTGTTTTCTGTCAGACAGCCTACATTGGCGTTCAGTGCTTTAGCCTTGTTGTCATGGTTGCGCTGAGGACTCGTATGCATAATAAAAGATACTAAGTAGGATTTGAAAAAACTATCTCAGTGGGTAAGAGAACCTTCCTCTAGTGTAATACTTTAAGTGCAACTGAACACACACACACACACACACACACACACACACGCACACACACACACATAGAAAAGTACACTCGTTGCAGGTGTACATGTATTTGTTTACAAACATTGCACATCTTTGCACATGCACGCACACACACACACACACACACACACACACACACACACTGACATTGGCTTAACATGCAAGAAATTGGGACTAAGATCGCATTAGAAATCTCTCAGGATCTGAATTGTATCATATAAATTTCCAGTAATGTTTTAGTATTTATTGATAGATTACAAATATTACACATATACATGTAAAATAAAACATGCATTCAATTTTTATAGTTCAATTCTTTAACTCTTTAATTTCTTTTTGTGTCCAGGCATTTCGGATTGCAGCTGGCAGAAGCAATTGTGCTTCTACCAAACTTGACTTCTATACACGCTTGAAATGACATACCTTAATTACAGCAAACAAGTGATGCACAAATTCATCATTTTAATTTGTCTATTTATTAATTTCTTACCCCTTCCCTCTTTCATTTCCCTTCCTATCTCAAATCCTCTCACCCTCATTAATACCTATCCATCCCTAGGATTGAAAGAAATACTATAAAGGAGATGGCTTGGGGGAAAAAGGTGAATTATATGTTGTTAGATTTCTAATAAGTTTGTAATTTGTCATGAGCTTAGCAGACCTCATTTCCTGTCGTGTGCTTAGCAGACCTCATTTCCTGTCATGTGCTTAGCAGACCTCATTTCCTGTCATGTGCTTAGCAGACCTCATTTCCTGTCATGTGCTTAGCAGACCTCATTTCCTGTCGTGTGCTTAGCAGACCTCATTTCCTGTCGTGTGCTTAGCAGACCTCATTTCCTGTCGTGTGCTTAGCAGACCTCATTTCCTGTCGTGTGCATAGCAGACCTCATTTCCTATCATGTGCTTAGCAGACCTCATTACTCACCTACGATAAAAGTTACTCTTTGAGGTGATAGATTTAACTTTCTGCAGTTTTCCGATTTTTTTCTGAACAAGATTTTGACATCTCATCACGTTTTCCTATATAAACTGAACTTCTTATTACATTTTTAGGATCTCTAAGTAACATCATATGGGTATTTCTTGTAGGGAGCGAACGCTTAGGATGTCTGAGTCGGGTCGTGAAGGATTATTATACTGCCCGGTGCGCTTATAGTCTAGTACCCAGACCCACCATGACGTAAGCGTTTATCAAACGCTTACGCCATGGTGGATTTGCTTAGCGTAAGCCGAAGCTATTTCGAATAACTTTCAAATACCTGACATGTAAAAATATCTACGTGGTCATGAGCGGAATAACTCGCACCTGACGTTCAGAATCTCCGATGCGACGACATATTAGTTTCCCAATACTATTAGTCTCGTTCGCAGACCCTAAACGTCATAGATTTCATCAGCAGTTAATCCACCCGTAGCTGTCTGGGTACGAGACTAATCCGCGATGAAAAAGAGGGATTGAGAAGGAAGGAGGTAAGAGAAGAAGAGGGGGGACGAGGGAGAGGAGACGGATGCAAGGGGGATGTTGGCATGCAATCAAATTAAAATTTATCCATACTTCTTCTTCCCTTTCCACGCAGAGCTGTTTCGCGTGATTAGGCCTCAGAAGGTGCACATACACACATACACACACACACACACACACACACACACACACACACACACACACACACACACCACTTACTTCGGGTGCAGGAAGCTGTCATCAGACCCCGCATCAAGGGACCAGCTAGTCCAGGGGTTGTGCAAAGGTGTCCTGATGTGTAGTGAGTGTATTCTTCCCTGATGTGCAGTGAGTGTATTCTTCCCTGATGTGCAGTGAGTGTATTCTTCCCTGATGTGTAGTGAGTGTATTCTTCCCTGATGTGTAGTGAGTGTATTCCTCCCTGATGTGCAGTGAGTGTATTCTTCCCTGATGTGCAGTGAGTGTATTCCTCCCTGATGTGCAGTGAGTGTATTCTTCCCTGATGTGTAGTGAGTGTATTCTTCCCTGATGTGTAGTGAGTGTATTCTTCCCTGATGTGTAGTGAGTGTATTCTTCCCTGATGTGCAGTGAGTGTATTCTTCCCTGATGTGCAGTGAGTGTATTCTTACCTGATGTGTAGTGAGTGTATTCTTCCCTGATGTGCAGTGAGTGTATTCTTCCCTGATGTGCAGTGAGTGTATTCTTCTCTGATGTGCAGTGAGTGTATTCCTCCCTGATGTGTAGTGAGTGTATTCTTCCCTGATTTGCAGTGAGTGTATTCTTCCCTGATGTGCAGTGAGTGTATTCTTCCCTGATGTGTATTGAGTGTATTCTTCCCTGATGTGTAGTGAGGTGTAGTGAGTGTATTCTTCCCTGATGTGTAGTGAGTGTATTCTTCCCTGATGTGCAGTAGTGTATTCTTCCCTGATGTGCAGTGAGTGTATTCTTCTCTGATGTGCAGTGAGTGTATTCCTCCCTGATGTGTAGTGAGTGTATTCTTCCCTGATGTGCAGTGAGTGTATTCTTCCCTGATGTGCAGTGAGTGTATTCCTCCCTGATGTGCAGTGAGTGTATTCTTCCCTGATGTGTAGTGAGTGTATTCTTCCCTGATGTGCAGTGAGTGTATTCTTCCCTGATGTGCAGTGAGTGTATTCTTCCCTGATGTGTATTGAGTGTATTCTTCCCTGATGTGTAGTGAGGTGTAGTGAGAGTATTCTTCCCTGATGTGCAGTGAGTGTATTCTTCCCTGATGTGTAGTGAGTGTATTCTTCCCTGATGTGTAGTGAGTGTATTCTTCCCTGATGTGTAGTGAGTGTATTCCTCCCTGATGTGTAGTGAGTGTATTCTTCCCTGATGTGTAGTGAGTGTATTCTTCCCTGATGTGTAGTGAGTGTTTTCCTCCCTGATGTGTAGTGAGTGTATTCTTCCCTGATGTGTAGTGAGTGTATTCTTCCCTGATGTGTAGTGAGTGTATTCTTCCCTGATGTGCAGTGAGTGTATTCTTCCCTGATGTGTAGTGAGTGTATTCTTCCCTGATGTGCAGCACACACGTAATACACAGACACACACGAGACAGTCACACAAAACACACACACATGCACAGACACACACAGGAACATACACACGCGACAGATAGACACACACAACAGACATGCACACAGACATACACACAGACACACACACACATGGACACACAAGCACACACAGATACACACATGAAATATATAGACACTCATGAATTACACAGACACACACATGCACACACACAGATACACACACGACAGCACACATGCACAGGCACAGGCACACACAGATACACACACGACATACACAGATACACACACACGACATACACAGATACACACACGACAGACACACACACAGATGCGCAGACACACATAGACACACACAAGCACACACACACGAAATACAGACATACCCACAGACACACAACATACATACACACAAAAACACACAGACAGACTTGCACACAGACTCACACACAGACTTGCACACAGACTCACACACACAAAATACATATAAAAACACATGCACAGACACAACAGACACTCATAGATACACACAATACACACAGACACACTAACAGATACACACATGCACACAGACACACTAACAGATACACACATGCACACAGACACACGTGTACACACAGATACACACATGCACACAGACACACACACAGATATACAGACGCACACACAGCCTCGCACATGTGCACAGACACGTGACTCATGTGGAAACAAAATACAGTAGTGCTCTCTAATAATGATGGTACACACATTTTCTCTCACTGAATGCCTTCTCTGCACATGCATTTTTGATCTATCCATTGAACAGCTCATGAGACCACGAGACATGTCTACACTGCACATACATGTAGGTACATGTAGCAACGTGTACACTGTAGTGTCATAGGACTGGTCCTTTATGCATACATTGTGTCTGTCCCCTGACACCAAGTCATAAGGATATGCCATGGTTAGCAAACAAGCTCTCATGGAATGATGAATATTGCTATGATCATTGCTTCAACATTTATTTCAAACTAGGATAAAACAGTGTACAGCCTTGTCCAAGCTTCCTTCTTTATTCATATCAATCAGACCTGCTTTCGTTGGATAGTTGCATGTTGAAATTCAACCCAGATCCTCTCCACAAGTGCAATTCAAAATGACGGAGAAAGAAAGACGTCATACTACACAACCTAGGAAGATATTATGTTGACATCAGATCGTCATGTAAATATCAAAAGAACAATAACTGAACTTTTAATTTGTTGTTTGGTTGATATGCCTCATTGTATGTTTAGTAAGACCAAAGGTTTAATAGGTGTGAGATTATTTTCCATTTCATCATCTTGTGATTGTACCCATGACATAGACCATTCTGGAACAGAGGCTGAAAATGGCCGAAAACAAACTGAATTAATGTTTGGATAACCAGCAAAAGATCACACTACAGATCCAACCCAGTGAATAGATTATCTACAGCTCTGTGTTGTGTGTTTCCCCTACCACACCACACTCTCCTCCCTCCCAACTGTACAGTACACCTGCTCACATAATGCTATGCTCATTGATCTTTAATAATGACTCTGAACATATCCTGCTATTCAGGTCTGTTTTTGATAACAACAAGAAAAAGAGAATCAAATGTGTCACATATAACTACGCATAATTGCATATGATGTACACCAAGTCTGTGGGGTCCCAGTGTTCTGCCTTGGGTATTTGGACGCAAGGAGCCATGTATTGACACCATACACAAGCCCTCCCCCCCCCCCCCCCCCAGTTATGGAGCTAATAGCAGTTGTTGTTTTTTAATGCACTGCTTTGTGCTGTACCAGTAATTATAACTATCATGTTTTGTACCCAGACCCATGTGAGATGTAATGGTGTCTGAGCACGATATTTTATAGTTCAGCAGAAAATCCATGTGCTTAGCCACGGAGACAAATGAATCCCATAGCAGGTAAATGAGTGGGGAGATACCACGTTGTTACCACAGTCATCCAAGAACTCTACTACATGTATGACTGGCACTCCTTCTGTCAGTAATGTATACATTCTGCGATAGAGAAAAGTGGTTCCCAACAAGTGTTCAAGTGTCCCACCTGTGAACAAAACATGAACATCACAGTGGGAGGGGCCAGTGGTCTCCCTCAGAACCTCGATCTTGGATTTGAAGTGGAAGTAGCTGCTTGTGTCCAAGATTACAAGTAACAGTGACATATTTTTTTATGAATGTATAGATGGACGCAATGGTACACACTGTCATCTCATGTGCACTATCTGCCCTGAACACCACAAGTGCAGCAGAAAGCTTTTCAAGCACACTGTAACAGTCATAGGCTTTCACTTTAGCTGGTCTGTGTACTGTGGAATTCTTCCTAGCCTAAATTTTGATCCACCCATGCCCGAAAACAAAATTAATTTCAAACCATGAACGTGACCCAAAATGTATATTGGCATATGCATGGGTTTTGACCGTACTAAAATATTGGTGTCAGTTTCAAGCTGCATTATAGTAACCACACAACACAACTTCAAGCTGTGTCCTGTGTACCAAATCATGTTTTCAGGATCTTGCAGCAAAACATCGGCAAGGATCACTCTTAAAAGTTATTAATGCACAATGCTACAAATTTAAAGCACAAAAAAGAAACTAAAGCTTTAACAGGTAACGAGCAGTTATCCAGGGAAAAAAATATCCATCCTTTCACTAGTTTGAAGCAAAAAAAAAAAATAGCGGATATGAATTTGGCTAACATAAAAAGACTGCATTGTCAAATCATATTCATAGAGCTACATTTATTTGTTGATCAAGTTACAGTAAACTTTTTGGCTTACTTTGTAAGAGAGACAACTCCAAATCCAATGGTCCTTCACCAAAATCCATAAATTCAGAGGTGTGATTAATATTAATACTACCTCGGATGTTCTGTGCATAGGTATAGCGAACGTGCATGATCAGCTTCCAATCCCCTACTATAATCTCTGGCATGGCTGTGTAGGAAATTAGGTTTGATATTTAGGTATTTGTGGTCGCGGGAACAAGAGGTGATGAGATCTAGGTTAGTAGTCTAAGCCCAAAAGCATGTCAAAGACAAGTGGTAATGGCTACAACTGGAACAATCCCTGGAAGGTAGATATAGTATACATCAAATGGAATGGATTTTCACATACAACAATTGCAGGGGGTGTGGCAGCTAGTTGACTACTGCTAAAGGTCTAATGCAGGTACTATACAAGCAAGGTTGTTTATCCATCAGATACCAACAACCCATCCATCCTGGATGAGCTGCATTAAGCATCCATTTGCTTGAATTTTAGTCTGTAAGCCAATGAAATTGCCTTACAGAGCATTGGCGCGTATGTCGAGTGCTATACCATGGCCAGATTAGATTTCCTCAAACTATTGAGGGCTCAGTGGGTGTGGTCATCATGGAACACTGCAGCTAACTTCTATTGATGTCCTCATTTATGAGGAGGAGGGGCCAGAGATGGAGGCACTAATGGTAAAAGGAAGAATTTTTTAAAAAGCAAGCTGATAGCATAATATGTAAGAGGGTGTGGCCACAGTCCAAAGGTAAGCCAATCAAATACACCCACAAATTAATACATGAACCCCTTGCACACACATAGTCCACACACACACACACACACACACACACACACACACACACACATACGCACGCACACACACATTACATACCATAATGCTGGCTGCATTTGCAAATACGTGTACATGTACACACAGATACACACACCCAAACATTCCTTGTCATGTTTGCTGGAAAAACCATAGATTGTTTAGACAACTGTGACAGGGATGCATATGCGCATAGCAGCCATCAGTGTGTGCCTTCACCAACAAAATGCTACGATGACACTGGCACTAACTTTGAAGCCCGCGTATACCCGACACGTAACCGTTTAGCTCGGGCTTGCGTACTTCTTTTTTATTCTCACAAAGCTTCAGCCCAATTAACTTCAGCGGCGTGGGTTCCTGGAACCGGACAGACGAGGATATAGATAAACCAAATACATAAACAGATTTGACATCTTCGGGATTGAACCTGACCAAGTTTGATTTTTGCACCAAAAGTCATGAAAATTTTCAAAGTCACTAACCGAGGCTTGGACGATGGATACATAAGCGAGTTACAACTAAAAACCTAAATTTCTAAATATTTGAACCGTTGAGTATCGGGAGTTTAAAAGTTTAGATTTTTAAAGCGAAAACCAAGTAAAATTATAAATAAGGCAACTGGGAATGAGGGGATAGAATTTAGTCCGAATCGTACAAGGTAGTAAAATTCCAAACAAGTTTGAGCATTCGGCCATTTGAAGTTTAGAAGTTTAGATATTTATATGCGCGGTGACGTATATTCCAAACGACTAAACTTGCGGTGCAGTAATTAGAGGTTGGATTAACTGCTGATGAAATCTATGACGTATTAGGGTCTGCGAACGAGACTAATATTATCTGTATGCGAAACCAATATGTCGTCTCATCGGTCCCACTCATGACGAGGTAGATATTTGTACATGTCGGGTATTTGAAGTTATTCGAAAAAGCTTCGGCTATCATAAGCATACCGGGCAGTATGATAATCCTTCACGACCCACAAAGGTGCCACCAAAGTATTGCTGCCGATTAACACCAATGAACTGTAAAGCCATGTCTAGCTCTTTGACAAAAGGGCCTTCATTTAAAGGAAACTCCCTTGTAACAACTGCAGTGCTAGCAGCTATCTTGGTTTCCTAAGGGTGCATATTAACTCTGATGCATCTTTATTTTCTCATTTTCTTACCAGTTGCTTTACAATTTTAGATGTATTGGCAGATTGGTGTAGTAGATCTGCAGTCAGTGGATTGGACTCTCCAATGAGCACAGCCATGTAAGTGGCCAACTGCTGTAAAACTGATTCAGATTGTTTTGCTTCCTGTAGCTCAACTTTGTACTGGTGAAGCCTTTGCAACTCTTGGCTGTACAAAGAGTACCTAGACTGGCACTTCAGTGTGGTAGAAGGCTAGCTCCAAGTCTAGACTGTGGCAAAAATCTTCAAACAATTCAAAGAGCTTTGTAAAAATCCCCATAGTGATATGAAGGCCAGGTGGGCAGATCTATTTTAGTACAATGTAAATACATTAGCATGCATATCATGACTGAGTACCTGTTCAGTAGGGATGTCAAAGATGGGTTCACAGATACAATTATAAAACTGTTGGGCTGTTTTCCTGACTCCATCTGATGCAAGATATTTTTGATGGTGAGTATGGATTGGATGTAGGGATCTGGGTGGAGCATGGCCACGTGCTGAGAGAGGCGTTGCCATATTCTTGTTGGGGATTAAGCAATACAAGCATGGATATGATCCTGTTGTGTATGAGACATCACTGTGAGCTAATGATGGTGTACTATCCACATACCACAAGCTCCAGACAATCCATACATCGTGGATAGGAATTCGTAATCGCCACACACAAAAACCTTGACTGTATACCCCCTAGGTTACATGTATGGATGCAATTCTCACACTCGAGCATCCTACTGTACAATAATGCTCACCTCCATGTCATTCCCTGTAGGTGTTCCACTTGCTCCTTGTATCGCTCAAGGGCTATGTGCAAGTTGGTGTAGCTATCATCAGCCTCAAAACAACAAAACACACAGGTGTTGTTCACAGAGTTGGGAGCAGCAACATTGACGATCTGAGTGTTCATTTTGAATGTTCCGCCTCCTTTGTCCCCTCCCAGTTTTATCCATATCTCACTAGCTGGTATAACGTCATTGTGCCAGGTCAGCCTGCCAGCGCTGTGCACAATATAAGGGTCATGTGGTGGTAATTAATGTTTGGTATAAACCATTACCGATCATTCTCCTCCAATAGCTCAACAACCTTGAGGATCAAGTCAAGAATGAACACCAAAGGGGCTCCTCGAAACTCTTCTCCACCTGATGGTAGTGAGAAGGAAAATGGAGCAAGTTCTCCTTTTAGGTTTTCTCCAACTGCCTTCCTAGAAGCATGGCGCATTCTTTCCTCACATGCCAGGGAAATGTTTGATGCTTTCAGCCACCTGGGAAGACAGTTACATCACATTTGACAGTTAAGGTATGACTGCAATGCTTTATACCTTCGAAGTATTCGTATCTTGTTCCAGGGTATTGCAAGGCCTACTTTAATGGCTAGCACCTCTGCTGGTCCAATTTTTATCTCATCAGAGATGCCAGCCTCCTTTAGCAAGGCCCTCCGTTGTTCATCTCCTAGTGAGAGCACTTCATTCTGAAGGAGCACAGATGGCTGTCCACCACTAACAACCCTTTGAATGGCCTGCAACTCAGAGCATCTTGACTTGAGGGACGGCTGTGGTTGAATTGTGAGGGTTTGTAATGCGCATGAATGTCACTGGCTAAACAGAGTGGTCAGAGCATAAGTGGTAAACATTGTGTGTTGTTGACATTGAATACACTTACTGTTCCCCCTGTACCAAGTTGGATGATCCCTTTTGAACTAGTGGAGATGGCCCTCTTCAGTAACCCAGCTGCTGCTCTTTCTTCACTAGCTGTGAGTGTCAGCACACACTCATGCTCTTCGTAAGCTCCAGCCCTCATGTCTCTACTACAGCTCACACAGTGTACCACAACATCCTTTAACAACAGTAGTACTAAGTGGGAAACTGGCTGGAGGAGTGGCAGAACTATTGGCTGCTGCGAAAAACAGCAAGGACAGTGCACTGAGGCTGTTGTTACCACCCACTGTATTATACATTGGGCACATGCCAGTGTACTGCATGGCAGCTGTATCGGTTGAGCCAGGATGTCAACGCATAAAGGGCACTCCAGTTGGTTTAATACTGAAACAGACAGATTGTCTTTTGATAGTGGTGGTCTTGGAAAAGGATGCTCAGGTGAGATGATTGGACGGGGGGCTATGCTATTGATCCTTGAAATGATCATATTAGGGGTTACACCTGGGATGCGGCCTCTGCCAGTAGTTGGTCTGGCCCCTTTAGGATTGCCACCTTTTGCACTGGCATGAAAGTGCTCACACATCTGTAGAGATGCATTTTTAGTGACATGTTCCCCACGTACACCTTTTACCTTGCATTCCTGATTAGAATGCTTCTCCCACTGGAACAGAACAACAGCACTCCTGTGATGTACCTTATTCTTCATGGCACTTATCACCCTGTCCATTGACAGTTTGCAACACTTACACATGCTTTCTGGATGTATGTGTAGGTCATCACCACTGGTGTCAATACCAAATGCTGTCTGCAGCTTTTCTGCTATTGCCTTGCACTGATATGCAATACTTTTTGTTTTAACCTTTGTCAAACGTTGTCCACACACCCTGCAATGTTGCTGCACTTGTTTAATGTGATATTCAGTTCCTATTTGTTGAAAACAATGCGCGTATATTGTCAACAATCATATTTTATTCATAAAAAACACCGAGGGATTTCGGGATTACAGAAAATTCGTCCACTCATCAGGTACGTGCTAATTAGCATAACCATGTGTGATAATTGAGGAGACGGCAAGCTTACCTTCGGGACAACTTCCAGATGGCTGTCCTATGGATGTTTCTATGCACCCCTCCATTATGTCTTCCGCGTGGCCTTATGTAAACACGCTGCGCATAATGCATGCGTTTAATGTAGAGCATGCGTGACGAGTGTGTAATAGTCTACAGTCGTGTAGGACGCTATTTAATATCACAGAAGAGTACCAACAACGTTGGAACATGCATCAGACATAATTAGGTCTTCATCATTGTTTTTATTGCTATTACCGAATATTCCAATTATAAACCTAGTTTCCAGCCGCAAACAGCCGTGTCTAACTAGCTTATAACGGGTGCGCCACTGGCGCAGGCCGTGCTCAAACGCCCGTATAAAAGGCGCTTGGATTCAACCGGAAATCACGTGAGCTCAACATCCTCAGAATGGCGTAGTTTTGTAAGCTCTTAGGATTCTCACCCACACTTGCTGGTTACGTCGTTTTTACGTTGTTATGACGGGCAGATCAAGTACTTCTTAGTACTCGATCGCGCGCGTTTATTTGCTCACGAGGGCAGACTGTACGTAGAAGTTATTCTGGCGTTCGTGACTGGCAATGACGTATTTCCAGTTCTACCAACAGGATATGGAAAAAAAATTGTGTTATGCGTGCCTGATTTTATTTGACCATCTGCTGGATTAACCAAGGACAGTCTATAATTACTGCTTTCAACAGGACCATTATGAAGTGACAGTTCCTTATGCGCCAATGACCGCCAAGTATTAAGTATACGCGTTCTTTACTCTCTGACGGTCTTCCATCTGAAAAACTTCGTCTTTCTGTAACTATAGATCTTTCCCACACTCCATCTCTACAAATTGGGACTTGCTAACATGAATACATTTAAGCGTATAAACTGCAAACCACACATAACATACCAGAGGAACCGATTAAATGCGACAGTTGTTACCCGGCTGATAGTAGTTGGGACCCCAGACTACAGTGTATTTCACGTAACAGATATCTATACAGCAGGTTGCTTCTAATAGCAGATATTGATCCTTGTCCTGAACTATTATGTATAACACTGATCAGAATAATGAAATGCATATCAGACCTAAAAATAAAAATTGAGCCTGAACAAGGCAGTCCTATTGACAGTAGAGCCATAGCTTGTTAAATGCTTCCTTGATGAGTCATGGTGCACAATTGGCTAGGTAGTGAGTGAAGTCCAAGAAGAGGTGCATGTAGCACTGGCAGAGAAGACAATCATTAGAGTGGCTATACATTTGTGACGTACATAGTCTATTGGAAACCCCCTGGTGATAGTCGCTCTGATGATTCTCTTCTCTGCCAGTGCTATATGCACCTTTTCAAAGGACTTCACTCACTACACTGGTAGCCAATTGTGCACCATGACTCGTCAATGAAACATTAATCTAAAAAATGCTCAGTAGAAACAGAACAGGCTAGTTCCTATACCTGAGTGTACTCAGGCGTACATATAGCCACTTCATTCTTTCTGCAGTGTTCATACTTAAAGTGTCTTCCAATGTGTAACTTGCGAGGCACATATGAATGCATACATGTGATTGAAATAGCATATCTCATGAATAGTAAGATGAAGGTGGCTCTGCTACACTATCCAATCACTTCTTTGTTGTAACCTGAATACATGCAGAGCATCAATGATAGGTACAGCAGTTTTTGTCCACAAATGCCTAAATCATGCCATGTATGGGACATCCTATATACCACTACATCCGCCGTCCAACACAGACTTCATATGGCACTAGATCTCTTTTTAGGCAAGCCACAAAAGATACAGCCAGTGTGTTTTCTCATGACATGATACTACGTAATCATGTTTTGATGTGCATGCGTTAAATTGAAGGTATTGTAAGTGTGCATTTTAAGCATTTTCATGGGTACCTTCAAGTCACAAAGAAATGTCCACTGTCTAATACGCCATTTAAATCATTCACATGATCACTCAGCTTGCAATAATATTCCAGCTGGCATTTTTAATTTCTAATTCTGCACGAGTCTTTCATCGACCAGTGAGAATAACAGTTCAATAGAACACAAAATACAAATATCTGATAGACCTTTTGTTCTCTCTATTACATACATACATACATACATACATACATACATACATACATACATACATACATACATACATACATACATACATACATACATACATACATACATACATACATACATACATACATACATACATACATACATACATACATACATACATACATACATACATACATACATACATACATACATACATACATACATACATACATACATACATACATACATACATACATACATACATACATACATACATACATACATACATACATACATACATCATACATACATACATACATACATACATACATACATACATACATACATACATACATACATACATACATACATACATACATACATACATACATACATACATACATACATACATACATACATACATACATACATACATACATACATACATACATACATACATACATACATACATACATACATACATACATACATACATACATACATACATACATACATACATACATACATACATACATACATACATACATACATACATACATACATACATACATACATACATACATACATACATACATACATACATACATACATACATACATACATATCCAATGCATAGAGACTGAGGTGATTGAGTCCATTTTGTAACATTGAAGTAAAATAAATAATAAGAATAATCAAAAATACCAGCTCAGCATTAAATTGGCTTATGTGAAATTATTTGCTTCATACCATTTCCAAACATATAATGCAAATTTTAACCCAAACCTCAGTTATTGCTTTTTACGAATAATATTTCTGTAAACTTGAATGAAATTGTTTGCAGTTGTTGTGACCGTTACTTTAAATCTCACATGTGAGGATGAGGGGGAAAGGGGTAGTACATATAAACAGTGTGTATACTGAGAGGCAAAATAATTCTGCATCTAAGGCTTCACTGCACACTATCCAAGGGTGTTCACTTAGCTAGCTTTTGTTTGGAAAAACATCACTAGCATACCCTCCTAGATACACATGACATTCATTAGACTTTGTGGTGCTTGTATCTATGACTGATAATAGTCGCCCTATCTAAGAGACAAGGTCATTAGTGTGCTCAAAGCAGAGGATCAAGCCACACGTGCCTTTGACACACAGCTCAGCTAGTTTGAACAGATGAAGCTCACTGCTTCACTATGAGTTTCAGCTTGACTTTGTGCCCCTTGATCTGAAGCTTCTGGTCTAGTCCTACAAGCGTTTGCACCATCAAGGAAAAGCTATCAAGTGATACTATTCTGCTCTTGTTCTCCATTAACCCTTGCATGTCATTGATCAAGAATCACAGTACAATACCATAAAAGGTAGTGAAGAAGGGGTAAGGGATGGGACACCCCAACTGAAGAGCAAGAGTTTTGAGATGGGGGTTAGGGAACTGGAGGCTTGGTGGACAACCTTCAAACACAGCAGCAGAGCCATCTAGGTCCACCAAGCCCCCGGTACCTCCTCCCAACTCAAAACTCTCGCTCCTCAGTTGGGGTGTCCCATCCCTTACCCCATCTTCACTACCTTTTATGGTATTGTACTGTGATTATTGATAGAGGATGTTCTAATTAGGTACAAAACTTGTTTCACTATCTCAGCCAACTGCACGAGTGTTGTTCAAAACTATTTCACATTTCTAGCATGCATATAACAGCACATGTTTGAGACCATGGTAACAGACTAAACATAACTTGATGTGAGTTGCATGAGGAATGACATCTGATAGTGCTCTAGACTTCACACTGCTTAATAGTTAGGAAAAAGCTTACATGGTCCCATAAACAGTGACTACGGACTCATAGACATCATTCCATCAGTGACCATGGTTACATGTGTCCCAACATTGGTTTGACAAAGTACAAGGTGGTTTTCAAAAAACAAACAAAACCCTACCTTTCCACCCTAGAACCGAGCATCAAAACCTTAAAAGGTACTGAAGAAGGGGAAACAAATGTAAGGGATGGGACACCCCAACTGAAGAGCAAGAGTTTTGAGATGGCCATATGCAATGAAGTAATTAAGTGATGAAGTTGAATATAAAAGTCCATCCAAGTTGTTCAGAGTATCAGCAGAAACATCTTCAATGACAGAAAGATAAACTAAATGGCTGCATCATTGCTTAACAAGCAAGGGTCATGTACATTATCACCTGCCCATATCTAGTTCCCAGACCACCGTACCTCGTACCCAGATGACCACCTGAAGCTCAAACCACCATAATCCCATCCTACATAGTACCCCAGTCTAACTTGCCTGCTGTCTACCTGTGTTCAAAACAGGGTCAAACATTGACCCTCATAGAAACATCTATTTCATGTCAGGGGGTGTACACATGTTTTCAATTGATGGCATACTCAGGGATGGACCCAAAATAGCAGAAGTTTGCAAATGAATGCACAGCTTTTAAACAAACAGTACTAAAAGCGGCTAGCAGATTCAGTAGTTATAGCCTAGTTCAAGATAAACATTTATTTAACAAAATCAATAAACTTAAACGTTGGTTGAAATCGTGACCAAATATTCACAAACAATTAAGGTTATAACGGATTTTGTTGTTCCTAATGTAATAAATAAAGCAAAAACTGGTTATTGACCACAGTTAACTTACCTCAGAGGTGTGTGAGCAGCCTGAGAGGTGTGATGAGATGGAGGCAGATTAGCTCTGTTAGGCAAAGAGGCACCGTTCAAAAGGTCCTTCAACAGGCCTGCTCCATGATAGGGTCCTCTGTGCTAGGAAGAGCTTGTGACCATGTCCATGGTGAACCTCTCTGCATGTTCTAAGAAGAAATCAAAGGACCAGCAGCTGTACACTCCACAAAGCAAGGGATTAGCAGCTGTACACTCCACAATACAAGGGTCCAAGTGACACTATTGTTTGAAGCCACACCAGAGGACATTGACAAGGCTTAGTGGAAAGATGTTCTCTACCATAGGAAACAATTCTGAACAGCTTCTCACTCAAATCCAGAGAATGATGAGAGCTGGCCTTAGATTGACTCCTTGCATGGTTCCCAGACCATTCCAAGCATCATCACAGCATAGTTTATAGCATTACAGAACGAGTGTGCAAAAACATATCATCACTTTGTGCAAGACTCTAGGACATGCCCACAGACCCCGCCCATCCCATTCTGACCATACAGTGCAAGTTCATGCAGCTGCACATGATAGTATAGTTAGGTAATTATTGACTTTCATTCTTGTCTGGAACAGTATACATGTAGTCAGTCCACAAAGCCATAGGTAGCCATAGCTCTGGACAAGACGTAGTGCAATGGAGGTGCCTAATGGCTGGGCAGATACTCTGTCATGACCATTATGGACATCCATAGCATACATGTACTGAAAAGCTCACACTAGCATAGACATGCCCCTCCTTCCCTCCCCTCCCTCTCCCCAATCTGTTACGCAATATTCACTGCAGTTAATTAGGTCATGCAATTATTCAGCCACCTCACTAGAGATCAGTATCTATGGGAAAGCAAGTAATTTGTTTTTTACGACATGTACATATTCACAATTGGCTTGTGGCAAACATGCGCTTTTAAATATTCTTTTTTAAAGAAAGCGTTAACTAATTGTCTCACTACACTGTAATATCTAAAAATAGAACACTCGATGTAATAAATGTTCCTATCAGTGTCTTCCTGTTCCATATGCAGAATTGCTCTCTAACTCAATTGCATTGCCCTCTTTCTTATTAATGCCCACCACCTCAAATGTAGTAGCAGTAGTAGTAGGGACTGGGGGAGGGGACTTGGTAGTCTTAGAAGAGAACCTTCTTGGGTTGTTGCAACCACATATTATGATGGCAGTCACCAAACCTCCCAGAGAGAAGGAGAGGATAAATGTCATGGCAACTGATGTGCCAATGGAGGCACCACATGAAGCTGAGGAGAGGAACATGAGTACATGAGTAGACTTGGATGTGTTAATGTTGTACAATGTGTCACTATGGAAACGTGTGTATGCAATTCAGCAATGAATGGCATACACAGGAGGGTGGTCTCTAAATAGAGAAAAAGCATTCATGCAATCGCAAAGCCTGAAGCACAACAGTGTGACACAAAAGGAAAACTTGTTGTCACGACAACAGATCCTAGTGTAACACAATGCATGCACTGAAGAGATACATTTCAGTTGAGTACTTCATCATATCTCCCCATACCGATGACACCTACACCTCATCTCCCACACCTCCCCATATCTCCCCATACCAATGACACCTACACCACACCTCGTCTCCCACACCTCCCCATATCTCCCCATACCTATGACACCTACACCTCATCTCCCACACCTCCCCATACCCATGACACCTACACCTCATCTCCCACACCTCATCTCCCACACCTCACCAAGTGCAAACTGTACTCACATGTAGATGAACTTATTATTGGCACAGATGACGCCATGAAACTGAAGAACACCTTCACACCTCCAACCACTGGACCAGCACAGTTATTAGAGTTAGTGTTGGTAGCTGCTGCCTTGCAGTAGTACATCTGACCACTGGTGAGGCCTTGTAGGGAGACAGTCACCTCTGTGCCTCTGGTAGTGGAGATGTTGTACACACTTGAGTTGGGAGGAACAGAGGGATCAGTACTGCAGCACACCACACAATAGAAGAACGGGTTGTTTGAGAATGAGCAACCAATGGATGCAATGACAGCAGTGGGTGTCATGGAAACATTTATTATTCATGTAATGTAGTTAATGATTTGGTTGCTTGTTGCTGTACCTATATACACAGAGGAAAGTGAAAAGCTTCTAGACATTCATGTAACCTCGCTTTGTGACCATTAAATGTTTTAGTAATTAAAAGAACTTAACAATAAATTAGTTGAGCACAAATATACCACATTCACATACAGGGGAATAATGTTGGAGCATTTTAACTTTCTGTGCTTAGTCCGTACTATTGTACTGTGCCACAACATCAGCAAGACATAACTAAGCATGATGTATAGGGTAGTGATGCAACAGGGGCAGCTGCAATACATGTGTCCAGAGACTCGTTAGGTTCACTCTCTCAACCACTCAAGGATGTATTGGCCCCGCCCATTCTGCAATGTAAAGCAACCCATTGGAGGATGTTGCCTAGACACTTGGTGGGGGTGGGGGTGAAGGACATGGCAATAGATGCTTGAGGGGCATTATGTGGAGTTGTGATGGGGTCTATTGACATGTCTAATCGGTAATCAAATATCTTCATGGCTCGAAATGTAGCACTAAGTTTTATTGCACAGAAATGTTACTTCAATTTATGCATGCAGCCATGTATCAGATCACTTACCATATATGGTAGTGGTGCTCTTAGGACCCACATCTCCATCCTTTTTCACTGATGCCACAGAGATGACATAACTGGTGGAAGCCACAGACACTGGTACAACATAGAAGCATTGTGGTGTGGCACAGCTTGTGTAGCCATGGATACCACCACCCAGGTACACTCCATATATGGTCACAGCACCTCCCTGGAGAGGGGAGGAGGGAGATGATGGGGACACACCATAAGATCCCTTACCACTGGCGTCCATGTTATCTCAAGGTGACGAAGAGTGTTGTTGGGGTTAAAGACAGACACAGCCTTGATGGCAGGTGGTAGTGCCACTGTGAATATTGTGTGTGTGTGTGTGTGTGTGTGTGTGTGTGTGTGTGTGTGTGTGTGTGTGTGTGTGTGTGTGTGTGTGTGTGTGAATACATGTGACATGTGACCACATTCAATAAAAAGTTTCATACTTTATCACAAGTGAGTGTGTGACTTGTGTACACACATACACAAAGCGACACGACCGTAGCTTTGAGGCTTACATGTCCACTTGGTGAGTGAAGTCCCATTGCTGGAGCCAGCACAGTTGATGGCCACCACAGAGACAGTGTAGAGTGTGTCACTGACCAGTCCAGTGAAGGTGTGGGTGTACACTGGTGATCCATTATCAGCCATGACCACAGGACTACTACTGTCATTGATAGTGACACTGTAGCAGGTAGGAACACCACCAGTAGTGGGAGGGGTCCAGGTCACTGTCAGCTGGTCCACAGATGGACTGGTTACTGTCATGTTCCCAACAGGACCAGGGTAGGCTGGGGTGGAGGGGAAGGCATGATATCTTAAGGGACTGAGAGAGGAAAGGGAAAACGAATACTATCTAATTGTTGCACTGCAGATGTGCTTTCATAATTAGGGGAGGGGAGGGGAGGGGAGGGTGAGGGGGTGAGGGATTTATACTAATAACAATTATATGACATACCAATTACATTGATGGTTGCCATGGAGACAACAGTAGTGATAGAAGTGTTGAACAGGTTGGTGTTGGAGCATGTCACAGTGCTACCATTCATAGCAGCTGTAATGTTCACAGTCAAGATGGAGGACAGACAGTATGTGGGATCAGAGGACTGTATGCTGGAAGCTCTGTAAGCTCCACATATGTTAACTCCAGTTTGACCCTGAGCTGAACATTGTTGACTAACAAGCTGAGACAGTCTTATCTTATCAGGGAAATTATTGGTAGGACAGGTGCCAGTGGGCAGGATCCAGTCAGTAAGACCAGCAGCTGTTCCACTGGTGATGGTACAGGTGTAGGTCACCACAGTGTTGGGACATATACTTGATGTACAGTTATCTCCACTGGCAGTGCGACATGGAAGACTCTGTGTGGAGCCTGGAGAGAAAAACACACTTATCATGTGTGGACACAGAATGACATATCGCTATCATCAAGGAGAAATGAAGACAAGTGTAAAGTATTAGGGTAAGCCTGGAGAGGTAGAGGTTAATCTAGAAATGCAGGGATCAGTGAGAACAAAGGAATGGATATATACTGGCAAGAGGCTAATTACCCTTGAAGAGTACTAAACATGGTCATTGCTACACAGCATACCTCTCGTGATTTGGTAGTGAAGTAGAATTATCACCAGTTTCAATTTCTCCATTGTCTGCAGCAAACAACAGTAACAGCACAAATTCTTTCACGACAGATGACCACAACAGATGATCTAGAAATTGTAAAAAAAGTGGACTTTAAAAAAAAATGTAAGGCAGCCAACATGCTGTCTATCCTTTCGTTATAGTAGTGTAGTTTTTCATACGCACGTGCATTGATACATGTTCCTTTATTTGCACATGTATGGCTTGGCTGGGTCTTCAGCCTACAGCTGTGTATATGGTGTGTCTATGGTGTGCAGTTACTGTATTCTGCATTCTGAGTACTGTACCCTGCATACACGTTTTAATTCTTTTTATGTGAGCACCATATGGGAATACCTTCTCATATTCTACTTAATGCACACCACCACAGCAGCCTTCAATGCACGCTTCTCTCCCTCCATATACCTCTCTATATATAGGTACCATATCCTCTTCAATAGGCCCCTCCCCCCAAAATTAGAGCAATGAAAAAGTAACACGTGTGATTTCAGACTGGTTACCTACTGTTTTAATGAGCAGTTGAATTTTGCAGCAAAGTTAAGAAACGCTGACACCCATCATGGAAAAAGCAGCTAACCAGAAACAACTTATCAGAGAAAATGGTGATCAGGTGGTGATGATGATCAGGTGGTGATGATGATCAGGAGGTGATGATGATCAGGTGGGGGAAGCAAGTGCCAGCGATTGTTTCCAGTGTGAGATCTATCAAAAGGGAGTGGCCAAAGGAACATCCCATGTCATGTGTGTGGTTGGCTCAATCTCATGCATGGCCAAAGTGTCAGAGAATGATCTTCAACAAGGAGAACACAAGGGCAGAAAGATTCATGCAGCAGTCACTACATGTGTATTGGTTGAGGTTACAGAACACTATGGGAATATTGATGTTTCCAAAAGCAAACAAAACAGTGGCTTCAAAACAACATTGTCTGTGGATTGAGATGAGCAACAAGCTAGGTGACACAAGGAAATATTCTGGGTCCACTTTGGACTTAAATAACTGCTTGACTGTTATCAAGCAAGCCTCTAGACATGACATCAAAAGATGAGGCAGTGTCTGATGGGCCAAGAATACTGTAAATGTATCTGATTGGCCCAGCTGCACGCTGGTTGGGGATAATATAATAGCCTGCTGCATTCTGTTTGGACTGCCAACCACTGTTCATTTATAACTTGCCCCACAGTGATGCTGGCATAGTGATGAAGGGAGACCTCTTCAAAGCGTACACGTAAAAAGACAAGTGACATATGCACACATACACATCACATACGGTGCACACACGTACGCACACGTACACAATAACTACACTACCACGCTACCAATTCGAACGATTGTTTCGTAATATAAAATCCATCATCCCATATTTGAGAGTTGTACTAACTAAACACCACTACACACACGTGACACTACGCACTATTGAAAGTGGCTGACCTCTCCAAAAGACGACTCTTTGTGGGCGGAAAATTAAGGCTTTGTTGCTCGCTTTGTTGAAATATTAATGGCATTATTATATTTCTGTCGTTTCCGCGAAAAGGATGCAATAGAATTTTAAAGCTTGTGTCGATTGCTAATTAGAACACAATGTAATATATTTTGAGATCTGATAGAGCTTTTGTTCTCTCCATTGTGATGAAAGGTTTTCAAAAGACCGTGAAAAGGTTTTCAGTGTAGCACCCACGAATAATAAGGCACCGTTATGTGACGTCATACCAAATCGAGGTGCATGGGGTGATGTCACTGAAAGCTTGAGGTAGTTTTGGATCTTGTCTTGGAAACACGCATGGCCACCAACACTCCCAGAAAGAAGACCATGATAAATGTAATGGAGAAGGTTATACCAACAGCAGTAGAAACATCAATGAAGGGCACATGGCTGGCTGCAAAGTGACATCACACATAGAATGTGACACAAGAATGCTATTTAAACCTCCCAAGACAAATGTGAAAGTGAACATTTTTATCCAACATTCAAGCCCATAACTGCAATAACATGCAATGTGATATTCATGACCTGATCTGTCAGACCATTCCAGCCTCATGTGGCATCATTGATTAAATGCAACATAAGGTTGTTTGTAGGAGAAGATTGGTAGACAGATCCACATCTTGTGGTGGAGATCAGGTGATCCACACCACATGGTGGAGATCTGGTGATCCACACCACATGGTGGAGATCTGGTGATCCACACCACATGGTGGAGGAGATCAGGTGATCCACACCACATGGTGGAGATCAGGTGACCCACACCACATGGTGGAGGAGATCAGGTGATCCACACCACATGGCAGTAGGATTAGGGTGTCACCAAAAAGAAGCTGTTTCACCCCATTCTGAATCCGTCCTCAAATTTCACCTGTCACCCTTCTTTCAATGAAACCACACTTGGACGCCATACATGTCCTAGCTACACCATACATGTCCTAGCTACACCATACATGTTCTAGCTACATCATACATATCCTAGCTACACCATACATGTTCTAGCTACACCATACATGTCCTAGCTACACTATACATGTCCTAGCTATACCATACATGTCCTAGCTACATCATACATGTTCTAGCTACACCACACATGTCCTAGCTACACCATACATGTCCTAGCTACACCATACAATACTGAGGTAGTGTCCTAGCTACTGACATAAGACCTCCAGGTGGGTGTGTCCTAATGTCATGGCAACTCACAATTATCCCACATTAACTATTAGTGACCATGGCTTTGACGAGGTGTGAATGTAACTAGTACATGTAATGGAGCAGCTGGAGTGGTCACTGATGTGAAAGACCAGCTGTCCCTACATCATGCTATGTCACAGGATGCTGCACTTTGGCACATTCCAATGCTTGAAAACTACCTTTAATTTACTACTCATGATGTGCCTATCATTATGTATGTGTGTGTGTGTGTGTGTGTGTGTGTGTGTGTGTGTGTGTGTGTGTGTGTGTGCATGTGGTGTGTGTGTTATTGTATTAGTTTTGTTTTCCTGACAGTTTTCATGCACAGGTTGAGACATATCAAAACATAAGCTTTAATTTAGGCGCATAAACCAAAGCACACCCATTCACATGTAATGATAAGCATGGTACCACCTTGTCAAGGCTTTGGAAATATTGCCGATGGTGTACACACCAGATGTTGAACTACAGATATTTTATTCTACACATCTGTTCTCTCACCTGCTCCACACACACCCAACAGCACATAGCAACACACACACACACGCACACACACACACACACACACACACACACACACACACACAATAAAGCACTCCAACAACAGAGCCAGGGTTATTGAGGTGGAGGAAGGAAGTGGAGCTAGGCTGGATGGACACACCCTATTGCTACATATCTGCCATAGAAGCTACAGGCCAAGCTGTGGAACCATTCAAGCTAGTATCCCTGGTCATGTGTGTGGTGTTTGGATCATAGCCACACCCACCCATATGCAAATAAGACATCAGCATTCCATCTTGTTTTTAACTCTATTAAGAGCACACCTCCTTCCTTAAATCAAGTGGTCAGTCCTGGCCCCAAATTGCCATGCCCACAACCGTATCATCAGTGGCAGGTCCACACAGAGCATAGATGGCCACTGGTGGTCCATCATCTCCCTCCTTCAGAGGGGCAGGTAGTGGTGGTGGTCCATCATCTCCCTCCTTCAGAGGGGCAGGTAGTGGTGGTGGTCCATCATCTCCCTCCTTCCAAGGGGGCAAGTAGTGGTGGTGGTCCATCATCTCCCTCATTCAGAGGGGCAAGTAGTGGTGGTGGTCCATCATCTCCCTCCTTCAGAGGGGCAGGTAGTGGTGGTGGTCCATCATCTCCCTCCTTCAGAGGGGCAGGTAGTGGTGGTGGTCCATCATCTCCCTCCTTCAGAGGGGCAGGTAGTGGTGGTGGTCCATCATCTCCCTCCTTCCAAGGGGGCAAGTAGTGGTGGTGGTCCATCATCTCCCTCATTCAGAGGGGCAAGTAGTGGTGGTGGTCCATCATCTCCCTCCTTCAGAGGGGCAGGTAGTGGTGGTGGTCCATCATCTCCCTCCTTCAGAGGGGCAGGTAGTGGTGGTGGTCCATCATCTCCCTCCTTCAGAGGGGCAGGTAGTGGTGGTGGTCCATCATCTCCCTCCTTCAGAGGGGCAGGTAGTGGTGGTGGTCCATCATCTCCCTCCTTCAGAGGGGCAGGTAGTGGTGGTGGTCCATCATCTCCCTCCCTTCAGAGGGGCAGGTAGTGGTGGTGGAGTGTCAGCCATGCTGGCACATATTAAAATCATGAACAATGAACATGCCATTCAGATACCTCAATACTCATTCAAATTAACCATGGTAACAGCACCAACTTGCCTTCTTTGTTCGATCAGGGATAGCATATGTTGCTTGTTGTGTTGATGCTCACTGCTGATCAATACCTCACCATACCTATCAGAAGAGTGACATTTCGAACATCCGGGAACTGAACACATGTACGTAGCTTCATTTAGTTGTCTGAATGAAAATAATATACCATAAAGTAATTAAAATTAAGGGAAATGTGGTATTTAATAACTAAAAATAGAATTAGGTACATGATTAGCATGTAACAAAAGTAAATATAAATTTCGTTACAACTCTTATACCGTTTTAAATATGTAATATAGAACGCGCTATAAGCCCTCGGTGGTAATGAACAGATCATTCCAAGATGAGGTGGTGTTCGAAGAGGTGTCCAGAGAGGTGGGTCAGAGCTACTGTAGTCCAGGTGGAGGCTATGAAGACATAGCTGAATGTAGGAAAACCAGAACTGAGCGACATCCAGTACCTGCCATTGTGTTAGGAACAATTGTGTAACAAAATAAAAAACAAATCAACTGAACAACTATCCAAATGTAAGAGAAAGATGCACACACTGGCATTACTCACCATCTAGACATGTTGAGTGCTTTCTATATCACTTCTGTCAACACAAGTTCAATAACCTCACATTTGAATTGTGCCCACAGCCTTGAAGGTATCTGGAAAAGGATGAAAAATAAATGAGCGTGCGAGGTTATAGAATGGTGTGTTCATAGAAGCAAAATGTTATGTTCTGACATATGACCAGCAAGCAATGCCATTCTGAACCACTTAACAAACCAGCTGGAGTTGCTTACTTTGCTTGCAATCTGAGGTAAGCTTCAGTCAGGTATGGCCACCCGACGTAAACCATCTGTCCAATCATCTCTCTTGCATAGTCTTTTGTAATGGGAAGAGTCACATACATGCATATGTACAGAAACAGGTACACACTCTCTTTGAATCAAAATATGGAACCAATGGTACAACAATGCCAAATAACATACCATTTATACATAAGTATGTGTAGATGGACGAACACAGAAAGGCTAAACTGATCGAAAGCAATGATAAACCCATAGCACCTTTTTCTCCCTTACTCAGATCCATTTATCAACTAAGTGCTACTCTTACCTTGCTTGGGTGGGAAGGATTTTCAGACAGAAGTGGCTGGCCTGTTGGAACACACGGACTTTCTTCTTGGCCATGCGCACACCATGTGTGCTACATGCTTTAGGGAGGAATACACTCACTACACATCAGGGAAGAATACACTCACTACACATCAGGGAAGAATACACTCACTACACATCAGGGAAGAATACACTCACTACACATCAGGGAAGAATACACTCACTAAACATCAGGGAAGAATACACTCACTACACATCAGGGAAGAATACACTCACTACACATCAGGGAAGAATACACTCACTACACATCAGGGAGGAATACACTCACTACACATCAGGGAAGAAACACTCACTGCACATCAGGGAAGAATACACTCATGCACATCAGGGAAGAATACACTCACTACACATCAGGGAGGAATACACTCACTACACATCAGGGAAGAATACACTCACTGCACATCAGGGAAGAATACACTCACTACACATCAGGGAAGAATACACTCACTACACATCAGGGAAAATACACTCACTACACATCAGGGAAGAATACACTCACTGCACATCAGGGAGAATACACTCACGGCACATCAGGGAAGAATACACTCACTACACATCAGGGAGGAATACACTCACTACACATCAGGGAAGAATACACTCACTACACATCAGGGAAGAATACACTCACTACACATCAGGGTAGAATACACTCACTACACATCAGGGAGGAATACACTCACTACACATCAGGGAAGAATACACTCACTACACATCAGGGAAGAATACACTCACTGCACATCAGGGAAGAATACACTCACTACACATCAGGGAAGAATACACTCACTACACATCAGGGAAGATACACTCACTACATCAGGAAGAATACACTCACTACACATCAGGGAAGAATACACTCAACACATCAGGGAAGAATACACTCACTACACATCAGGGAAGAATACACTCACTACACATCAGGGAAGAATACACTCACTACACATCAGGGAGGAATACACTCACTACATCAGGGAAGAATACACTCACTACACATCAGGAAAGAATACACTCACACACATCAGGGAAGAATACACTCACTGCACATCAGGGAAGAATACTCACTGCACATCAGGGAAGAATACACTCACTACACATCAGGGAAGAATACACTCACTACACATCAGGGAAGAATACACTCACTGCACATCAGGGAAGAATACACTCACTGCACATCAGGGAAGAATACACTCCACTACACATCAGGGAAGAATACACTCACTGCACATCAGGAAGAATCACTCACTGCACATCAGGGAAGAATACACTCACTACACATCAGGGAAGAATACACTCACTGCACATCGGGAAGAATACACTCACGCACATCAGGGAAGAATACACTCACTAACATCGGGAAGAATACACTCACTACACATCAGGGAAGAATACACTCACTACACATCAGGGAAGAATACACTCACTACATCAGGAGGGAATACACTCACTACACATCAGGGAAGAATACACTCACTGCACATCAGGGAAGAATCACTCACTGCACATCAGGGAAGAATACACTCACTACACATCAGGGAAGAATACACTCACTACACATCAGGGAAGAATACACTCACTACACATCAGGGAAGAATACACTCACTACCATCAGGGAAGAATACACTCACTGCATCAGGAAGAATACACTCACTGCACATCAGGGAAGAATACACTCACTACACATCAGGGAAGAATACACTCACTGCACATCAGGGAAGAATACACTCACTGCACATCAGGGAAGAATACACTCACTACACATCAGGGAAGAATACACTCACTGCACATCAGGGAAGAATACCTCACACACATCAGGGAAGAATACACTCACTACACATCCAGGGAAGAATACACTCCACTACACATCAGGGAAGAATACACTCACTACACATCAGGAGGACATACACTCACTGCACATCAGGGAAGAATACACTAACTACCCATCAGGAAGATACACTCACCTGCACATCAGGGAAGAATACACTCACTACACATCAGGGAAGAATACACTCACTGCACAATCAGGGAAGAATACACTCACTACACATCAGGGAAGAATACACTCACTAGCACATCAGGGAAGAATACACTCACTACACATCAGGGAAGAATACACGCACTACACATCAGGGAAGAATACACTCACTACACATCAGGGAAGTATACACTCACTGCACATCAAGGGAGAATACACTCACTGCACTATCAGGAAGAATACAACTCACTACACATCAGGAAGAATACACTCACTACACATCAGGGAAGAATACACTCACTACACATCAGGGAAGAATACACTCACTGCACATCAGGGAGGAATACACTCACAGCACATCAGGGAGGAATACACTCACTACACATCAGGGAAGAATACACTCACTGCACATCAGGGAAGAATACACTCACTGCACATCAGGGAAGAATACACTCACTGCACATCAGGGAGGAATACACTCACTACACATCAGGGAAGAATACACTCACTACACATCAGGACACCTTTGCACAACCCCTGGACTAGCTGGTCCCTTGATGTGGGGTATGGGTCTGATGACAGCTTCCTGCACCCGAAGTAAGTGGTGTGTGTGTGTGCACCTTCTGAGGCCTAACCACGCGAAACAGGCTCTGCGTGGAAAGGGAAGAAGAAATATGGATAAATTTTAATTTGATTGCATGCCAACATCCCCCTTGCATCCGTCTTCTCTCCCCCCCCCCCCCCCCCCTCGTCTTCTCTTACCTCCTTCCTCAATCCTCCTCAATCCTCCCCTCAATCCCTCTCCATTCTCGCGGATTAGTCTCGTACCCAGACAGCTGCGGGTGAATCTATGACGTTTAGGGTCTGCGAACGAGACTAATATGTATGCGAAACTAATATGTCGTCTCATCGGTGCGAGTTATTCCACTCATGACGAGGTAGATATTTGTACATGTCGGGTATTTGAAAGTTATTCGAAAAAGCTTCGGCTATCATAAGCACACCGGGCAGTATGATAATCCTTCACGACCCGACTCAGACATCATTAGCATTCGCTCCCTACCAGAAATACCCATATAGGATCTTACTTAGAATTCCTAAAAATGTAACAAGAAGTTCAGTTCTTATAGGAAGACGTGATGAGATGTCAAAATCCTTGTTCAGAAAAAATCGGAAAACTGCAGTGAAGCTATGGAAAGTGATAGTTACACTGTTCAAATGTATGTGCATTTGAACAATGCTTAATGTATGTTGCCAGGATTGTCGTGTTGCAGGGGGAAATAGGATTGCATATACATATTATACAGCACTATTACATAGTGTGATTAACAAACCTCTTAAATGCAGTTCTGTCAACATTAATTACTGCTCAAGGAACATGCAACAATGCTAGATTGACCATTCTCACACTTATCTCATGCATGGAGGTATCAGGTCATTGAAGGGTGCTAGCACTACATGTCTGCATTTGACAAACAAAGTCACATCAGTTCCCCCTTCAAACAATATACCCAAGCCATAGCTGATAACCATTCTAGAGCTGTCAATCTGTTATCATTGATTAGAGGTGTCTTGTACATGTACACTTCATGTGTTTACAGGAAAATAGAGGGCACTGTGGAACTGGGGAAGAAGAAGTCCTCTTATGTCACCTCTTCAATACCGCACCTCTGCATCACCTCATAACCCTCACCTCTGCTATCACCTCATCACCCTCACCTCTGCTATCACCTCATCACCCTCACCTCTGCTATCACCTCACAACCCTCACCTCTGTTATCACTCATCAGCCTCACCTCTGTTATCACCTCATCACCCTCACCTCTGCTATCACCTCATCACCTTCACCTTTGTCCTAATATTTTCTTCATGGTACATTTAACCCCTGGACTATTATGATACCATGCTCTATACTTCTAGTGATTCCAGCATTAGCAATACAAGCAACACCAGTAGCATATCTCGTCTGTTACCAGAGATGACACTGAAGCCTTAGGACCTTCATGAAGAGAAAAGAGCATTTTTTAGTTGTATTTTTGGACATATGTGTATTTATGCTGCGTGATATGTCACTAGGGAGAATTGTGATATGCTAACTACCTGCTGAGTGGTATTGATGTTGGATAAACCTGTCTGCCACACTACCCACACTGCAGGGAAACTACCAGTAATAATAGTGATGGAAAGTGCATTGTTTTCAATTGGCATACTCAGGGATGCACTTTAAATAGCAAATGTTTGCATATGAATGCACAGCTTTAAAAAAAAACAGTACTAAAAGCAGCTAGCAGATTCAGTAGTTATAGCCTAGTTCAATATAAACATTTATTTAACAAAATCAATAAACTTAAACGTTGGTTGAAATCGTGACCAAATATTCACAAACTATTAAGGTTATAACGGATTTTGTTGTTCCTAATGTAATAAATAAAGCAAAAACTAGCTATTGACCACAGTTAACTTACCTCAGAGGTATGTGAGCAGCCTGGGAGGTGTGATGAGATGGAGGCAGATGAGCTCTGTTAGGCAAAGAGGCACCATTGAGTCAAAAGGTTCTTAAACAGGTGGTTCCCTAGCCTGCTCCACGATAGGGTCCTCTGTGCTAGGAAGAGCCTGTGACCATGTCCTTAGTGAACCTCTCTGCATGTTCTAAGAAGAAATCAAGGGACCAGCAGCTGTACACTCCACAAGGCAAGGGTCCAGCAGCTGTACACTCCACAAAGCAGAGGACCAGCAGCTGCACACTCCACAAAGCAAGGGACCAGCAGCTGTACACTCCACAAAGCAAGGACACTATGGTTTGAAGCCACACCAGACAGGCCCGGCGCACTCCGTCCAAAGTTGGTGCTGCCAATTATTAAATTTTAGTATGGACGTGGCCCCCATGCAAAGGCGCGTTGAAGTTTTCTTTAGAAGCACATGCCCGGCCCATGTTGATCGATGAAATACATGTTTATAAACTATAAGATGCAAAAACAGAATCAAATGTAATCGTACAATGTGAACATGGGTGTGGCTAAAGCAAATTAACTGATCAAGATTCAAGCTCTTTAAGTATTAGGGGACTTTGGGTATCATTATCAAGGATTGCCAAATGCTTTGTCCTATGCTACAAACTTCGGACAGAAGTTGCTTTTGAGGTGCTGTTAATGTGCAAGTGTACTTTATGATGTCCAAAATTGTCGGCGGAATTTGACCGTTGAATAGAAGAAAATGATAGCGTAATAGCAGAGGTCATCTTTATAAAATGTGCAGACAAACTAAAAATCTTTCTGGGCTTCATCTTCCGTTCTTTAAATCCCTTCACGCAGATGTAGTAGTATGATAAGTCCTTACCTTCATCATAGTTAAACCATGCAGCCTGAAACGATCGCAAGACAGGATTTTTTTCTCCTTAGGGAACGTCAAACCCATAGGGTGGTGCGGGATGTCGGGGATCTGAGGCAGATCTTTTATTGAGAGCAAAGAGTTGGCAATAGTGGGAATTCATACAATGGTTAATGAATTAATGTAATTATTGTAATGCGAGACTAACACGTTCAAATAGTTATAGACGATCGATAATTGTGCAGAGGGAATTCGTACAATGGTTAAAAAAATAAATGCACTCTCGTTCACATTAGTCTACACGCCCATTTAGGGACCGAAAGTTGGTGCGGCCAATAACGCACCAACCGCACCGTGTGCGCCGGGCCTGCCAGAGGACATTGACAAGGCTTAGTGGAAAGATGCTCTCTAGCATAGGAAACAATTCTGAACAGCCATCTCACTCAAATCCAGAAAATGATGAGAGCTGGCCTTAGATTGACTCCTTGCATGGTTCCCAAACCATTCCAAGCTCAGCCTTAAACCCTAAATCCAATAAATGTTAAATGGACAGAGGTTTGTGGTGACATCCCTTTTGCTTTGGAGGGAAAAGCACACATTTGAAAGCATTGCTACCTTTAGCCAACCTCTTGTGTGCATTCTCATGGCCCCATGCCCTCAAGGTTGCAGATAACATCCGGCAAACACCAATCCGTCTTAGGCAGGAATGTTTCGTATTGCAGCTGGCAGACTGCTTCAAGGGATGAACCTGAGAGGTGCCTCACACAGCCTGTTGGGGGAGGATGACTGGATGGTGCATTGAAAGTGTGGAAACACCTATGTTGAAGGTAATGTGAAGTTGCCATTATAAGCACTTTGGGGCAGACAAACAGTCGTGTTCTAGGAGTTATAGTGTGGTGCCACATACATGATAAGCTCCAGACAACTTTATGGGCCACATAGGGTTAACCCTGAAAAAGGAAGTGGCTGTGGTGGTGGGGATAGTTTGACTGGTTGCTGTGGCAACAACATAGATAAACTAGTGAGGTTAAAGAGGGAAGTTGTGAAAATGATTCTTGAAGGTGTTGATGACTCTTGGTCCTCATGTGAGGGACATTCAATTGGGTCAAATTCAATCAGCATCACTGCTTCATGGGATGACAACCATAGAAAAGCTGTCTGGACCTGACCATGGGCATTAGGTCCATTGGATGAGCGACATCCTATCTTCTGAGTTGGCACTAACAGAACTTTCACACAGAACAAAGAAATCTAAATACTGTAGCCCTAGACGTCCACTAGATAAAGTGATAACATTGTTTATTCACTTCCATATATGTAAATTTGAGTTACAAACATGTGTGTTCCTATTTGAAGTACTTGGTAACAATCCCTTGGCTAATATTGTTGGTAGATTCACAGCATAATTTATAGCATTACAGAACGAGTGTGCAAAAACATATCATCACTTTGTGCAAGACTCTAGGACATGCCCACAGACCCCGCCCATCCCATTATGACCATACAGTGATAGTTCATGCAGCTGCACATGATAACAATTATTGACTTTCATTCTTGTCTGGAACAGTATACATGTAGTGAGTCCACAAAGCCATTAGGTAGCCATAGCTCTGGACAAGAGTGAGGGGCTAAGTGCAATAGAGGTGCCTGATGGCTGGGCAGATACTCTGTCATGACCATTATGCCATTATAAATGTCATAGCATACATATACTGATAACATTACACTAACATAGACATGCCCCTCCTTCCCTCCCTTCCCTCCTCTCCTCCCCTCCACCTCTCTCTCCTCCCCCTCCCCAATCTGAGCACTATAAACTCCATCATAGCTATTCAGATTGGACATTAGGTAACCATGGATACCAATCTAAGCAGTAATACGTGTTCAGTATGATGCCAATATGAAGGTTGCGCAATATACACTGCAGTTAATTAGGTCATGCAATCACCTCACTAGAGATCAGTATCCATGGGAAAGCAAGTAATTTATTTTTTACGACATGTACATATTCACAATTGGCTTGTGGCAAACATGCACTTTTAAATATTCTTTTCGTTAACTAATTGTCACATCTACACTAATATCTGAAAATAAAACACTCAAAGTAATAAATGTTCCTATCAGTGTCTTCCTATTCCATATGCAGAATTGCTCTCTAACTCAATTGTATTGCTCTCTTTCTTATTAAAGCCCACCACCTCATATGTAGCAGCAGTAGTAGTAGGGACTGGGGGAGGGGACTTGGTAGTCTTAGAAGAGAACCTTCTTGGGTTGTAGCAACCACATATTATGATGGCAGTCACTAAACCTCCCAGAGAGAAGGAGAGGATAAATGTCATGGCAACTGATATGCCAACAGCAGTAGATGTGCCAATGGAGGCACCACATGAAGCTGAGGAGAGGAACATGAGTACATGAGTAGACTTGGATGTGTTAATGTTGTACAATGTGTCACTATGGAAACGTGTGTATGCAATTCAGCAATGAATGGCATATACAGGAGGGTGATCATATCTCCCCATACCTATGACACCTAGCTACACCACATCTCATCTCCCACACCTCACCATACCTCCTGAAGTGCAAACAGTACTCAGTGCCATGAAACTGCAGTACACCTTCACACCTCCAACCACTGGACCAGCACAGTTATTAGAGTTAGTGTTGGTAGCTGCTGCCTTGCAGTAGTACATCTGACCACTGGTGAGGCCTTGTAGGGAGACAGTCACCTCTGTGCCTCTGGTAGTGGAGATGTTGTACACACTTGAGTCAGGAGGAACAGAGGGATCAGTACTGCAACACACCACACAATAGAAGAACGGGTTGTTTGAGAATGAGCAACCAATGGATGCAATGACAGCAGTGGGTGTCATGGAAACAGTTATTATTCGTGTAATGTAGTTAATGATTTGGTTGCTTGTTGCTGTACCTATATACACAGAGGAAAGTGAAAAGCTTCCAGACATTCTTGTAACCTACTTTGTGACCACTAAAAGTTTTAGTAATTAAAAGAACTTAACAATAATTTAGTTGAGCACAAATATACCACATTCACATACATGGGAATAATGTTGGAGCATTTTAACTTTCTGTGCTTAGTCCGTACTATTGTACTGTGCCACAACATCAGCAAGACATAACTAAGCATGATGTATAGGGTAGTGATGCAACAGGGGCAGCTGCAATACATGTGTCCAGAGACTCGTTAGGTTCACTCTCTCAACCACTCAAGGATGTATTGGCCCCACCCATTCTGCAATGTAAAGCAACCCATTGGAGGATGTTGCCTAGACACTTGGTGGGGGTGGGGGTGAAGGACATGGCAATAGACGCTCGAGGGGCATTATGTGGAGTTGTGATGGGGTCTATTGACATGTCTAATCGGTAATCAAATATCTTCATGGCTCGAAATGTAGCACTAAGTTTTATTGCACAGAAATGTTACTTCAATTTATGCATGCAGCCATGTATCAGACCACTTACCATATATGGTAGTGGTGCTCTTAGGACCCACATCTCCATCCTTATTCACTGATGCCACAGAGATGACATAACTGGTGGAAGCCACAGACACTGGTACAACATAGAAGCATTGTGGTGTGGTACAGCTTGTGTAGCCATGGATACCACCACCCAGGTACACTCCATATATGGTCACAGCACCTCCCTGGTGAGGGAAGGAGGGAGATGATGGGGACACACCATAAGATCCCTTACCACTGGCGTCCATGTTATCTCAAGGTGACGAAGAGTGTTGTTGGGGTTAAAGACAGACACAGCCTTGATGGTAGTATTATCAGGTGGTAGTGCCACTGTGATTGTGATGTGTGTGTGTGTGTGTGTGTGTGTGGTAGTAGAAAGTCTCATACAGTGTGTACACAATGACATACTGCACAAAATAATAGGCTTACATGTCCACTTGGTCTTTGATATAACACTGCTTCCAGCACAGTTGATGGCCACAACAGAGACAGTGTAGAGTGTGTCCTTGGTGAGATTGGTGAAGGTGTGTTGTAGAGGTCCACTGGTTGGGATGGGGACCAGAGTGTTACTACTGTCATTGATAGTGACACTGTAGCTGGTAGGAACACCACCAGTAGTGGGAGGGGTCCAGGTCACTGTCAGCTGATCCACAGATGGACTGGTTACTGTCATGTTCCCAACAGGACCAGGGGAGGCTGGAAGAGAGGGGAGAGGTTGTATAAAGGAACAATATTCGTTTCTAAACATGTGCTGTTATGAAGGCCTACACACATGTGGGCCTCCATTGCAGCCAACAACAAACATTGTTCCTTTATACAACTCAGCTCATATTAGGCCCACATAGCATTCAGTGCTCCTAATGTACCTCACCACCAACTAAATGACACATGACCTCATGTAACTGAGTGGTAGTTTCTTAATGGGTGGGACCATGATCACTGATGGGATGATGTCTATGGGACCATGGTCCCTGATGGGATGATGTCTATGGGACCATGGTCACTGATGGGATGATGTCTATGGGACCATGGTCACTGATGGGATGATGTCTATGGGACCATGGTCACTGATGGGATGATGTCTATGGGACCATGGTCACTGATGGGATGATGTCTATGGGACCATGGTCACTGATGGGATGATGGGACCATGGTCACTGATGGGATGATGGGACCATGGTCACTGATGGAATGATGTCTATGGGACCATGGTCACTGATGGGATGATGTCTATGGGACCATGGTCACTGATGGGATGATGGGACCATGGTCACTGATGGGATGATGGGACCATGATCACTGATGGGATGATGGGACCATGGTCACAGATGGGATGATGGGACCATGGTCACTGATGGGATGATGTCTATGGGACCATGGTCACTGATGGGATGAAGTCTATGGGACTATGGTCACTGATGGGATGATGGGACCATGGTCACTGATGGGATGATGTCTATGGGACCATGGTCACTGATGGGATGATGTCTATGGGACCATTGTCACTGATGGGATGATGTATGGGACCATGGTCACTGATGGGATGATGTCTATGGGACCATGGTCACTGATGGGATGATGGAACCATGGTCACTGATGGGATGACGTCTATGGGACCATGATCACTGATGGGATGATGGGACCATGGTCACTGATGGGATGATGCCTATGGGACCATGGTCACTGATGGGATGATGTCTATGGGACCATGGTCACTGATGGAATGATGTCCATGGGACCATGGTCACTGATGGGATGATGTCTATGGGACCATGGTCACTGATGGGATGATGTCCATGGGACCATGGTCACTGATGGGATGATGTCTATGGGACTATGGTCACTGATGGGATGATGTCTATGGGACCATGGTCACTGATGGGATGATGTCCATGGGACCATGGTCACTGATGGGATGATGTCCATGGGACCATGGTCACTGATGGGATGATGTCTATGGGACCTTGGTCACTGATGGGATGATGTGTATGGGACCATGGTCACTGATGGGATGATGGGACCATGGTCACTGATGGGATGATGTCTATGGGACCATGGTCACTGATGGGATCACTGATGGGGTGATGTCTATGGGACCATGGTCACTGATGGGATGGTGTCTATGGGACCATGGTCACTGATGGGATGATGTCTATGGGACCATGGTCACTGATGGGATGATGTCTATGGGACCACGGTCACTGATGGGATGATGTCTATGGGACCATGATCACTGATGGGATGATGGGACCATGGTCACAGATGGGATGATGGGACCATGGTCACTGATGGGATGATGTCTATGGGACCATGGTCACTGATGGGATGAAGTCTATGGGACTATGGTCACTGATGGGATGATGGGACCATGGTCACTGATGGGATGATGTCTATGGGACCTTGGTCACTGATGGGATGATGTCCATGGGACCATGGTCACTGATGGGATGATGTCTATGGGACCATGGCCACTGATGGGATGATGGGACCATGATCACTGATGGATGATGTCTATGGGACCATGGTCACTGATGGGATGATGTCTATGGGACCATGGTCACTGATGGGATGATGTCTATGGGACCATGGTCACTGATGGGATGATGACTATGGGACCATGGTCACTGATGGGATGATGTCTGTGGGACCATGGTCACTGATGGGATGATGTCTATGGGACCATGGTCACTGATGGGATGATGTCTATGGGACCTTGGTCACTGATGGGATGATGGGACCATGGTCACTGATGGAATGATGTCTATGGGACCATGGTCACTGATGGGATGATGGAACCATGGTCACTGATGGGATGACGTCTATGGGACCATGATCACTGATGGGATGATGGGACCATGGTCACTGATGGGATGATGCCTATGGGACCATGGTCACTGATGGGATGATGTCTATGGGACCACGGTCACTGATGGGATGATGTCTATGGGACCATGGTCACAGATGGGATGATGTCTATGGGACCATGGTCACTGATGGGATGATGTCTATGGGACCATGGTCACAGATGGGATGATGGGACCATGGTCACTGATGGGATGATGGGACCATGGTCACTGATGGGATGATGTCTATGGGACCATGGTCACTGATGGGATGATGCCTATGGGACCATGGTCACTGATGGGATGATGTCTATGGGACCACGGTCACTGATGGGATGATGCCTATGGGACCATGGTCACTGATGGGATGATGTCTATGGGACCACGGTCACTGATGGGATGATGTCTATGGGACCATGGTCACTGATGGGATGATGGGACCATGGTCACTGATGGGATGATGTCTATGGGACCATGGTCACTGATGGGATGATGTCTATGGGACCATGGTCACTGATGGGATGATGTCTATGGGACCATGGTCACAGATGGGATGATGGGACCATGGTCACTGATGGGATGATGGGACCATGGTCACTGATGGGATGATGTCTATGGGACCATGGTCACTGATGGGATGATGGGACCATGGTCACTGATGGGATGATGGGACCATGGTCACTGATGGGATGATGTCTATGGGACCATGGTCACTGATGGATGATGTCTATGGGACCATGGTCACTGATGGGATGATGGGACCATGGTCACTGATGGGATGATGCCTATGGGACCATGGTCACTGATGGGATGATGTCTATGGGACCATGGTCACTGATGGGATGATGTCTATGGGACCATGGTCACTGATGGGATGATGGGACCATGGTCACTGATGGGATGATGTCTATGGGACCATGGTCACTGATGGATGATGTCTATGGGACCATGGTCACTGATGGGATGATGGGACCATGGTCACTGATGGGATGATGCCTATGGGACCATGGTCACTGATGGGATGATGTCTATGGGACCATGGTCACTGATGGATGATGTCTATGGGACCATGGTCACTGATGGGATGATGGGACCATGGTCACTGATGGGATGATGCCTATGGGACCATGGTCACTGATGGGATGATGTCTATGGGACCATGGTCACTGATGGGATGATGGGACCATGGTCACTGATGGGATGATGTCTGTGGGACCATGGTCACTGATGGATGATGTCTATGGGACCATGGTCACTGATGGGATGATGTGTATGGGACCATGGTCACTGATGGGATGATGTGTATGGGACCATGGTCACTGATGGGATGATGGGACCATGGTCACTGATGGGATGATGGGACCATGGTCACTGATGGGATGATGTCTATGGGACCATGGTCACTGATGGGATGATGTCTATGGGACCATGGTCACTGATGGGATGATGTGTATGGGACCATGGTCACTGATGGGATGATGGGACCATGGTCACTGATGGGATGATGTCTATGGGACCATGGTCACTGATGGGATGATGGGACCATGGTCACTGATGGGATGATGTCTATGGGACCATGGTCACTGATGGGATGATGTCTATGGGACCATGGTCACTGATGGGATGATGGGACCATGGTCACAGATGGGATGATGTCTATGGGACCATGGTCACTGATGGGATGATGTCTATGGGACCATGGTCACTGATGGGATGATGTCTATGGGACCATGGTCACTGATGGGATGATGGGACCATGGTCACTGATGGGATGATGTCTATGGGACCATGGTCACTGATGGGATGATGTCTATGGGACCATGGTCACTGATGGGATGATGGGACCATGGTCACTGATGGGATGATGTCCATGGGACCATGGTCACTGATGGGATGATGTCTATGGGACCATGGTCACTGATGGGATGATGGCTATGGGACCACGGTCACTGATGGGATGATGTCTATGGGACCATGGTCACTGATGGGATGATGTCTATGGGACCATGGTCACTGATGGGATGATGTCTATGAGACCATGGTCACTGATGGGATGATGGGACCATGGTCACTGATGGGATGATGGAACCATGGTCACTGATGGGATGATGTCTATGGGACCATGGTCACTGATGGGATGATGTCTATGGGACCATGGTCACTGATGGGATGATGGGACCATGGTCACTGATGGGATGATGTCTATGGGACCATGGTCACTGATGGGATGATGGGACCATGGTCACTGATGGGATGATGTCCATGGGACCATGGTCACTGATGGGATGATGTCTATGGGACCACGGTCACTGATGGGATGATGGAACCATGGTCACTGATGGGATGATGTCTATGGGACCATGGTCACTGATGGGATGATGTCTATGGGACCATGGTCACTGATGGGATGATGGGACCATGGTCACTGATGGGATGATGGGACCATGGTCACTGATGGGATGATGGGACTATGGTCACTGATGGGATGATGTCTATGGGACCATGGTCACTGATGGGATGATGTCTATGGGACCATGGTCACTGATGGGATGATGTCTATGGGACCATGGTCACTGATGGGATGATGGGACCATGGTCACTGATGGGATGATGTCCATGGGACCATGGTCACTGATGGGATGATGTCTATGGGACCACGGTCACTGATGGGATGATGTCTATGGGACCATGGTCACTGATGGGATGATGTCTATGGGACCATGGTCACTGATGGGATGATGGGACCATGATCACTGATGGGATGATGGGACCATGGTCACTGATGGGATGATGGAACCATGGTCACTGATGGGATGATGTCTATGGGACCATGGTCACTGATGGGATGATGGCTATGGGACCATGGTCACTGATGGGATGATGGAACCATGGTCACTGATGGGATGATGTCTATGGGACCATGGTCACTGATGGGATGATGGCTATGGGACCATGGTCACTGATGGGATGATGTCTATGGGACCATGGTCACTGATGGGATGATGGAACCATGGTCACTGATGGGATGATGTCTATGGGACCATGGTCACTGATGGGATGATGGCTATGGGACCATGGTCACTGATGGGATGATGTCTATGGGACCATGATCACTGATGGGATGATGCCTATGGGACCATGGTCACTGATGGGATGATGCCTATGGGACCATGGTCACTGATGGGATGATGTCTATGGGACCATGGTCACTGATGGGATGATGGAACCATGGTCACTGATGGGATGATGTCTATGGGACCATGATCACTGATGGGATGATGGCTATGGGACCATGGTCACTGATGGGATGATGTCTATGGGACCATGATCACTGATGGGATGATGGCTATGGGACCATGGTCACTGATGGGATGATGGAACCATGGTCACTGATGGGATGATGTCTATGGGACCATGGTCACTGATGGGATGATGGCTATGGGACCATGGTCACTGATGGGATGATGTCTATGGGACCATGATCACTGATGGGATGATGGCTATGGGACCATGGTCACTGATGGGATGATGTCTATGGGACCATGGTCACTGATGGGATGATGGGACCATGGTCACTGATGGGATGATGTCTATGGGACCATGGTCACTGATGGGATGATGGGACCATGGTCACTGATGGGATGATGTCTATGGGACCATGGTCACTGATGGGATGATGTCTATGGGACCATGGTCACTGATGGGATGATGTCTATGGGACCATGGTCCCTGATGGGATGATGTCTATGGGACCATGGTCACTGATGGGATGATGTCTATGGGACCATGGTCACTGATGGGATGATGTCTATGGGACCATGGTCACTGATGGGATGATGTCTATGGGACCATGGTCACTGATGGGATGATGTCTATGGACCATGGTCACTGATGGGATGATGTCTATGGGACCATGGTCACTGATGGGATGATGTCTATGGGACCATGGTCACTGATGGGATGATGTCTATGGGACCATGGTCACTGATGGGATGATGTATATGCATGGGACCATGGTCACTGATGGGATGATGTCTATGGGACCATGATCACTGATGGGATGATGGGACCATGGTCACTGATGGGATGATGGGACCATGGTCACTGATGGGATGATGTCTATGGGACCATGGTCACTGATGGGATGATGTCTATGGGACCATGGTCACTGATGGGATGATGGGACCATGGTCACTGATGGAATGATGTCTATGGGACCATGGTCACTGATGGGATGATGGGACCATGGTCACTGATGGGATGATGTCTATGGGACCATGGTCACTGATGGGACGATGTCTATGGGACCATGGTCACTGATGGGATGATGTCTATGGGACCATGGTCACTGATGGGATGATGTCTATGGGACCATGGTCACTGATGGGATGATGTCTATGGGACTATGGTCACTGATGGAATGATGTCTATGGGACCATGGTCACTGATGGGATGATGGGACCATGGTTACTGATGGGATGATGTATTTCATGTACAACTCACTCCTTATCTTCAGGGTATCATTTCCCACAACAGCTCCAGTGTTACCATCTTGACACACAACAGTGGCTCCATTCAGAGCCTGAACAGCAGGAATGGTGAGGACAGATGTGTAGCATGTTGAGGTAACATTGGTTGTCACAGCAGAGAGACTGCCACAGGATCCTGGGATGAATTGTTGAACTACTCCATCTGATAGCTGGGTGAGTGATATCCTGTGGTTTGTAGAAGGACATTGGAAGGTTGATCCTCTCCAGATTGTAATCACAGCAAGAGGAGCACTTGAGCTAAGGACACAGGTGTAGGTAATGATACTTCCAGGACATGAGTAGGTGCCCATTGGTGGGGAGGTGAGGGAGAACTGTGAGCAGGTGCCTGAGGAAATATGTGTTTACAAAGAGACAAAACTATAGTTCAGAAAATACATATTTAATGTGCCATTTGCTTTCCAATACACTCTGTACATTAATAAGCGATACACAACAATGCACGACCAAATGAAATGCTGGGGAAAAGTATTTTGACACTATTTGTGCGAGAAAATGATAGTGAAAGTATGTCAATACAATTTCCATTATGTTTCTAAGACATATGCTAAATTTCAGTGTCAAGGGTTACATCCATTATCAGTAGAACAATTCAACTAATGTACCTTGAGAATGTACTGCTCCACACAGTATAGTTGCCATAGTTACCACCACCATCAGAGAATGCTCCATGAATATCCTCTCACTCGAGTATATCTAAGACAAAGAAGATATTTTGACACCAAAACTGCAACACCATTGGATGTAAGGCCTCTTTATATAAGGTCCAATCTCTAGCGAAGTGTTACTGTCCTGTATATACAAGTTGAGATATGCTTTCATTATTCGGGCACACAGCGATCAAGAATGAGCTCTTCAAAGCGTGTACTTACAAATCCACTTGATCACAAACACACACATTCACAGATGCATTTGCATACAGGTGTGCAAATGCATCTGTGTACATGTAGCTGGTGATTGAAATTTTACCCATCCCTCCAATGGTTTTTTCAATAGGGCTTTTGCCATTGTCATATGGCACGTTTCTGAGCAACTATATCCCTCCAGAACCTTGAAGCTTCTCTTGTGACGTTTTTAAAGAAATGATTTGTGCGAAAGACGTTTTAGTTTGTGGTACTTATCTCAAGAATAGTCTATTTGCGTGCTTCCCACACATGATCATAATGACCAGGTGGTGATGATGATCAGGTGGTGATGGTGATCAGGTGGTGATGATGATCAGGTGGTGATGATGATCAGGTGGGGGAAGCAAGTGCCACTACAATACAGCGAATGAGAAACAGAGATATCTATCACAAGGAGTGGCTAAAGGGACATCCCATGTCATGGGTGTAGTTGGCTCAATCTCATGCTTGGCCAAAGTATCTGTGAAGTCAGAGAATGATCTTCAACAGAGGAATTGCACCATTGGCCCAGCTGCACGCTGATTGGGGATACTCTAATATCTATGATTCTGTTTGGACTGCCGACCACTGTTCATTTATAACTTGCCCCACAGTGACGCTGGCATAGTGATGAAGGAAGACCTCTTCAAAGCGTACACGTAAAAAGACATATGCACACATACGTATAAGTAGGCCTAGGTACTAGTCTCGTACCCAGACCCACCATGACGCCTAGGCTACACACTACACTACCACGCTAAACATGTGCCAATTCTTTCGTAATATAAAATCCATTATTCGATTAGATTCACATTTGAGAGTCCTACCAACACCGCTACACACACGAGACACTATGCACATTTGAAAGTGGCTGACCTTCTCCAAAAGAAGACCTCTGCGTGGATCTTTGTGGGCGGAAAATTAAGGCGTTGTTGAAATATTAATGAATGACATCATCGTTTCCGCGGAAAGGGTTGAAATCGATTGCTAATCAGAACACAATGTAATATATTTTTGGGTATGATAAACCGTTCTCTCTTGTGATGAAAGGTTTTCAAAAGGCCGTGAAAACTTAAAGGTTTCATTCAGTGTACCTCCAAGGCACGGTTATGTGACGTCATACCAAATCAAGGTGCATGAAGCTTGTCTACCAATGAGCTGGAACATATCTTGTTTGACAATGACATGACAATGTCAATTTGAGGACCAGCCTCTTGAACGATTCAACATGCAGCCTTCTGTTGACAGCCAGTACAGAAGAAAGAGGAGTTCTCTAACTGGATCTCCCTCCTCAGAGGCCAGGTCAGCAGTCAGAGGTCAGAGGTCAGATGTACCAAGGTGGCTGGATGTGCTCACTCAAACCATAGCCCATGCTGTATTCTTCTAACACATTCACACAAGGTATAATGTTGGGCTCAAAATGTTCACTTTCACATTTGTCTTGGGAGGTTTAAAAAAATAAAAAATAGCATTCTTGTGTCACATTCTGTGTGTGATGTCTCTTTGCAGCCAGCCATGTGCCCTCCATTGATGCTTCTACTGCTGTTGGTATAACCTTCTCCATTACATTTATCATGGCCTTCTCTCTGGGAGTGTTGGTGACCATGTGTGTCTCCAAGACAAGACCCAAAACTACATCACCTCATCCTTTCACCCCTTGTGCATTGTATGAGGTGGTGGGCATTAATCAGAAGAAAATGATGTCATAGAGAGCATGATGCTTATGGAACAGTCAAACAGACAGAAATGGTTTTGTGCCTTATTTTTGAACACTAACAGTCACAACTGAAAACAATTTCATTCAAGTTTACAGAAATATAATTATTTTTAAAAAGCAGTAACTGAGGTTTGGGTTAGAATTTCGATTATGCTTGGAAATGGTATGAAACAAATAATTTCACATGAGCCAATTTAATGCTGAGCTGGTATTAATTATTATTATTATTTATTTTACTTCACTGTTACAAAATGTAGTCAATCAGTTTGCTGCCACCCTCAGTCTCTGTGCATTGGAGGAGGACGTCACCTTAGCTCAGTCTCTATGCATTGGAGGAGGACGTCACCTTAGCTCAGTCTCTATGCATTGGAGGAGGACGTCACCTTAGCTCAGTCTCTGTGCATTGGAGGAGGACGTCACCTTAGCTCAGTCTCTGTGCATTGGAGGAGGACGTCACCTTAGCTCAGTCTCTGTCCATTGGTGGAGGACGTCACCTTAGCTCAGTCTCTATGCATTGGAGGAGGACGTCACCTTAGCTCAGTCTCTGTGCATTGGAGGAGGACGTCACCTTAGCTCAGTCTCTATGCATTGGTGGAGGACGTCACCTTAGCTCAGTCTCTGTGCATTGGAGGAGGACGTCACCTTAGCTCAGTCTCTATGCATTGGTGGAGGACGTCACCTTAGCTCAGTCTCTATGCATTGGTGGAGGACGTCACCTTAGCTCAGTCTCTATGCATTGGAGGAGGACGTCACCTTAGCTCAGTCTCTGTGCATTGGAGGAAGACGTCACCTTAGCTCAGTCTCTGTGCATTGGTGGAGGACGTCACCTTAGCTCAGTCTCTGTGCATTGGTGGAGGACGTCACCTTAGCTCAGTCTCTGTGCATTGGAGGAGGACGTCACCTTAGCTCAGCCTCTGTGCATTGGAGGAGGACGTCACCTTAGCTCAGTCTCTGTGCATTGGAGGAAGACGTCACCTTAGCTCAGTCTCTGTGCATTGGTGGAGGACGTCACCTTAGCTCAGTCTCTATGCATTGGTGGAGGACGTCACCTTAGCTCAGTCTCTATGCATTGGAGGAGGACGTCACCTTAGCTCAGTCTCTGTGCATTGGTGGAGGACGTCACCTTAGCTCAGTCTCTGTGCATTGGTGGAGGACGTCACCTTAGCTCAGTCTCTGTGCATTGGTGGAGGACGTCACCTTAGCTCAGTCTCTGTGCATTGGAGGAAGACGTCACCTTAGCTCAGTCTCTGTGCATTGGTGGAGGACGTCACCTTAGCTCAGTCTCTATGCATTGGTGGAGGACGTCACCTTAGCTCAGTCTCTATGCATTGGAGGAGGACGTCACCTTAGCTCAGTCTCTGTGCATTGGAGGAGGACGTCACCTTAGCTCAGTCTCTGTGCATTGGTGGAGGACGTCACCTTAGCTCAGTCTCTGTGCATTGGAGGAGGACATCACCTTAGCTCAGTCTCTGTGCATTGGAGGAGGACGTCACCTTAGCTCAGTCTCTATGCATTGGAGGAGGACGTCACCTTAGCTCAGTCTCCGTGCATTGGAGGAGGACGTCACCTTAGCTCAGTCTCTGTGCATTGGAGGAGGACGTCACCTTAGCTCAGTCTCTATGCATTGGTGGAGGACGTCACCTTAGCTCAGTCTCTGTGCATTGGTGGAGGACGTCACCTTAGCTCAGTCTCTGTGCATTGGTGGAGGACGTCACCTTAGCTCAGTCTCTGTGCATTGGAGGAGGACGTCACCTTAGCTCAGTCTCTGTGCATTGGTGGAGGACGTCACCTTAGCTCAGTCTCTGTGCATTGGAGGAGGACGTCACCTTAGCTCAGTCTCTGTGCATTGGTGGAGGACGTCACCTTAGCTCAGTCTCTGTGCATTGGAGGAGGACGTCACCTTAGCTCAGTCTCTATGCATTGGTGGAGGACGTCACCTTAGCTCAGTCTCTATGCATTGGAGGAGGACGTCACCTTAGCTCAGTCTCTGTGCATTGGTGGAGGACGTCACCTTAGCTCAGTCTCTATGCATTGGTGGAGGACGTCACCTTAGCTCAGTCTCTGTGCATTGGAGGAGGACGTCACCTTAGCTCAGTCTCTGTGCATTGGTGGAGGACGTCACCTTAGCTCAGTCTCTGTCCATTGGTGGAGGACGTCACCTTAGCTCAGTCTCTGTGCATTGGAGGAGGACGTCACCTTAGCTCAGTCTCTGTGCATTGGTGGAGGACGTCACCTTAGCTCAGTCTCTGTGCATTGGAGGAGGATGTCACCTTAGCTCAGTCTCTATGCATTGGAGGAGGACGTCACCTTAGCTCAGTCTCTGTGCATTGGAGGAGGACGTCACCTTAGCTCAGTCTCTATGCATTGGTGGAGGACGTCACCTTAGCTCAGTCTCTATGCATTGGTGGAGGACGTCACCTTAGCTCAGTCTCTGTGCATTGGAGGAGGACGTCACCTAGCTCAGTCTCTATGCATTGGTGGAGGACGTCACCTTAGACAGTAAGCCTTACAATAGCAAGGCAGGTGCAGTCCATCACTATAAACAGGAGAGACCCACCACTTTGGTGCAGTGTGCTCTAATAGGGTTGAAAACATCATCCATGGCCTCAGACAATGCACAGACAATCACCTCATGGCTGCCAATGCTATCATGCTATCATGGTTAAGGAAGACATGTCCAGCACCTTCTCTAAGCCCATAACTGCAATAAGATGCAATGTGATCAGATCTGTCAGACCATTCCAGCCTCACGTATGTCCTAGCTACACCATGCATGTTCTAGCTATACCATACAATACTGAGTAGTGTCCTAGGTACTGACATAAGACCTCCATGTGGGTGTGTCCTAATGTCATGGCAACTCACAATTATTCGGCCTTAAATACTAATCAGTGACCATGGCAACCTTAGGCTTTGTCAAGGTGTGAATGTGACTAGCAGAGCAGCTGGAGTGGTCACTGATGTGAAAGACCAGCTGTTCCTACATCATGCTATGTCACAGGATGCTGCACTTTGGCACATTCCAATGCTTGAAAACTACCTTTAATTTACTACACATGATGTGCCTACATTATGTATGTGTGTGTGCATGTGGTGTGTGTGTGTGTGTTTTTTTTATTGTATTAGTTTTGTTTTCCTGACAGTTTTCATGCAAAGGTTGAGAAATATCAAAACATCAGCTTTAATTAAGGTGTAAAAACCAAAACACACCCATTCACATGTAAGGACAAGCATGGTATCACCTTGTCAAGGCTTTGGATACATTGCCTATGGCATCCTTATCTGATGGTGTACACACCAGATGTTGAAATACATATATTTAATTCTACACATCTGTTCTCTCACCTGCTCCACACACACACACACACACACACACACACACACACACACACACACACACACACACACACACACACACACACACACACACACACACACACACACACACACACACACACACACACACACACACACACACACACACACACACATATTAGTGCCTGATGGTGTGTACCCCACATGGTGTGTGCCCCACATGGTGTGTGCTACTGAATGTGTTGTGTTGTTCTTCATCCTTTCCCAGAGGTGGAGGTGAGCTTCATGGCTCCAGCAAAACATGCACATATCCATGTCACCTCCATGTGTGGCCATGAGCGCATTGCTATCCTCCAAGCAATCAATTATGCTGGAAGGAAAGGCACAACTCTCCCCCCCCTCCCCCTCCCCAACTGAAATTGGTCCAGATTTATTAACAATGGGGTAGAATGGATTTGGTTTTTCATTATTAAGTCATCATAGTGTTTTCATTGGTTCTGTTTCTAAATACTGTACACATTTTGTCATAACACACACTACAAACAATTATCATCTAAGTACTTTGCTGTAATGTAATCTCCCAACCCTCAGCATCTCTGCTGTAATGTAATCTCCCAACCCTCAGCATCTCTACTGTAATGTAATCTCCCAACCCTCAGCATCTCTACTGTAATGTAATCTCCCAACCCTCAGCATCTCTGCTGTAATGTAATCTCCCAACCCTCAGCATCTCTACTGTAATGTAATCTCCCAACCCTCAGCATCTCTACTGTAATGGAATCTCCCAACCCTCAGCATCTCTGCTGTAATGTAATCTCCCAACCCTCAGCATCTCTACTGTAATGTAATCTCCCAACCCTCAGCATCTCTGCTGTAATGTAATCTCCCAACCCTCAGCATCTCTACTGTAATGTAATCTCCCAACCCTCAGCATCTCTGCTGCACTATAAATATAAATATGCAGTGTCCGTACTGTACTATCATTAACCCACTCATTCGGGCCAGAAGAGCCTGTGACCATGTCCATGGTTGTCGTTAGATGTCACATTGCTGGAGCCAGCACAGTTGATGGCCACCACAGAGACAGTGTAGAGTGTGTCACTGACCAGTCCAGTGAAGGTGTGGGTGTACACTGGTGATCCATTATCACCTATGACCACACAATGTCACTATCAATGACAGTAGTAGTCCTGTACAGGACTACTACTGTCATTGATAGTGACATTGTAGCTGGTAGGAACACCACCAGTAGTGGGAGGGGTCCAGGTCACTGTCAGCTGGTCCACAGATGGACTGGTTACAGCCATGTTCCCAACAGGACCAGGGGAGGCTGGGGAGGAGGGAGATGACGGATGATGAGATAGTGGTGGTGGTCCATCATCTCCCTCCTTCAGAGGGGCAGGTAAGTGGTAGTGGTGTGTCAGCCATGCTTTGTCCCTGCTGGCACATATTAAAACCATGAACAATAAACATGCCATTCAGATACCTCAATACTCATTCAAAGTAACCATGGTAACAGCACCACTTGCCTTCTTTGTTTGATCAGGGATAGCATATGTTGCTTGTTGTGTTGATGCTCACTGCTGATCAATACCTCACCATACCTACCAGAAGAGTGACGTTTCGAACATCCGGGAACTGAGCACATGTACACAGCTTCATTTAGTTGTCTGAATGAAAATAATATACCATAAAGTAATTAAAATTAGGGGATAAGTGGTATTTAATAACTAAAAATAGAATTAGGTACATGATAGCATGTAAAATAAATTTCGTTACAACTCTTATACCGTTTTAAATATGTAATATAGAACGCGCTATAAGCCCTTGGTGGTAATGAACAGATCATTCCAAGATGAGGTGGTGTTCGAAGAGGTGTCCAGAGAGGCAGGTCAGAGCTACTGTAGTCCAGGTGGAGGCTACGAAGACACAGCTGAATGTAGGAAAACCAGAACTGAGTGACATCCAGCACCTGCCATTGTGTCCGGAACTACTGTGAAAAACAACTTGTACATACCATGCATAAATGGAAGTTTCTAACTTTTTTCCTGTGCACTCCTTCTGAAGAGAGCCCACCCTAGCACCACTCCTTCCAGAAAGAGCTGAACAGTACATTACCACTTCTAGACAAAACTCACCTCTCACCTCTACTTCCAGAAGAGCCCACTCACACACCACTACTTCCAGAAAGTGCCCACCTGCACACCTCATCTCTTGCAGTGGCTTGACATAGAGCATCAGCTCAACTTGACCCACCTCAATTCCCCTTCTCTCCATGTACCTGGAGACACAAGGGAGATATGAGCAGGCAACCATGGCTACACATGGCCACTGGGTACCAGGCTGAATGCAAGAAAAACACCAGCCCACACTACACAACACCAGCCCACACTACACAACACCAGACCACACTACACAACACCAGCCCACACACGTACATCTAAGGCACAGGTGAGCACATGGGAGGAGGTGCACATGACTGGAATATGTACACATACAAGGTGTTGCTCGAGGAATGGATGACACACACACACACATGTCCAATTGTACTAACACATATATTTGTACACACACACTCTCTTGAAGTAACAATGATGAGCTAATCAACTGAACAACTATCCAAATGTAAGAGAAAGATGCACACACTGGCATTACTCACCATCTAGACATGTTGAGTGCTTTCTATATCACTTCTGTCAACACAAGTTATTTCTTATGATTGTGCGAGGTTATAGAATGGTGTGTTCATAGAAGCAAAATGTTATGTTCTGAAATATGACCAGCAAGCAATGCCATTCTGAAGCACTTAGCAAACCAGCTGGAGTTGCTTACCTTGTCTTGCAATCTGAGGTAAGCTTCAGTCAGGTATGGCCACTTGACGTAAACCATCTGTCCAATCATCTCTCTCGCATAGTCTTTTGTAATGGGAAGAGTCACATACATGCATATGTACAGAAACAGGTACACACTCTCTTTGAATCAAAATATGGAACCAATGGTACAACAATGCCAAATAACATACCATTTATACATATGTATGTGTAGATGAACGGACGAACACAGAAAGGCTAACTGATCAAAAGCAATGATAAACCCATAGCACCTTTCTCTCTTACTCAGATCCATTAATCAACTAAGTGCTACTCTTACCTTGCTTGGGTGGGAAGGATTTCAGACAGAAGTGGCTGGCCTGTTGGAACACACGGACCTTCTTCTTGGCCATGCGCACACCATGTGTGCTACATGCTTTAGGGAGGAATACACTCACTACACATCAGGGAAGAATACACTCACTACACATCAGGGAAGAATACACTCACTGCACATCAGGGAGGAATACACTCACTACACATCAGGGAAGAATACACTCACTGCACATCAGGGAAGAATACACTCACTACACATCAGGGAAGAATACACTCACTACACATCAGGGAAGAATACACTCACTACACATCAGGGAAGAATACACTCACTACACATCAGGGAAGAATACACTCACTACACATCAGGGAAGAATACACTCACTGCACATCAGGGAAGAATACACTCACTACACATCAGGGAAGAATACACTCACTACACATCAGGGAGGAATACACTCACTACACATCAGGGAAGAATACACTCACTACACATCAGGGAAGAATACACTCACTGCACATCAGGGAGGAATACACTCACTACACATCAGGGAAGAATACACTCACTGCACATCAGGGAAGAATACACTCACTACACATCAGGGAGGAATACACTCACTGCACATCAGGGAAGAATACACTCACTACAAATCAGGGAAGAATACACTCACTACACATCAGGGAAGAATACACTCACTACACATCAGGGAAGAATACACTCACTACACATCAGGGAAGAATACACTCACTACACATCAGGGAAGAATACACTCACTGCACATCAGGGAAGAATACACTCACTACACATCAGGGAAGAATACACTCACTACACATCAGGGAGGAATACACTCACTACACATCAGGGAAGAATACACTCACTACACATCAGGGAAGAATACACTCACTGCACATCAGGGAGGAATACACTCACTACACATCAGGGAAGAATACACTCACTGCACATCAGGGAAGAATACACTCACTACACATCAGGGAGGAATACACTCACTGCACATCAGGGAAGAATACACTCACTACAAATCAGGGAAGAATACACTCACTACACATCAGGGAAGAATACACTCACTACACATCAGGGAAGAATACACTAACGACACATCAAAGAAGAATACACTCACTACACATCAGGGAGGAATACACTCACTGCACATCAGGGAGGAATACACTCACTGCACATCAGGGAAGAATACACTCACTACACATCAGGGAAGAATACACTCACTACACATCAGGGAGGAATACACTCACTGCACATCAGGGAAGAATACACTCACTACAAATCAGGGAAGAATACACTCACTACACATCAGGGAAGAATACACTCACTACACATCAGGGAAGAATACACTAACGACACATCAAAGAAGAATACACTCACTACACATCAGGGAAGAATACACTCACTACACATCAGGGAAGAATACACTCACTACACATCAGGAAAGAATACACTCACTGCACATCAGGGAGGAATACACTCACTGCACATCAGGGAGGAAAACACTCACTACACATCAGGGAAGAATACACTCACTGCACATCAGGGAAGAATACACTCACTGCACATCAGGGAGGAATACACTCACTGCACATCAGGGAAGAATACACTCACTACACATCAGGGAAGAATACACTCACTGCACATCAGGGAAGAATACACTCACTGCACATCAGGGAAGAATACACTCACTGCACATCAGGGAGGAATACACTCACTACACATCAGGGAAGAATACACTCACTGCACATCAGGGAAGAATACACTCACTACACATCAGGGAAGAATACACTCACTACACATCAGGGAGGAATACACTCACTACACATCAGGGAAGAATACACTCACTACACATCAGGGAAGAATACACTCACTGCACATCAGGGAAGAATACACTCACTACACATCAGGGAAGAATACACTCACTGCACATCAGGGAAGAATACACTCACTGCACATCAGGGAAGAATACACTCACTGCACATCAGGGAGGAATACACTCACTACACATCAGGGAAGAATACACTCACTGCACATCAGGGAAAAATACACTCACTACACATCAGGGAAGAATACACTCACTACACATCAGGGAGGAAAACACTCACTACACATCAGGGAAGAATACACTCACTGCACATCAGGGAAGAATACACTCACTGCACATCAGGGAGGAATACACTCACTACACATCAGGGAAGAATACACTCACTACACATCAGGGAAGAATACACTCACTGCACATCAGGGAAGAATACACTCACTACACATCAGGGAAGAATACACTCACTACACATCAGGGAAGAATACACTCACTGCACATCAGGGAAGAATACACTCACTACACATCAGGGAAGAATACACTCACTGCACATCAGGGAAGAATACACTAACTGCACATCAGGGAAGAATACACTCACTGCACATCAGGGAGGAATACACTCACTACACATCAGGGAAGAATACACTCACTGCACATCAGGGAAGAATACACTCACTGCACATCAGGGAGGAATACACTCACTACACATCAGGGAAGAATACACTCACTGCACATCAGGGAAGAATACACTCACTGCACATCAGGGAAGAATACACTCACTACACATCAGGGAAGAATACACTCACTACACATCAGGGAAGAATACACTCACTGCACATCAGGGAAGAATACACTCACTACACATCAGGGAAGAATACACTCACTGCACATCAGGGAAGAATACACTCACTGCACATCAGGGAAGAATACACTCACTGCACATCAGGGAAGAATACACTCACTACACATCAGGGAGGAATACACTCAATGCACATCAGGGAAGAATACACTCACTGCACATCAGGGAAGAATACACTCACTACACATCAGGGAAGAATACACTCACTACACATCAGGGAAGAATACACTCACTGCACATCAGGGAAGAATACACTCACTGCACATCAGGGAAGAATACACTCACTGCACATCAGGGAGGAATACACTCACTACACATCAGGGAAGAATACACTCACTGCACATCAGGGAAGAATACACTCACTGCACATCAGGGAAGAATACACTCACTACACATCAGAGAGGAATACACTCACTGCACATCAGGGAAGAATACACTCACTACACATCAGGGAAGAATACACTCACTACACATCAGGGAAGAATACACTCACTACACATCAGGGAAGAATACACTCACTACACATCAGGGAAGAATACACTCACTACACATCAGGGAAGAATACACTCACTGCACATCAGGGAGGAATACACTCACTGCACATCAGGGAGGAATACACTCACTGCACATCAGGGAAGAATACACTCACTGCACATCAGGGAAGAATACACTCACTACACATCAGGGAGGAATACACTCACTACACATCAGGGAGGAATACACTCACTACACATCAGGGAAGAATACACTCACTACACATCAGGGAAGAATACACTCACTACACATCAGGGAGGAATACACTCACTACACATCAGGGAAGAATACACTCACTACACATCAGGGAAGAATACACTCACTGCACATCAGGGAGGAATACACTCACTACACATCAGGGAAGAATACACTCACTACACATCAGGGAAGAATACACTCACTACACATCAGGGAAGAATACACTCACTGCACATCAGGGAGGAATACACTCACTGCACATCAGGGAAGAATACACTCACTGCACATCAGGGAAGAATACACTCACTACACATCAGGGAAGAATACACTCACTACACATCAGGGAGGAATACACTCACTGCACATCAGGGAAGAATACACTCACTGCACATCAGGGAAGAATACACTCACTGCACATCAGGGAAGAATACACAAGAATACACTCACTACATATCAGGGAAGAATACACTCACTACACATCAGGGTAGAATACACTCACTGCACATCAGGGAAGAATACACTCACTGCACATCAGGGAAGAATACACTCACTACACATCAGGGAGGAATACACTCACTGCACATCAGGGAAGAATACACTCACTACACATCAGGGAAGAATACACTCACTGCACATTAGGGAAGAATACACTCACTACACATCAGGGAGGAATACACTCACTACACATCAGGGAAGAATACACACACTACACATCAGGGAGGAATACACTCACTGCACATCAGGGAAGAATACACTCACTGCACATCAGGGAAGAATACACTCACTACACATCAGGGAAGAATACACTCACTGCACATCAGGGAGGAATACACTCACTACACATCAGGGAAGAATACACTCACTGCACATCAGGGAGGAATACACTCACTGCACATCAGGGAAGAATACACTCACTGCACATCAGGGAGGAATACACTCACTACACATCAGGGAAGAATACACTCACTGCACATCAGGGAAGAATACACTCATTACACATCAGGGAAGAATACACTCACTACACATCAGGGAAGAATACACTCACTACACATCAGGGAAGAATACACTCACTACACATCAGGGAAGAATACACTCACTGCACATCAGGGAAGAATACACTCACTACACATCAGGGAAGAATACACTCACTGCACATCAGGGAGGAATACACTCACTACACATCAGGGAAGAATACACTCACTGCACATCAGGGAGGAATACACTCACTACACATCAGGGAAGAATACACTCACTACACATCAGGGAAGAATACACTCACTACACATCTGGGAAGAATACACTCACTACACATCAGGGAAGAATGCACTCACTGCACATAAGGGAAGAATACACTCACTACACATCAGGGAAGAATACACTCACTACACATCAGGGAAGAATACACTCACTGCACATCAGGGAGGAATACACTCACTACACATCAGGGAAGAATACACTCACTACACATCAGGGAAGAATACACTCACTACACATCTGGGAAGAATACACTCACTACACATCAGGGAAGAATACACTCACTGCACATAAGGGAAGAATACACTCACTACACATCAGGGAAGAATACACTCACTACACATCAGGGAAGAATACACTCACTGCACATCAGGGAGGAATACACTCACTACACATCAGGGAAGAATACACTCACTGCACATCAGGGAAGAATACACTCACTACACATCAGGGAGGAATACACTCACTACACATCAGGGAAGAATACACTCACTACACATCAGGGAAGAATACACTCACTACACATCAGGGAGGAATACACTCACTACACATCAGGGAAGAATACGCTCACTACACATCAGGGAAGAATGCACTCACTACACATCAGGAAGATCCTCACTCACTTACACCTCAGGCAGAAATCACTCACTCACCTCAGGGAAGAATAACCTCACTGCACATCAGGGAAGAATACACTCACTGCACTCAGGGAAAATACACTCACTGCACATCAGGGAAGAATACACTCACTAAACATCAGGGAAGACACTCACTACACATCAGGGAAGAATACACCTCACTGCACATCAGGGAAGAATACACTCACTGCACATCAGGGAAGAATACACTCACTGCACATCATGGAAGAATACACTCACTAACATCAGGAAGAATACACTCACTACACATCAGGGAAGAATACACTCACTTGCACATCAGGAAGAATACACTCACTGCACATCAGGGAATAATCACTCACTACACATCAGGAAGATACACTCACTACACATCAGGGGAATACACTCACTGCACATCAGGGAAGAATACACCCACTACACATCAGGGAAATACACTCACTACACATCAGGGAGGAATACACTCACTGCACATCAGGGAAGAATACACTCACTGCACATCAGGGAAGAATACACTCACTGCACATCAGGGAAGAATACACTCACTGCACATCAGGGAAGAATACACTCACTGCACATCAGGGAAGAATCACTCACTGCACATCAGGGAAGAATACACTCACTAAATCAGGGAAGAATACCTCACTACACATCAGGGAAGAATACACTCACTGCACATCAGGGAAGAATACACTCACTGCACATCAGGGAAGAATACACTCACTACACATCAGGGAAGATACACTCACTACACACATCAGGGAGGAATACACTCACTGCACATCAGGGAAATACACTCACTGCACATCAGGAAGAATACACTCACTGCACATCAGGGAAGAATACACTCACTACACATCAGGGAAGAATACACTCACTGCACATCAGGGAGGAATACACTCACTGCACTCAGGAAGATACACTCACTCACATCAGGGAAAAACACTCACTACAATCAGGGAGGAATACACTCAATGCACATCAGGGAAGAATGCACTCACTGCACATCAGGGAAGAATACACTCACTACACATCAGGGAAGAATACACTCACTACACATCAGGGAAGAATACACTCACTGCACATCAGGGAAGAATACACTCACTGCACATCAGGGAAGAATACACTCACTGCACATCAGGGAGGAATACACTCACTACACATCAGGGAAGAATACACTCACTGCACATCAGGGAAGAATACACTCACTGCACATCAGGGAAGAATACACACACTGCACATCAGGGAAGAATACACTCACTGCACATCAGGGAAGAATACACTCACTACACATCAGAGAGGAATACACTCACTGCACATCAGGGAAGAATATACTCACTACACATCAGGGAAGAATACACTCACTACACATCAGGGAAGAATACACTCACTACACATCAGGGAAGAATACACTCACTGCACATCAGGGAAGAATACACTCACTACACATCAGGGAAGAATACACTCACGCATGTGTGTCTGTGCGTGACTGTGTGTGCATGTGTGTGTGCCTGTGTGTGCTTGTGTGTATTTCATGCATGTGTGTGTGCATGTGTGTCTGTGTGTGCTAGTGTGTATTTCCATGTGTCTGTGTGCGTGTGTGTGTGTTTGTCATATGTATGTGTCGTGTGTTTTGTGTGTCCATGTGTGTGTGTATCTGTGTGTGTATGTTTGTATGCGTCTGTGTGTATGTCATGTGTGTGTCTGTGTGTGTATGTCATGTGTGTGTGTGTCTGTGTGTGTGCATGTGTGTGTTATGCAAGCTTGGTACACAAATTGAATTGCAATCAGCTGAATTGAATAGAATACATGTACATGTGACAATGTTTGTGAGTGAGAGTGTTTGTACCATCATCAGACAGGTGTATTGTTTGCCACATGTATAACTGGTGTGTGTGTGTGTGTGTGTGTGTGTGTGTGTGTGTGTGTGTGTGTGTGTGTGTGTGTGTGTGTGTGTGTGTGTGTGTGTGTGTGTGTGTGTGTGTGTGTGTGTGTGTGTGTGTGTGTGTGAGTGTGTGTGGTTGTGCATAAGAATATACGACATACGATAGTGTACAGGGCCATGTATGCAACAATGCAGGTGTGGGCACAAGTGTGAGCCAGCATGAGTTCATGTACTATGTGTGAGCTGAAAGTTGTGTGAGACCGAAATCATTGCAATCGTAGCCAGTGAGCGTGGCAGATACAAGACGATGATTTTAGCAAGATGATGGCAAATAGGAAAGCTTTATTACACGACTAGAGGATGATGCGAGTGCGTAGCAAATAGCCTTACGCGTGCCGTTTTGAATATTGCCGGCGACGTCGGAGGCGCAAGATTACTGCAACCATTCACTCGGATCCGTAAATTTGGTACGATCGTCTGGCAAACTGAGCAGTCTTCTTCTTCTTTTAATTTTCCCGCAAAAACTCACTGCCTGAGTGAGACAAAAACAGTTGCGAACTAGTCTCGTCCCCAGACCCAGATTCCCAACAGCTGCGGGTGGATTACATCACCGCTACGGGGGCCACTTTCCACGTAGCGGTGATGTAATCCACCCGCAGCTGTTGGGAATCTGGGTCTGGGGACGAGACTAGTTGCGAACGGCTAGCTTAGTTAAGGCGGAGAAATAGGCGGAACAAAGAAGTTATCAAAATTTATTGTGGATTGGGAGAATGGAACACGACAATAATGGTGCAATCGAGCGGGAAATGTGCATTAACTTTGCACAGCTGTATCTCCGTGACGGATGGAGTATAAATTACCGAACTGAACACATAAATAGCAACAGGACCCCTGTAGGTATGTACTGAATTCGAAGCGATTTGAACTCTCCTAGCTGAAGATGTGGCGGTTTTGAACCCTATGGGGTATCGGACCTCGTAGCATCAGCAAGGAACTGGTGCAAAGTCCCATAATACGTTTCCCTGTAGTGAACTGGTGTAGTATGAAGTGTTGAAAACAGGAAGTCGATAGCGCTAACCGTTGGGATGTTATCGCGATTCAAACGCGATGCATTTTTATAACATTTTATAATGTATCCGAGGGGCGGAATATATCTATCCACAAGAGTCAAACTTGAATTTCGTGCAACATTCCATATACATTAAATCTGAAATATATACACCAAAATCAGTCAAGTGATGGCATTTGTTGTATATTGCACTTATGCAAAGCCTTTTTCTATAAATTTACGAGTGAGACATGCAGTGTATACATCTAATGAATGAGACCAGACTTGAATGCTGTTGAATTTTTGACAGCAAGTTTCAAATAGAAAATGCAAATTGTGACATTTATGTTACAATGTTCACCTGTTCTTTAAAGCTTTCTTGCTAGTAAACAAATGGAGGCAGAAACATGTACAGCTACTCATGCAGGAATTCCCACATCAGATGTGAGACTAGGTGCTGATTCCAAGAACTATTATGCTGTCATCATTGCTCCAACATTTATTTCAAACTAGGATAAAACAGTGTACAGCCTTGTCCAAGCTTCCTTCTTTATCCATATCAATCAGACCTGCTTTCGTTGGATAGTTGCATGTTGAAATTCAACCCAGATCCTCTCCACAAGTGCAATTCAAAATGACGGAGAAAGAAAGATGTCATACTACACAACCTAGAAAGATATTATGTCGACATCAGATCGTCATGTAAATATCAAAAGAACAATAACTGAACTTTTTATTTGTTGTTTGGTTAATGTGCCTCATTGTATGTTTAGTAAGACCAAAGGTTTAATAGGTGTGAGATTATTTTCCATTTCATCATCTTGTGATTGTACCCATGACATAGACCATTCTGGAACAGAGGCTGAAAATGGCCGAAAACGAACTGAATGAATGTTTGGATAACCAGCAAAAGATCACACTACAGATCCAACCCAGTGAATAGATTATCTACAGCTCTGTGTTGTGTGTTTCCCCTACCACACCACACTCTCCTCCCTCCCAACTGTACAGTACACCTGCTCACATAATGCTATGCTCATTGATCTTTAATAATGACTCTGAACATATCCTGCTATTCAGGTCTGTTTTTGATAACAACAAGAAAAAAGAGAATCAAATGTGTCACATATAACTACGCATAATTGCATATGATGTACACCAAGTCTGTGGGGTCCCAGTGTTCTGCCTTGGGTATTTGGACGCAAGGAGCCATGTATTGACACCATACACAAGCCCTCCCCCCCCCCCCCCCCCCCCCCCCCCCCCCCCAGTTATGGAGCTAATAGCAGTTGTTTTTTTTTAATGCACTGCTTTGTGCTGTACCAGTAATTATAACTATCATGTTTTGTACCCAGACCCATGTGAGATGTAATGGTGTCTGAGCACGATATTTTATAGTTCAGCAGAAAATCCATGTGCTTAGCCACGGAGACAAATGAATCCCATAGCAGGTAAATGAGTGGGGAGATACCACGTTGTTACCACAGTCATCCAAGAACTCTACTACATGTATGACTGGCACTCCTTCTGTCAGTAATGTATACATTCTGCGATAGAGAAAAGTGGTTCCCAACAAGTGTTCAAGTGTCCCACCTGTGAACAAAACATGAACATCACAGTGGGAGGGGCCAGTGGTCTCCCTCAGAACCTCGATCTTGGATTTGAAGTGGAAGTAGCTGCTTGTGTCCAAGATTACAAGTAACAGTGACATATTTTTTTATGAATGTATAGATGGACGCAATGGTACACACTGTCATCTCATGTGCACTATCTGCCCTGAACACCACAAGTGCAGCAGAAAGCTTTTCAAGCACACTGTAACAGTCATAGGCTTTCACTTTAGCTGGTCTGTGTACTGTGGAATTCTTCCTAGCCTAAATTTTGATCCACCCATGCCCGAAAACAAAATTAATTTCAAACCATGAACGTGACCCAAAATGTATATTGGCATATGCATGGGTTTTGACCGTACTAAAATATTGGTGTCAGTTTCAAGCTGCATTATAGTAACCACACAACACAACTTCAAGCTGTGTCCTGTGTACCAAATCATGTTTTCAGGATCTTGCAGCAAAACATCGGCAAGGATCACTCTTAAAAGTTATTAATGCACAATGCTACAAATTTAAAGCACAAAAAAGAAACTAAAGCTTTAACAGGTAACGAGCCGTTATCCAGGGAAAACAATATCCATCCTTTCACTAGTTTGAAGCAAAAAAAAAAAAATAGCGGATATGAATTTGGCTAACATAAAAAGACTGCATTGTCAAATCATATTCATAGAGCTACATTTATTTGTTGATCAAGTTACAGTAAACTTTTTGGCTTACTTTGTAAGAGAGACAACTCCAAATCCAATGGTCCTTCACCAAAATCCATAAATTCAGAGGTGTGATTAATATTAATACTACCTCCGATGTTCTGTGCATAGGTATAGCGAACGTGCATGATCAGCTTCCAATCCCCTACTATAATCTCTGGCATGGCTGTGTAGGAAATTAGGTTTGATATTTAGGTATTTGTGGTCGCGGGAACAAGAGGTGATGAGATCTAGGTTAGTAGTCTAAGCCCAAAAGCATGTCAAAGACAAGTGGTAATGGCTACAACTGGAACAATCCCTGGAAGGTAGATATAGTATACATCAAATGGAATGGATTTTCACATACAACAATTGTAGGGGGTGTGGCAGCTAGTTGACTACTGCTAAAGGTCTAATGTAGGTACTATACAAGCAAGGTTGTTTATCCATCAGATACCAACAACCCATCCATCCTGGATGAGATGCATTAAGCATCCATTTGCTTGAATTTTAGTCTGTAAGCCAATGAAATTGCCTTACAGATCATTGGCACGTATGTCGAGTGCTATACCATGGCCAGATTAGATTTCCTCAAACTATTGAGGGCTCAGTGGGTGTGGTCATCATGGAACACTGCAGCTAACTTCTATTGATGTCCTCATTTATGAGGAGGAGGGGCCAGAGATGGAGGCACTAATGGTAAAAGGAAGAATTTTTTAAAAAGCAAGCTGATAGCATAATATGTAAGAGGGTGTGGCCACAGTCCAAAGGTAAGCCAATCAAATACACCCACAAATTAATACATGAACCCCTTGCACACACATAGTCCACACACACACACACACACACACACACACACACACACACACACACACACACACACACACACACACACACACACACACACACACACACACACACACACACACACACATACGCACGCACACACACATTACATACCATAATGCTGGCTGCATTTGCAAATGCAAACCTGTACGTGTACATGTACACACAGATACACACACCCACACATTCCTTGTCATGTTTGCTGGAAAAACCATAGATTGTTTAGACAACTGTGACAGGGATGCATATGTGCATAGCAGCCATCAGTGAGTGCCTTCACCAACAAAATGCTACGATGACACTGGCACTAACTTTGAAGCCCGCGTATACCCGACACGTAACCGTTTAGCTCGGGCTTGCGTACTTCTTTTGTATTCTCACAAAGCTTCAGCCCAATTAACTTCAGCGGCGTGGGTTCCTGGAACCGGACAGACGAGGATATAGATAAACCAAATACATAAACAGATTTGACATCTTCGGGATTGAACCTGACCAAGTTTGATTTTTGCACCAAAAGTCATGAAAATTTTCAAAGTCACTAACCGAGGCTTGGACGATGGATATATAAGCGAGTTACAACTAAAAACCTAAATTTCTAAATATTTGAACCGTTGAGTATCGGGAGTTTAAAAGTTTAGATTTTTAAAGCGAAAACCAAGTAAAATTATAAATAAGGCAACTGGGAATGAGGGGATAGAATTTAGTCCGAATCGTACAAGGTAGTAAAATTCCAAACAAGTTTGAGCATTCGGCCATTTGAAGTTTAGAAGTTTACATATTTATATGCGAAGTGACGTATATTCCAAACGACTAAAGTTGCGGTCCAGTAATTAGAGGTTTGCATCAATTCGTGATATAAAATCATATTCCAATGATTTTGACTGATTGGGACGTGGAGTGCTCTAAAGGTCCGTGTACCTTTAGAGCACTCCATGTCCCAATCAGTCAAAATCATTGGAATATGATTTTATATCACGACATTGATACAAACCTCTAATTACTGGACCGCAAGTTTAGTCATTTGGAATATACGTCACCGCGCATATAAATATCTAAACTTCTAAACTTCAAATGGCCGAATCCTCAAACTTGTTTGGAATGTACGATTCGCGGACTAAATTCTATCCCCTCATTCCCAGTTGCCTTATTTATAATTTTACTTGGTTTTCGATTTAAAAATCTAAACTTTTAAACTCCCGATACTCAACGGTTCAAATATTAAGAAATTTTAGTTTTTAGTTGTAACTCGCTTATATATCCATCGTCCAAGCCTCGATTAGTGACTTTGAAAATTTTCATGACTTTTGGTGCAAAAATCAAACTTAGTCGAGTTCAATCACGAAGATGTCAAATCTGTTTATGTATTTGATTTATCTATATCCTCGTCTATCCTGTTCCAGGAACCCACGCCACTGAAGTTAATTGGGCTGAATTAAGCTTTGGGAGAATTAAAAAAAAGTACGCAAGGCCTGAGCTAAACGGTTACGTGCCGGGTATACGCGGGCTTCAAAGTTAGTGCCAGTGGGCAGTGGCATCGTAGCATTTTGTTGGTGAAGGCACTCACTGATGGCTGCTATGCACATATGCATCCCTGTCACAGTTGTCTAAATAATCTATGGTTTTTCCAGCCAACATGACAAGGAATGTGTGGGTGTGTGTATCTGTGTGTACATGTACACGTACAGGTTTGCATTTGCAAATGCAGCCAGCATTATGGTATGTAATGTGTGTGTGCGTGCGTGCGTATGTGTGTGTGTGTGTGTGTGTGTGTGTGTGTGTGCGTGTGTGTGTGTGTGTGTGTGTGTGCGGTGTGTGTGTGTGTGTGTGTTTGTGTGTGTGTGTGTGTGCGGTGTGTGTGTGTGTGCGTGTGTGTGTGTGTGTGTGTGTGCGGTGTGTGTGTGTGTGTGTGTTTGTGTGTGTGTGCGGTGTGTGTGTGTGTGCGTGTGTGTGTGTGTGTGTGTGTGTGGACTATGTGTGTGCAAACGGTTCATGTATTAATTTGTGGGTGTATTTGATTGGCTTACCTTTGGACTGTGGCCACACCCTCTTACATATTATGCTATCAGCTTGCTTTTAAAAATCCTTCCATTTACCATTAGTGCCTCCCTCTCTGGCCCTCCTCCTCATGAATGAGGACATCAATAGAAGTTAGCTGCAGTGTTCCATGATGACCACACTCACCGAGCCCTCAATTATACTGTGGTTTGAGGAAATCTAATCTGGCCATGGTATAGCACTCGACATACGTGCCAATGTTCTGTAAGGCAATTCCATTGGCTTACAGACTAAAATTCAAGCAAATGGATGCTTAATGCAGCTCATCCAGGATGGACCCCCTGCAATCGTTGCATGTGAAAATTCATTCCATTTGATGTATACTATATCTACCCTCCAGGGATTGTTCCAGTTGTAGCCATTACCACTTGTCTTTGACATGCTTTTGGGCTTAGACTTTAAACCTAGTTTGTCTATAATCTCATCATCTCTCGTTCCCACGACCATAAATACCTAAATATCAAACCTAATTTCCTACACAGCCATGCCAGAGATTATAGTAGGGGATTGGAAGCTGATCATGCACGTTTGCTATACCTATGCACAGAACATCCGAGGTAGTGTTAATATTAATCATCCTCTGAATTTATGAAAGACCATTGGATTTGGAGTTGTCTCTCTTACAAAGGAAGCCAAAAAGTTTACTGTAACCTGATCAACAAATAAATGAATATGCCGGAATTCTTTATATGTTGGCCAAATTCATATCTGCTATAATTTTTTGCTTCAAACTAGTGAAAGGATGGATATATATTTTTCTGGATAACTGCTCGTTACCTGTTAACGCTTTAGTTTCTTTTTTGTGCTTTAAATTTGTAGTATTGTGCATTGATGAAGGTTTTAACTTTTTAGACTGATCCTTGCCGATTTTTGCTGCAAGATCCTGAAATCATGATTTGGTACACAGGACACAGCTTGAAGTTGTGTTGTGTGGTTACTATAATGCAGCTTGAAACTGACACCAATATTTTAGTACGGTCAGAACCCATGCATATGCCAATATGGGTCACGTTTATGGTTTGAAATTATTTTTGTTTTCAGGCATAGGTGGATCCAAATTTAGGCTAGGAAGAATTTCACAGTACACAGACCAGCTAAAGTGAAAGCCTATGACTGTTACAGTGTGCTTGAAAAGCTTTCTGCTGCACTTGTGGTGTTCAGGGCAGATAGTGCACATGAGATGACAGTGTGTACCATTGCGTCCATCTATACATTCATAAAAATATATGTCACTGTTACTTGTAATCTTGGACACAAGCAGCTACTTCCACTTCAAATCCAAGATCACGGTTCTGAGGGAGACCACTGGCCCTCACTGGGATGTTCATATTTTGTTCACAGGTGGGACACTTGAACACTTGTTGGGAATCACTTTTCTCTATCGCAGAATGTATACATTACTGACAGAAGGAGTGCAGTCATACATGTAGTAGAATTCTTGGATGACTGCGGTAATAACGTGGTATACCTATCCTGCCCAGCCCCTCTCCCCACTCATTTACCTGCTATGGGATTCATTTGTCTTCATGGCCAGGCACATGGAATTTCTGCTGAACTATAAAATATCGTGCTCAGACACCATTACATCTCACATGGGTCTGGGTACAAAACATGATAGCTATAATTACTGGTACAGCACAAAGCAGTGCATTAAAAAAAACACTGCTATTAGCTCCATAACTGGGGGGGGGGGGGGGGGGGGGATTTGTGTATGGTGTCAATACATGGCTCCTTGCATCCAAATATACCCAAGGCAGAACACTGGGACCCCACAGACTTGGTGTACATCATTTGCAATTATGCATAGTTATATGTGTCACACTTGATTCTTTTTTTCTTGTTGTTATCACAAACAGACCTGAATAGCAGGATATGTCTGTATGTTCAGAGTCATCATTAAAGATCAATGAGCATAGCATTATGTGAGCAGGTGTACTGCACAGTTGGGAGGGAGGAGAGTGTGGAGTGGTAGGGGAAACACACAACACAGAGCTGTAGATAATCTATTCACTGGGTTGGATCTGTAGTGTGATCTTTTGCTGGTTATACAAACATTAATTCACAGTTCGTTTTCGGCCATTTTCAGCCTCTGTTCCAGAATGGTCTATGTCATGAGTACAATCACAAGATGATGAAATGGAAAATAATCTCACACCTATTAAACCTTTGGTCTTACTAAACATACAATGAGGCACATTAACCAAACAACAAATAAAAAGTTCAGTTAATTATTTAGTTATCTATTTTTGATAAAAACAAGAAAAAAAGAGAATCAAGTGTGACACATATAACTATGCATAATTGCAAATGATGTACACCAAGTCTGTGGGGTCCCAGTGTTCTGCCTTGGGTATTTGGATGCAAGGAGCCATGTATTGACACCATACACAAATCCCCCCCCCCCCCACCCCCCACCAGTTATGGAGCTAATAGCAGTGTTTTTTTTAATGCACTGCTTTGTGCTGTACCAGTAATAATAGCTATCATGTTTTGTACCCAGACCCATGTGAGATGTAATGGTGTCTGAGCACGATATTTTATAGTTCAGCAGAAATTCCATGTGCTTAGTCATGGAGACAAATGAATCCCTTAGCAGGTAAATGAGTGGGGAGAGGGGCTGGGCAGGATAGGTATACCACGTTGTTACAGCAGTCATCCAAGAACTCATACTACATGTATGACTGCACTCCTTCTGTCAGTAATGTACACATTCTGCAATAGAGAAAAGTGATTCCCAACAAGTGTTCAAGTGTCCCACCTGTGAACAAAACATGAACATCCCAGTGGAAGGGGCCAGTGGTCTCCCTCAGAACCGTGATCTTGGATTTGAAGTGGAAGTAGCTGCTTGTGTCCAAGATTACAAGTAACAGTGACATATATTTTTATGAATGTATAGATAAACACAATGGTACACACTGTCATCTCATGTGCACTATCTGCCCTGAACACCACAAGTGCAGCAGAAAGCTTTTCAAGCACACTGTAACAGTCATAGGCTTTCACTTTAGCTGGTCTGTGTACTGTGGAATTCTTCCTAGCCTAAATATTGATCCACCCATGCCTGAAAACAAAAATAATTTCAAACCATAAAGGTGACCCAAAATGTATGTTGGCATATGCATGGGTTGTGACCGTACTAAAATATTGGTGTCAGTTTCAAGCTGCATTATAGTAACCACACAACACAACTTCAAGCTGTGTCCTGTGTACCAAATCATGATTTCAGGATCTTGCAGCAAAACATCGGCAAGGATCAGTCTTAAAAGTTAAAACCTTCATCAATGCACAATACTACAAATTTAAAGCACAAAAAAGAAACTAAAGCGTTAACAGGTAACGAGCAGTTATCCAGGGGAAAAAATATCCATCCTTTCACTGGTTTGAAGCGAAAAAAATAGCGGATATGAATTTGGCTAACATAAAAAGACTGCATTGTCAAATCATATTCATAGAGCTACATTTATTTGTTAATCAAGTTACAGTAATCTTTTTGGCTTCCTTTGTAAGAAAGACAACTCCAAATCCTATGGTCCTTCACCCAAATCCATAAATTCAGAGGTGTGATTAATATTAACACTACCTCGGATGTTCTGTGCTGCATAGGTATAATCTCTGGCATGGCTGTGTAGGAAATTAGTTTTGATATTTAGGTATTTATGGTCGTGGGAACGCGAGGTGATGAAACTAGGTTAGTAGTCTAAGCCCAAAAGCATGTCAAAGACAAGTGGTAATGGCTACAACTGGAACAATCCCTGGAAGGTAGATATAGTATACATCAAATGGAATGGATTTTCACATACAACAATTGCAGGGGGTGTGGCAGCTAGTTGACTACTGCTAAAGGTCTAATGCAGGTACTATACAAGCAAGGTTGTTTATCCATCAGATACCAACAACCCATCCATCCTGGATGAGCTGCATTAAGCATCCATTTGCTTGAATTTTAGTCTGTAAGCCAATGAAATTGCCTTACAGAGCATTGGCAAGTGTGCTATATCATGGCCAGATTAGATTTCCTCAAACCACAGTATTATTGAAGGCTCGGTGAGTGTGGTCATGGAATTCTATTGATGTTGCAGCTAACTTCTATTGATGTCCTCATTTATGAGGAGGAGGGGCCAGAGAGGGAGGCACTAATGGTAAAAGGAAGGATTTTTTAAAAGCAAGCTGATAGCATAATATGTAAGAGGGTGTGGCCACAGTCCAAAGGTAAGCCAATCAAATACACCCACAAATTAATACATGAACCGTTTGCACACACATAGTCCACACACACACACACACACACACACACACACACACACACACACGCACACACATATGCACGCACACACACACACACACAATACCATTACATACCATAATGCTGGCTGCATTTGCAAATGCAAACCTGTACGTGTACATGTACACACAGATACACACACCCACACATTCCTTGTCATGTTTGCTGGAAAAACCATAGATTATTTAGACAACTGTGACAGGGATGCATATGTGCATAGCAGCCATCAGTGAGTGCCTTCACCAACAAAATGCTACGATGCCACTGGCACTAACTTTGAAGCCCGCGTATACCCGGCACGTAACTAGTCTAGTACCCAGACCCAAATGTACGTAACGATGATTATCGCTTACAGTATAACATCACGTACAGAGGGTCTGGCCAACAAGTCGATCGGCTGGTGCGCCGGAATGTTGGCGCTCCAATCAGAATCGAGAGTTCGCGTGACGTCACGGTAATTAGATTCCAATAGCATTCCACACTACAGAGAGGAGCCTGGTGCTTGATCGTGCGTGCGCGGCTAAGGTTGTGATATATGGACACGTGTCTAAAACGAAGGTAAAGCCATTTCAATATGGAAGGACTCATTACGAAGTACGTCTGTCGTGAATCGCTTTCCAGCCCATCGCGTTCACCACTCTGAGACTATCATTGCGGTGGTAGCCTTTTCTCTCCGTAGCTTAAGCAAAGACAGACACACTAAAAGTTTTATCGAGAGATGACGTAGCCGTTGCTATGACAACCCAAATTATCGAACATTCCAATTACATTCCAAGAACAATAATGCTTACGTACGTTTGGGTCTGGGTACGAGACTAGCACGTAACCGTTTAGCTCAGGCTTGCATACTTCTTTTTTATTCTCACAAAGATTCAGCCCAATTAATATCAGCGGCGTGGGTTCCTGGAACCGGACCGAAGAGGATGTAGATAAACCAAATACATAAACAGATTTGACATCTTCGGGATTGAACTCGACCAAGTTTGATTTTTGCACCAAAAGTCATGACGAAGTCACTAACCGAGGCTTGAACGATGGATATATAAGGGAGTTACAACTAAAAATCTAAATTTCTAAACAATTGAACCGTTGAGTATCGGGAGTTTAAAAGTTTAGATTTTTAAATCGAAAACCAAGTAAAATAATAAATAAGGCAACTGGGAATGAGGGGACAGAATTTAGTCCGAATCGTACAAGGTAGTAAACTTCCAAACAAGTTTGAGCATTCAGCCATTTGAAGTTTAGAAGTTTAATATTTATATGCGCGGTGACGTATATTCCAAATGACTAAACTTGCGGTCCAGTAATTAGAGGTTTGCATCAATTTCGTGATATAAAATCACAATCCAATGATTTTGACTGATTGGGACGTGGAGTGCTCTAAAGGTACACGGACCTCTAACGGTACACGGACCGTCATCTTGCATTTTATTTCAAATTTAATTCTAAATTATCTCATAAAATTCTAAAAATCGATTTAAATGTATGCTGTTATTTTCACTGCAATAGAGTTAAGCAATGTTATGCGAAAATCAAGGCAAGAATCTAATTACTACCGCATCTAATTATAAATTCAGCTTCGTTTATTAATGAATTTTCGGATTGAATAACTAACTACACACATGATCACGTGCAGTAATGGTCAGACTAGGAGTTTCCGCTACGTAAAACGTCGGATGGAGTTTCTGCTACGTAAAACGTTATGTTGCCACAAGTTACGAAGTGCATATGCATACGCTCTAGCTCTTTGATACTAAGGCTATTGTAATCCGTTTCACCACTGATAGTTTCTATGCGTAAAAACGCTCAAACTACTATACAAAGCTTACGCTTATCCCGATGCGCCTTTGAGTATATACATATATAGCTGGGCACTAGCCAATGAATTTGTAACCTCCCCCTCCCCCCTCACGTGCACCCCCTCGAAACTCGCCGCTGCACACGCGCGCCAGTCATGGTACTATAACTCCATCTGTTGATTCATCGATGTAACTAGGGTAGGTGTGGGTAAGGTCCCTCCAAATGTGGGGGCATCACCAGTTAGCTGGTGCACAAGGTTAGGCTGAAGAGTAGCAAATTGGAATTGTAGTCGAAGAGCCTCTTAGTCTTCCTCTCTGCATGGAAGTGAAGCATACACAACTTCCAACATCTGATGACACGTTCGCCATCTCCTTCCTTACAGGCATCAGTGAAAAGGTGTACTAAAGCTGCAAAGTGGCATAGAACACGTGCATAGCTCAGTAGAAATACTTCACTTGTATACGCGTTGTGTATTTCTAAATGGTGCGCAATGAAAATCTACGGGCGACACACATAATGAAAAGTCAGCGCTGGAGGTTTCCAAAATAAACTACAAAAGTATACGATTACCACTTTTCTTTAGCAGTGTCTACCAGGCCCGGCCCTACCCCCCGTAACAAATAGGGCCAGGGGACGAGGCTAACCTGGAGGTGGTTGAACCCCATGAGGATGGTATTACGATACAGTTTTTGTTGTGAAAGGAGGGGGATGGGTGTTTGGTAGCTTTCATGCATACGCAAACACTAGTCTGAGGTAGTCTCGTACCCAGACCCTGATTCCCACAGCTGCGGGTGGATTACATCACCGCTACGTGGAAAGAGGGTCTGGTAAAGTCCTATACTCAATTCTGTCCAGTGATTATGTAATACGTCGCAAGGAATGTAAATGACGTATCATGAATAAATTGAGCGGAAGTATAACGTAATAAGTTAATTGCATCACGCTACCTCTTTCTTTCCGGCCTGAACCTGGGCGAGACGCAAGCGCAATGTCTCGCAGGTTAAAGCTCGCAAGTTCTCCCTGGTTGTCATATGAGCAACTGGTCGCAGTCAAGGCTATGACTGGAGTGCTGCACCCATGAAGCCCTCACTTAAATACAAAACCTGTAACCATATCGACAACGATTGGGGTGATTTGATTGGATAAGGGTATTATGGGGGAAAAGGATCCCCTGCAATGCTATTGGGTACTAATGCACAGTATAGGATTGGTTAGGATCGTTCATTGAATGCATCTGTAGAAACATATGTTTACATCTTGGCCTTAGCAACATCACTATAGCCAGCTTAGCAACACTACATGACACAGAGCAACTCTCCGCATTAAACTTAGTTTACTACCACTGTACCCTTAATTGCTCTTACAGGCTGAGTAAATGTACCCCCTGCCCCATACTAAGAATCGTAGTTGTGTTTGGCCCATAATGTGGGCAGGCGACAGCCGCAGCCAGGCATGTCAGGGACCAACGGGTGACGCTGGTCACCATTGGGTCGGCCTGTGTCCCAAACCAAGACGCTGGTCATGGTTTGGTGGCTGTCCCAGGGTAGAAGCCCCGAGGGTGTCGCCCAAGTGAAAACCCCCAAAATGGTTGGCGATTAGGATATGGTTTCAGGTTTGTGGAGTAGGGTACACAGCATGGGTACATACATCTGGGTAATTTTTACTGTGCGGCCATAGTTCTAGTGTCAGATGGGTGAGTCAGGGGATGACGGGTGTAGGTCTGATATGCAGAACTTTGCCATCTGCCAAGCTTCTGGATGGTCTCAGTGGGAAGGCCTGCTCTGGCGGCTGCTGTGGCTGCACCAATACGTAGACTGTGTGTGTTGTATTGGGCTGGATTGTAGCCACATTGCTCCACCAGGGATAGGAAGGTGGAGCGGAAGCTCTTGGATGTAAGCGGCCTCCCATCTCTGAAGTGGAAGAGGGGTGATGACTGAATGGGACAGCGACAGCATCCTCTATAGGCCTCCATTGCTGCCATTGGACACGTGTGCCTGCCCTCGGTACGCCCAATGCAGATAGTGGTGCCCTTGCCCATCTGGTCGGTTTTGGACAGCTTGATGAAAAAGTGCATGCCTTCTCCGGTCCAGCTGATGTCTTGCCTGGTAGGGTGGTACCTAGGGTCAAACCTCCGGTTCTTGTAGGTAATTTCGCTGACCCTCAAGAAACCAAAGAAGCCGAGGGTAAGGGCCGCTCTGAGCATCCGACGGTCGTGTCTTTTCAGGGGGGCTGCCTCCAACCTCTACAGCATGTGACCCAGCATCTCCACAGTCAGCGGCAGTCGTGTGGGCTTGAGGTGGATGGACTCCTGGAGGCGTTGGACACCCCGGATGGCAAGTCGCAGCGTTGGGTTACTGGAAGTGGGGCTCTTGTACCCCATGGAGTGGTGCAGGAATGAGACTGAGCACTGCCACATAAACCTGAATGGTCCTGGAGTTCAGGGTCCGGCTGAGGTGGGCTGCAAATAGTGCGTGTGCCGGGGACCGGTATCAACTGAAAGCGTAGCAGAAACCCTGGTAGCACCTGATCCCAGTGGCATAGGTGGTTGCAGTAGATGGGGCCATGGCTCTGTTCAGTAGGAGCTGGAGATGGTGGTTCAGGTCTCGGGCAGGTGATGTGGGGTTGGGGTTGGTTGAGGGTCCGCCTGGGGGGCAAGAGTGAAGAAGAGGGGTAAGTTATTTCGGGAAAGGGCATCAGCAATGCTGTTTAGTCTGCCAGGTAAGTGTGACAGGCGGATGGTGAAGCTGTGCTGGGCTGCCACTAGAAACAGGGTTCGGAGCAGCCGCATGAGGTCAGGATGTTTCGCAGACTGTCTTGCCCATGCCTGGACAATGGGGAGGTTGTCGCAATGGAAGTGGATGCGTAGGCCTGCCCAGAGATGACCCCATGTGCTAGCAGCAGCCACAATGGCAAACAGTTCTTGCCACTGTACGGAACGGAGTGGGAGGCGTTGGTGTGGCTGCCAGTCACCCCGGAACCAAGCGCCGTTGAAGTAGGCACCAAAGCCTAGGGAGCCTGAGGCATCAGTATAGAGCTGAAGAGAGTCGGCTGCTGTCCATTCTGGGTCCAGGAACATGGCAACACCATTCCAGGAAGGAAGGAAGCTGTCCCACCACCTAATGTCGGCTCTTGCTTCTGCATTAAGGCTGATGTGATGGTGAAGCTTCCTAACTGTGGTGGAGAGGTCAATTAGGCGGCGGAGAAAGAGCCTCCCTGCTGCACCACCTTAGCAGCAAAGGAAAGCTTGCCGATGAGTGAGAGCAGCTCCCTCTTGGTGGCCTTGTGCCTGGATAGCCAGGACCTGATTAGCCCTGTCAGCTCCTCTAGCTTGTCCGGGGGTAGTCGAAGCTGCTGTGCTGATGTGTCGAGGACTATTCCCAGGAAGGTTAGAGCTGTGGTGGGTCCCTCCAGCTTCTCAGAGGCTACTGGAATGCCTAACTGGTCACATACTGTCAGCATCCTGGACATTGCCTCCTGACATGTGTCCTTGCCGGGAGGGCCAACCAGGAGGAAGTCATCCAGGTAGTGTAGCAGCTGGGCCCCATAGTTGTTGGCCATGATCCAGTCGAGTGCCTCAGCGTAGTGGTTAAAGAGGGCAGGGGCTGAACGTAGACCAAAAGGAAGGCATGTGTCCACATAAAACTGTCTTCGCCAGCAGATCCCCAGGTGCACCCAGTCTGCAGCTTGTACTGGAATCAGGCGGAAGGCAGCTTTGAGGTCAATCTTTGCATCTTGACCATACTGGGAAAGCAGAGCCACAGCGTGATCCATAGTCATAGATCCCTAACCTGATCCATAGTCAAACTCACAAGCGGCGAAACAACTATCACAATGCAATACTCCTTACTTCATCAAACGCCCACGGTAGAATGGCGTAACATAGGGACTTGCCATATCCCGTTGGAAAACTCACAAATGCATCGCGCCCACTCAATACATCAACTACACTTCGTAGCTGCTCTTCTTTTAACTTCGAATACCCCAGACGTTTGCACGCGGATTCTCCATTTGTTGGTAATTAATCATTAATTATAACAAAGGTATGCAATTACCGCATACCTCGAATCTGATTGGTTCCCCAACATTCTGGGGAAGCTGGACAGAATTGAGTATAGGACTTTACCAGACCCACTTTTCACGTAGCGGTGATGTAATACATCCGCTGCTGTGAAAACATGGGTCTGGGTACGAGACTAAGTCTGAGGACCCGACTAGATCCCGAGACTAGTGACACACAGAAGCAAAAGGCTCTCTACCTGTAGGTATCACTTAGATAATGTACATGTTCTTGAATAGAAGAGCGAGCACACCGTAGAGAGAGCTTTGCAATGTAAGAAATTAAGACACTGCCGCTTGTTCCGCCATTATCTCTGCACGCACGATCGTGTTTTTGTTGTAGCAAAGCCCTCACGTGATCTCGTTACGTTGCCAACAAGATGTTGTAGATGTTGTTGTTATTTTATGTTGCTGAATTAATACAGATCCACAATCGCAAGTGCACGTGATCCATGTGGGTATAACATAATCGCATAAACAAATACGTATCCGTAAAAATACGGCCTTAAATTATTGCGCCCAAAAACAATTTAAAAATCTGAGGCAAGAAAACAGTGGGGTCTAAAAATATTTTGACTAAAGAAGTACATTATCTTTAATTTCCAAGTGCGACCTAATCACTATCTTATTTGAGCTAAGAATTATGAGTGATTGACTACATTAAATAGGTATGGAAAATAACATCTTGTATACATCTCTATGGAAAGTGCTATTTTGCAAAAAGGCAAGAAATATTTCATTGTAAAGAGATAGTTTTTTTCTACTGATAATCAAGATCTTATTGTTCTGAAGCAAAATTGACTGCGACCTAAGCTGGGCGGATTGTAGTTAAGGCATTAATAATCAATGTGTTAAAAATCCATTCATTTTCTATGGAAGTTATACGGGGAGTATACGCGAATATACAAACCGCAACAATTGTCAATTCCTTTTGACCGGGCATTTTCTCCATATGCAAATTTCTTGCAAAGCTCTTGTAATGTAATGTTATCCAAAATACAGTGACATTGAATGAAATTGTTTTTTTTAAATCCCGTAAATCAATTACCTGATGAAAATTTGTTCATTGGTTTTACCACAAAAAAATCTTTTAACAAAGTTGGAAAATGATGGAGATATGTTCAACACAAAGACAAATTTTCTACAAAGCAGTGCTTTTTATGATGCAGCACCTTCTAACATATTAAGAAATTTCCATTTGGAGAGGAGCATATGATTTTAAAATTTTCTAGGTTTGTGAATTTTTATATCAAATTGCAGTCAACATTTAGTGATCGATGTTGAGTATTTTGTGCAGAAGTACTTGAGCATTACAGCCAAATGGTCCTGAAGACCTTGACAAACTACATGACGAATTAATTGCATACCAGTTAACCAAGTAAGTGAAATACCTGATTCCATACAATGATGAATCTGAAAGAGCAACTATTCATAGAATGGGGTTATCTTAGTACTTTTACATTATGTGATGGAACACACTTGTGTAATGTTGCCTGTTTGGTGCTTGTGATACTCACTCAAATGCAGAAGAAGAAAGAGTATTTAGTTTGATCAGGAAGAATAAAACTGACTTTTGGAATCGCCTGTCACTTAATGCAACTTTCATTAACTGTCAAATTGCCACATCTAGAAGCAGTTACCATGTTACAAATGGGAGCCATCACCTGAAGATATGAAAAAAGCTAAAATAGCTATAGCAGATTACATTCCAATGCACACCTGTAAAATGATGCTGCATTTGAAATACCGAATATTTGGATCGAATAATTAGAATCATTAATTATTCATAATCTCATGCATTACTCATTCTAAAAGTTGGCAACTCTGCAGGTAGTGGTGGTGGAGTGTCAGCCATGCTTTGTCCCTGCTGGCACATATTATGAGAGACCACCACCATTACCTGCCCCTCTGAAGGAGGGAGATGAGGGACCACCACCACTACCTGCCCCTCTGAAGGAGGGAGATGAGGGACCACCACCACTACCTGCCCCTCTGAAGGAGGGAGATGATGGACCACCACCACTACCTGCCCCTCTGAAGGAGGGAGATGAGGGACCACCACCACTACCTGCCCCTCTGAAGGAGGGAGATGAGGGACCACCACCACTACCTGCGCCCCTCTGAAGGAGGGAGATGAGGGTCCACCACCACTACCTGCCCCTCTGAAGGAGGGAGATGATGGACCCCCAGTAGCTATCTATGCTCTGTGCGGACCTGCCACTGATGATAGGGATATGGGCGTGGTAATTGGGTGTGGCTATCCTCATGGACTGACCACTTCATTTGAGGTAGGAGGTGTGCTCTTAATAGAGTTAAAAACCAGATGGAATGCTGATGTGTCTTCTGAGTTGCAAATGGGTGGGTGTGGCTATAGTCCAAACACCACACACATGACCAGGGATACTAGCTTGAATGGTTCCACAGCTTGGCTTGTAGCTTCTATGGCAGATATGTAGCAATAGGGTGTGTCCATCCAGCCTAGCTCCACTTCCTTCCTCCACCTCAATAACCCTGGCTCTGCTGTTGGAGTGCTTATTGTGTGTGTGTGTGTGTGTGTGTGTGTGTGTGTGTGTGTGTGTGTGTGCGTGCGTGTGTGTGTGTGTGCGTGTGTGTGCGTGTGTGTGTGTGTGGTGCAGGTGTGAGAACAGATGTGTATAATTAAATATATGGGTCAGTTTCCGAGAAAATGAAAAGTGGCTATATATATAAAAAGTTATAAAAATGCTTCACGTTTGAATCGCTAAAACTCCATAACGGTTTAAGCAATCAACTTTCTATTTCGAACACTTCGTGCCACACCACTTCTCACTACGAAAATATATTTTGGTGTCTTACCCTTGCTCCTTGCCGACGTTACAAGGCACAGTACCCCGAGGGGTTCAAAATCCAGGTAGCTCCCTGCAGGAATGTCCAAATCACTTCAAAATCGATATGCACGTAAAGGAGTCCTGTCACTATTGATTTCTGCAGATCGTTGATTTTTACCTCTTCCGTTATGGAGATACAGCAATGCAAAGTAAATCCACGTTTCCCGCTCGAATCGCGCCTTTCTCAGTCCTTGAACCGCTTCCATTCTCCCGAGTGGGACTGAGAAAGGCGCGATTCGAGCGGGAGACGTGGACTTACTTTGCATTGCTGTATCTCCATAACGGAAGAGGTAAAAATCAACGATCTGCAGAAATCAATAGTGACAGGACTCCTTTACGTGCATATCGATTTTGAAGTGATTTGGACATTCCTGCAGGGAGCTACCTGGATTTTGAACCCCTCGGGGTACTGTGCCTTGTAACGTCGGCAAGGAGCAAGGGTAAGACCGATTTTCCTAGAGAGAAGTGATGTGGCAAGAAGTGTTCGAAATAGGAAATTGATAGCTTAAACCTTTACGGAGTTTTAGCGATTCAAACGTGAAGCATTTTTATAACTTTTTATATATATAGCCACTTTTCATTTTCTCGGAAACTGACCCATATGTAGTTCAACATCTGGTGTTTACACCATCAAAAAAGGATGCCTCAGGCAATATATCCAAAGCTTTGACAAGGTGGTACCAAGCTTGTCCTTACATGTGAATGGTTATGTTTTTGTTTTTGCACCTAAATAAAAGCTGATGTTTTGATATTTCTCAACCTTTGCATGAAAACTGTCAGGAAAACAAAACTAATACAATAACACACACACACACACACACACACACACACACACCACATGCACACACACACATACACACACACACACACACCACATTCACACACACACATACATAATGATAGGCACATCATGTAGTAAATTAAAGGTAGTTTTCAAGCTTTGGAATGTGCCAAAGTACAGCATCCTGTGACATAGCATGATGTAGGGACAGCTGGTCTTTCACATCAGTGACCACTCCAGCTGCTCTACTAGTCACATTCACACCTTGTCAAAGCCTATGGTTGCCATGGTGTAGTTAGGACATGTATGGTGTAGCTAGGACATGTATGGTGTAGCTAGATCATGTATGGTGTAGCTAGGACATGTATGGTGTAGCTAGGACATGTGTGGTGTAGCTGGAATGGTCTGACAGATCTGATCTCGAATATCACATTGCATATTATTGCAGTTATGGGTCTGAATGTTGGGCTCAAAATGTTCACTTTCACATTTGTCTTGGGAGGTTTAAAAAATTAAAAATATTCTTGTGTCACATTCTGTGCGTGATGTCACTTTGCAGCCAGCCACGTGCCCTCCATTGATGTTTCTACTGCTGTCGATATAACCTTCTCCATTTATATTTATCATGACCTTCTCTCTGGGAGTGTTGTTGACCATGTGTGTCTCCAAGACAAGACCCCAAACTACATTACATCATCCTTTCACCCCTTGTGCATCTTATGAGGTGGTGGGCATTTATCAGAAGAAAATGATGTCATAGAGCAATGATGCTTATGGAACAGTTAAACAGACAGAAACAGTCACAACTGCAAACAATTTCATTCAAGTTTACAGAAGTATTTTTAAAAAAAGCAGTAACTGAGTTTGGGTCAGAATTTTGATTATGTTTGAAAATGGTATGAAACAAATAATTTCACATAAGAAGCCAATTTAATGCTGAGCTGGTATTTATTATTATTATTTATTTTACTTCACTGTTACAGAATGTAGTCAATCAGATTCCTGCCACCCTCAGTCTCTGCAATACAGTACATCATCCATGGCCTCAGACAATGCATAGACGATCACCTCATGGCTGTCGATGGTATCATGGTTAAGATTTGACACATTCAACCTTGTCTCCATGGATTTAGTGAGCACCATCTAGCCCCTGGTAACATGACCTCTGAACTCTCTGAGGTGGGAACACCAGCCTGTCTGCAGGATTCAAAAAAGGTATTCCTAAGTTGGTTGTGGCGTGACACTACATCCCCATTATATCTACATGTTAGGGCGTGGGGACCTAAGGGATCTAATGACTGGGTTGAACAAGATGGGCACCTACTACCACCAAACATGTCAATACCTAGCCATCATTTTAAGGCTGTTTGGAATTCAGCTGTGAATTTTATTGCTAATCAGAACACAATGTAATATATTTTGAGATAGACCTTTTTTTTTCTCTCTATTGTGATATGCAAGGATCATGAAAAGATTTCAGTGTACCTCCAAGGCACCGTTATGTGACGTCATACCAAATCGAGGTGCATAGGGTGATGTCACTGAAAGCTTGTCTACCCAATGAGCTGAAGTTGAATGAACATATCTTGTTTGACAATGACAATGTCAATTTGAGTTGAGGACCAGCCTTTTTGACGATTCAACATGCAACCTTCTGTAGACAAGTAGTAGTACCAATACAGAAGAAAGAGGAGTTCTCTTATTGGACAAATGGAGGTAGGAAGTGGTTTGGGGCACGATGGCCCGGCCAGCCAATGTTCTAGTGCCAAATTGGGATCTGGGGAAACCTGCAGCTTTTCATCTCGATCACTGTTGCATCACCACTTAATCAAAGCATCCTCAATGAAGTGTGTGTGACAGCTGGATCATCTGCCCGGGTTTCCGAACAAAGGAAGCATGCCTCCAACGATGTTAAGTGCGCAGAGCTAGGTTGGTCATGCATACCTTTGGCGGTTGAGACTTATGGTTGCTGGGGAGCTGAAGCACGCTTACATCTTTCACACCTTGCCTCTCGCCTGGCTGAGTGATAGACTAAATTGCTCAACTTGGTTCTAGTCAGAGCAAATGCAAGGGCACTGCTATCCCGAGCATTTGGCTCTGACATCCCAGCTTAACTATAGGTCGACACTCAGCTGTTCAGTCATAGTCGTTGTGTATTTTGTGTGTGTTCATTTACATAGTAGTAATAGCGTGCATTACCTGCTGTGGTGCTGTGTACAATCTATGTTTAGTATTATTGCTGTGTATGTTATTTGCTTTTAATAAACAAGTTTAGAGTTGAACTGTAGGCCTACATATAGTACATACATGAAGCTCCTAGGTGTTTAGTCTAATGTCTAATACTGCTGCTGTGTTTTCCGTGTATGCTTGAAATATCAATTTTATTAATGATAAAAAATAATGCTAATAAAATAATATTAATGTCATTAGTCTTCCTCTCACGCCAACAGAGCTCGTCTCCTGTCAGTGGCAGCCCCTCATTCTTCCTCTTGGCTATCAGTGGTCCCTTCACCTGGTTTGGGCTTGCACCTCGAGTCCAATGAGTACCAAATGGCCATAAAGTGGTGGCTGGGACTGGACACTTCAGGTCAATCTATGTGTCCATTCTGCCCTGATATGGCCCTTGATCCTCTTGGTCATCATGCTGTGACCTGCAGACATGGAGGAGATGTTGTGATACGCCACAATCGCTTGCGGGATGAGATCTTTGACCTCTGCCGTCATGCCCACCTAAGTGTTAGATTGGAGAAAGGCAATGGCCTCACTAGAGACCTTGATCACACCAGACCTGCTGACATTTTTGTTGCCGGATGGGTCAGAGGCAAACCTGCTGCACTGGACATCACCATCACATCACCCCTCTGCCTGGCCATCTTAGGTGAGTCATGTCATCAAACTAGTGTAGCAGTCCTTGCAGCAGAGACCCGTAAACTACACTCCAATGGACCCAAATGCCAGGAGTTAGGTTGGTCCTGCATTCCATTGGCAGTGGAGACATATGGGAATTGGGGCAAAGAGGCCCAGGATACCATCTCCAGGCTGGCATCTCACTTGGCCATTCACCAGTCATCCCCCAAGTCATCAGTGGTGGCTGAGATTTATGGGAGATTGAATATGACCCTGGTCCGGTCCATCGCCAGAGCCATCCTGGCCAGGGAGCTCCCACCCTCCTAACTGTTTATGTTTGTGTTTGGTGTTGTATATGTATTTCATTAATAATAATAATAATAATAATAATAATAGATGATGGCCCCGGCATTGTCTTCAGAGCATCCGTCATCACTTCCGAGCCCCTCAGCATCGTCTTGCCCTCAAGATATGCAGCAGTCGTCATCTGGGTGTATTGATCCCTCATTGACGTTACCTTGGGCAACGAATCAGCAGTTATCCTCAAGGCCTTGTTCTTTTTCCCAGTCCCAATCACCATCGCCACCCTCCCTGGAGCGGGAGTCACAATCGGCCACTTGTTGCAAGTGCCACTCCTCAGGCGCCCGTTGCACGGCTTGCAAGTGCTGTTGGGAGGAGCGCCCGTGTGTGAACTGTTACCCGGGGAGAAGGGGAAATTGTGCTAATGCTGCTCCCCCAAACGTCGTTATTCCATCCACTTCTCCTTTTCAACCATTGCTTTCTATGACTCAACAGTCGTTGCATTTGCCCCAACTCCCTCAAGCTCTGTCTCAGTTGCCACTTTTTTCTTCTCAATCGCCATCTCCTCACGCATTGCTCTCCCTGTCTAACTCCCAACCACCTTCTACCGTGCTGCCTTCAACCCCCCCCGCTGGCGCATACCGTCTCATCTCTTCCTACTTCGCCACAGCCTTGCAATCCTTCTTCTCATTCACAGCGCCCCCTAGCGGAATCCCGGCAACCTCCAGATCTTTCCCTCCTGTCCACCTCAGCTCCCCCAGTTACACCAATCAGAAAGCAGTGTACCATTGAGGGGTGACAGCTCTTATAGCCCCATCCATGTGGCGCATTCACATGTCCCTACATGCCAGTGGAGCCCTTCCTGGTCAGGTACCTGCAGAGTGGCTTTTGGACCAAAATTTGTTTGTGTGTCCTCACTGTTCCCAGTTAGTGGCCAACACCAGGCAGGCCTCTCATCTTCAGCATTGCCCACAGAGTCTGACCAACCAAATAGCCCATCTCCAGTCCTCCATAGCGCCAGAACCACAGATCAACCAGAATCTTCCCACCTTTGAGGAGGTCTGTCAGCTGCATCACCCAACTCTACGCTTCGTGCCTACTAAAGCCAGGCCAGCATTTGCCCGAGCCTTGTCAACAGCCCTGAAAGAGGTCCTCCGGCATAACTCAGAAGAGGCTTGGTTGAAGCTGTTCATGCTCCCAAAGTGTGTCCTTCCCTCTTTCAAGCAGAGAGGTGTCATCAACTCGCACACCCCAATCGAGTCACTTTGCAACCCGAGCCAACCTGCACAGTTCATCCAAAAACTTCGGGACATCTACCCACAGTCAAGAAATTTCTTCAGCCATTTCACTAGGCCGCTCAGGATTGATGGGAAAGGCTTGCCGCATACTGCTCTCCAGTGGCATTGCACCTTCTAACAGTACAACATTGAACTTGTTACAGTCCAAGAATCCTTCCTGTCCTCACCCCACGATTCCAGACATAGACAGCAACCCCGTTACCCTCGGCCCTTCCTTTGACATCCTAGACATGTCTAATGCATTTAACAGGGTTTCTAGGCAAGCAGTTGTTCCTCCTTCCCTGAACTGCTACCATGGGTATCATGGTGCTATGGTTCTCACTCCCTTTTGTGGCAATCCATGGGCAAAATCAGCTCACAGTCAGGTGTTCAGCAGGGGGATCCCCTTGGCCCAATGTTGTTTGCTTTGGTCCTCCATAAGCTTGTTTCTAGCATAGAGGCTGACGACGATTGCCTCTCCTCTGCATGTGCGGAGGCTACTGCAAGTTAGTACACCTTGCTAGAAACACCCCCACCAATCTCTGTGAAGATTCCTTGAAGTTCTTTGATGAAGAAGTGAGACTTTGCTTCTTCTTGTGTAGCAATAGATGTGCCAGACCCACAGTGGCAGCAAGCTCAACTTAGTCCTAAGCTGGGTGGGCTCGGCCTGCGTTCTCTATCTCTTCACTCGTGTGCCGCCTTCATCTCTTCCGTGGCATCTTTAGAAATGGGGAACCCTGACAACACTCACTTACAGCAGGCCATTCTTCGTTTCAATGCCCGGGTCTCTCCACAGGACTCCATCACCATGGAATCAGTGCTCAATTCTCCTCCCCAACAGAAGTCGCTGTCTCAAAAGCTGGATTCTTTCGCATTCCATTCTCTGCTGTCTTCAGCTTCCCTGGTGAACAAGGCTCGCATGCTCTCAGTTTCTTCTCCCCACACCAGTTCTTGGATTACTGCTATCCCTTCTACAAGTTTGAAACTGCACCTTGACTCAGCAGAGTACCAAACGGCCATTAGGTGGTGGCTTGGTCTCAACACATCAGAGGCCTCTCCCTGTCCCTTTTGCCCAGAGTTGGTTCTCGATCCTCTGGGTCATCATGCTGCCTCTTGTAGACATGGTGGGGATGTGGTCACCGGACACAATCGCCTGCGCGACATCTTTGTTGAGTTCTGTCGCCAAGCACACCTTTCTGTGAGAGTGGAAGCTGGTTTTGGGCTCTCTAGGGTTCAGAGAAACACTCACCCAGCTGATGTTCTTGTTCAGGATTGGGTCAGAGGGTCTCCAGCAGCTATTGATATAACCGTCACCTCTCCTTTAACTCCAGCCATGTTGAGGGATGCTAGCACATCAGCAGGGTCAGCAGCCTATGCAGCAGAATGCAGAAAGCATGAAGCCAACGACACAAAGTGCCAGGAGCTCAGATGGACATGCATTCCTCTAGCTGTGGAGACCTTTGGACACTGGGGGAAAGAGGCTCAGGCTGTTTTTTCCCGTCTTGCTTCATTCATAGCCATCCATCGAGCTAGTCCCAAGTCCAGTGTCCTAAATGAAATGTATAGTCGCCTCAACATGTCCCTGGTGAGGTCTGTAGCTAGAGCCATCTTAGTGAGGGGGTCTGCAGCATAGGACTCATGCGAGTAGCGTAGGTAATGGTAGGTAGAATTGTAGTGCATACAGTGTATGTAATAATAATAATAATGTGCTATTTTATTGTATCTTGTATTCCTGTATTCTCTTGTAATAATACTATCAATAACATTTAAAAAAAAAAATCTTCCGCCCTCAAAGGTCAAGATGTCGTACTAATCTTTTGGAGACTTTCAAATGTACGCAGTGACATACTTGTATGTAGTACAACTCTCGAATGTGAACCTAATATTACGAAATCGTTCGAATCGGCACATGTTTAGCGTGGTAGTGTAGTTAGTGTGTACGTGTGTATACCCGTGTATGTGTACATATGTCACCGGTCTTTTTACGTGTACGCTTTGAAGAGGTCGTATAAACAGTTTATACACGCTTACTTTAGTAACAGTTTACACACGGTATGTTACCTTCCTTTGAAATGCCCCATTTCTTCATGTCCCACGTGATTCCATGGCCATCCCACTCTCATTTTTTACACACCTACTTCCCATGCAATGAAATTGATGTGGTGCAATTTTGGTGGGATTTGGATTGCATCTTCGTCCCTCAAATATTCGTATTACAGTCTGCCCTCATCAAGAGCGCACCGTTATAAGCGCATTCCCGCGCAGGGGCGTAATCTAAATTATATTCACGGGTAATGTACAGTCTAGTCAGAGATAATATATAAAGGGATTGGAAACGGGCCCACTTGCGTGCCATCCGCACCTGTACTCAAACCCACAACCAACAGATGTATGCGTGTAGATAAATAGGGCAATTATCATTATAGGATGGCGATGAGTAGCTAATTGCGTTGTAACCCGCTGTAGGCTGCAAAATGGGCTAGCAAGTTAGAAACAACCATAAAACCATCACCTTTGACACAATACAAGCCGTAACGTAGTCACGCGCTAGATATAAAAATATTCGGATGCTAAAATATGAACCAAGAGCTACAAGACAGCGTCAGATTTAGCGATCTAGCTTACACGATAAAGGCTACACTGTCCCACAAAATTACCATATCCAACGTTCTGTTGGAGCGGTTCTGAGCACTGCCGTTACAAACAAACAACACCACGCTACAATTTAACCATCTTGCACGTTATAAAGCCATTTTCAAACAGAAAAGACCACCCATTCGTAAGATACTGTCCCACAAAAAACGGCGCTCCGGAAATATCTCAATTTAAAAATGCAGCAGAACACTCGCGGCCCTTCTAAAAAGAGCAACACGTAGTGCATGTGATGGCGAACCTGAAAATTACAATCAAAAAAGCCTTTTCCTTTTAGTTCAAACAAACCAGCGAGTTTTAGACTATGTCCTCACTTCTACGCAGGTGCGATTCACGGATGGCACGCGAAAAATTCTATGCTCACGTGACGCGTTGCCAATCCCTTTATATATTATCTCTGGTACAGTTTCAATGTGAATACTATAAGATAGCAGTACATGTATGCAAACATTCATACAACAAGCACAAGTGCTTGAATGAATGCACGAAAGACTTGTATACACGGTGTACATAATTGATTGTATTCATTCGCTGATAATGAATCACCCCAGTTAGAAGCGGTGGGCAGCCCAGCCCGTATTTGACAAATTCGTAATTATTAAATTTTTGATCATTCGAATTCGTATTTTTACTTGAGCAAAGGGATTTTCCACTTCCTGTTGGCAGTGAAAAGAAAAACGTCGTTTCTCGTGGATTGCTTCGGTTTGCTTTTCTCGTAGTTGTGCGTATCCCAAATCAGATACATTTCTTTTTATCGCACACTCCATAGAGGTATTATCACATGACCACATGCTGCCCGTAATCTCTGCCGCGTAAACACTGGTGACTGGTCCGCAGTCCATTGTTTATTTCAATCGTTGTGCCTTTTCAATAATGAAGTAGGTCTGGCTTACGAAACTAAGGAAAAGGTGAAGTTTTTGTACTTGGACGCGTATAGTTATTTTTAATACAACTCTTATCAGTGAATCTAATCGAATGTTGTGTGATACTTTGGGCTATTTCATATTAAAATCGTACACCCAGGGGGGCGGACAAAAATGAGGAGGGGGGGGGGAGGAGGTGGGGAGGGGGAAGGGGGAAATATTGTGAATATGCATTGCAGTTAATAGTTTAATCCAAGTTAATAAAAACATTCTCTATACAAGAAAGTTGGTGGCATATAGGATTGAAAGACCTATATTTAGCACACTCCGGCATCAGCGTGCACTATTTTAGAACATAACTGAGTGTGCTAAATACAGGCCTATATTGGTACAATTGCTGTCTTCAAAACTGTTCCTAGCTCGAGTTATACGTGACAAAGGAAGAAGGCGAAGATGTGACAAAGGGAAAAGTTTAGGACTGGGCACAAGACACCGGCACAATGTAATTCTGCATCAAGAATCCTTTATGGAATGTTGTCCATACAGGATTGATGCAGAATTAATGCTCATGCCAGTTTCTTTTGCCAGTACCAACCATTTCCTTTTTTCCCAGACTTTCTAACATTACGGTGTCGAATGGCTTGAGTCCTGTTTGTCCTGTTGACACATGTTACAGAGCTTCCACATGAAGGATGGAACCAGCAACATGTCATCTGCTGTCAAGTTTCACCAAGATGAGCTTTGTTGTCATTTCATGCTACAAAGGTGGGGCTTAAGTGAGATTCGTGCTACTGAAGGACTACACAAATCAGATGCACAGTGAGCACCCGACTGATTGTACGACCAATTAGTTGGGTCCCCACACTAGTCCCGGGGGGAGGGGGGGGGGAAGGGGTGTGTGCTGAAACAAGTTTTTGTGTAAATAGAAAATGATACAGAAGACCTACATTAGCACACGCTCATTTTAGGAATATAGGTCTGTATCATTTTCCATCCAATCCTATATCCCTTCGAATTTCTCGAAGAGAATTTTTTAAATTATCATTTTAGAGTAGATCACAACATGCTATGCATAGTGCACTGTGCATACAGTCTTATAAACCCCTACATGCTGAATATAGTCTTGCAACAAGGCTGTATTCAGCTTGTAGGGATGTTGCAATATGACAGATAACAATTTTCATCACACACACACCATCTTCGTCTCACAATAGTTCAACATGCATGCAGTGAATGACGCATGTGATGCTTCATACAAGGATGGCTTATTTTTTGTCGCTTCGGTTGTCATTTCTTTCTTCTTTGCTCGACAATACTGTGCATCCAAGATTCTCATTCAACCATCAGAGGGATGGGTAAAATTTCAATCACCAGCTACATGTGCACAGATGCATTTGCACACCTGTATCCAAATGCATCTGTGAATGTGTGCGTTTGTGATCAAGTGGATTTGTAAGTACATGTACACGTTTTGAAGAGCTCTTTCTTTATCGCTGTGTGCCCGAACAATGAAAACATATCTCCACTTGTATACAGGACACTAACACTCCACTAGAGATTGGACCTTGTACATTCTGTCTATATAAAGAAGCCTTACATCCAATGGTGTTGCATTTTTGGTGTCTAAATATCTTCTTTGTCTTAGATGTGCTCGAGTGAGAGGATATTCATGGACCATTCTCTGATGGTGGTGGTTACTATGGTAACTATACTGTGTGGAGCAGTACATTCTCAAGGTAGAATTGTTGTGAGCAAAATCATCCAGTTTGTACCTTGACACTGAAATTTAGCATGTATATGTCTTAGAAACATAATGGAATTGTATTGACATACCTTCATCATTATTTTCTTGCACATGTAGTGTCAAAATACTCAACACTTCATTTGGTCATGCATTGTGGTGTACCACTTATTAGTACACAGAGTGTATTGGAAAGCAAATGGTGCAGTAAGTATTTTCTGAACTATAGTTTTGTCTTTCATATTTCCTCAGGCACCTGCCCACAGTTCTCCCTCACCTCCCCACCAATGGGCACCTACTCATGTCCTGGAAGTAACATTACCTACACCTGTGTCCTTAGCTCAAGTGCTCCTCTTGGTGTGAGTACAGCCTGGAGTGGATCAGCCTTCCAATGTCCTCCTTCAAACCAGATAGGACTCCTACAGAGGCTATCTGGAGTAGTTCAATCATTCCCCTCAGGATCATGTGGCAGTCTCTCTGCTGTGACAACCAATGTTACTTCAACATGCTATACATCTGTCCTCACCATTCCTGCTGTTCAGGCTCTGAATGGAGCCACTGTTGTGTGTGGAGATGGTAACACTGGAGCTGTTGTGGGAAATGATACCCTGAAGATAAGGAGTGAGTTATACATGAAATACATCATCCCATCAGTGACCATGGTCCCATCATCCCATCAGTGACCATGGTCCCATCCCATCATCCCATCAGTATCCTGATGATAATGAGTGAGTTGTACATGTGATTGATTGTGTACTCTAATGTATGATTACCCTCCCCTCCCTCCCCTCCCCTCCCCTCCCCTCCCCTCCCCTCCCCTCCCCTCCCCTCCCCTCCCCTCCCCTCCCCTCCCCTCCCCTCCCTCCCCTCCCCTCCCCTCCCCTCCCCTCCCCTCCCCTCCCCTCCCCTCCCCTCCCCTCCCCTCCCCTCCCCTCCCCTCCCCTCCCCTCCCCTCCCCTCCCTCCCCTCCCTCCCCTCCCCTCCCCTCCCCTCCCCTCCCCTCCCCTCCCCTCCCCTCCCCCTCCCCTCCCCTCCCCTCCCCTCCCCTCCCCTCTCCTCCTCTCCTCCCCAGCCTCCCCTGGTCCTGTTGGGAACATGACAGTAACCAGTCCATCTGTGGACCAGCTGACAGTGACCTGGACCCCTCCCACTACTGGTGGTGTTCCTACCAGCTACAATGTCACTATCAATGACAGTAGTAGTCCTGTGGTCATAGCTGATAATGGATCACCAGTGTACACCCACACCTTCACTAGACTGGTCAGTGACACACTCTACACTGTCTCTGTGGTGGCCATCAACTGTGTTGGCTCCAGCAATGGGACATCTAACATCAAAAGAACAAGTAAGTATATTAGTACTGGCACATTTGCTTCTGCACTCCAGTTGTACTTAACTACACTAAATAAACAGCTATAGTGTCTTTTGTCCATTCACGAGTAACGAACTATATGTATTTATGTATTCAGGTTGAAATTACATGGCCAGTGTGTTCATTCATTAACCTCCAAATGATGCCCATCTTTTTGTTTCTGCCCTCCTTTCTACACTCTACACACTACATACTAAGGCTCACATGCCCATCACTTATGCAATCACCACTATTGTGAATGATCTCCACACAGGGTTAGCTGTTAGGTTGTTGTAACTAGAGTCACAGCCAACCTCTGGAGCAGCGCCATCTTGATAACAGAAAATATAGACTTCACATGCTAGATACCACAAATCCCTGTATTCTAACTTACTTCCTCACTGGTCAGATATGACAGTTATGGTCCAATGCATTGGACTTTAAAGAACTATCAGAGTCTTTCTATTTTCTCGTACACCATGCTGCCCTGTGCAACGATACTCCTCTCTCTCCAGGGCCAGCCCCTCCCATTAGGACCAGTATGCAGATGGTGTTAGTGTTTAACCCCAACAGCACTCTCCGCCATCTTGAGATATCCTGGATACCAGTGGTATGTTATTAATGGTTATTATTTGTTATGAGTTATTACCATCTATCTTCAGGGAGGCAGTGTGAGTGTGTATACAGTGAGGGTTGTTGGTGATGGTGGTACATCTGTTGGTCATGGCTCTACCAAATGTACCATTTCTCCATGCCTCTTTGTGCAACAAGTCAATGTCCCTGCTACCAGTTACACCATCTTTGTGGCCTCCATAAATGGAGATGGGGAGGAGGGTCCTGAGAATAATATCACTGTATCAGGTACATCAGTACAAACTTATCAAAGTACACATCTTTTGATGTATTTGGCTGTGTGCACAACATTGCAAATATGCAGGCATACATTGGACCTATCTATATATTCATGTAACTTTGTGACCCCCAAAGATGTAGATCTCCCAGCATACTGAGTATAGCAGGTGCACACAGACTATGATAATTGAGTCTGATTTCACCAAGCTTTAAAACTAATGTTCTATTTCTAAATCAGCACCTACATACCAGATGACATGTAGCTAGTTTTGTCTGCCTACGCAATGAGGGGTGTTTGATGTTTTGTTTCCTACCCACAGATGTGAGCCCATCATCAATGACCACACCCCCTGCAGTCAATGTGATGACAAGATCTGTTGTTTTGGTCATTAGTATTGTCTCAGTACTGATCATCATCATCATCATCATCATCATCATCACCACCTGCTTAATTGTATTACGCTGGATGAGAACAAGGAAAGGTTGTGCTATAAACATTGTGACAGATTTACTAATAATGTGTTTCTCATTCAAATATACGCATTCCACACACATGTACACATGCAGGCAGTAATATAACACGTAATCCAGTGGAGTATGCCCACAAAAGCAAAGATACAGATCTGTCAAGGTAAGGCCAGTCACCATATTCCACGTGTGCTTCATTTGGAGTGCTTTGTATGAATCCCACCTCTTGTGCAGAATTGACAGTGACTAACTAACTAACTGTGTGGACATGACAGAACATTATTATTACGTCATTGCGTCAATCATCTATCTAGTTATTCGTAGATCCATCGTATATAGATATGTTATTATTCATGCCAATTAATAAAGGGCGACGCCTTTCTTTAGAACGTCTTTGGTACTCGCGAACAGATCATTCCAAGATGAGGTGGTGTTCGAAGAGGTGTCCAGAGAGGCGGGTCAGAGCTACTGTGGTCCAGGTGGAGGCTACGAAGACACAGCTGAATGTAGGAAAACCACAACTGAACGTCACGAGCCATCAGCGGTTGTGTCTGGAACTACTGTACAACAAAAAACATTTACCTATTCGGTGCCAGACCGGTCAAAGAAGGCGAGTGTACATGCATTCCTACTAATTGCGCTATTGTACGCGAGGATGTGACGTGTTGCACAGGGTTTAGAAAACGTTGATTTACATCATACTCTCGTTTGCCGGTCACGAAGGGAGGCATAAAAGTATTTATGATAAAACTCACGTTACAGCGCAGCACATATGTCTCGACATATGTAAATGTGTGCATTGGTCTCGTACCCAACCCAAATGTACGTCAGTGTACCTAGATTTGGGTCTGGGTACGCGACAAACACATACGGCTTACTAAGTGGGTCAGGGTACGAGACTAGTGTACGAATGATTTTCTCTCGAATAAAACCATTTACAGTGCTCAATAGGATAGGACAAAGCTGGAACCAGCTACCGAGGGCATAGTTAAGAATGATTTACTTTCACAGTATCATTGATAACCTTGCTGCCATGAAGTCTGGCAAATGCGTTGTTATAATATTGATCTTTGTATGCTGTCAGAGCTTCCATGGTCACATGACTGTGGTAGGGGAGGAGGGTGAGGGAGGGGGGGCAGGTGGATGCTAATATATACATTATTGACTAAGTTCACTGGCCATGTTGGTGTTCAGATCCAAGTTGTGGGAGCCTAGCAACATGGCTGACAAATCAGGTGATGAATTTGATAAAAGGCAGGTGATGCCCACAAGATGGTACCTATAAGTTGTGTGCTCCTGTTGTAGGGAAGTGTTTCGTTCCTGTGTACATACTTATTTTGCAACAGTGAGATGT